>CAHIKZ030000263.1:465000-530000 GCA_903632075.3 Acanthosepion pharaonis | reverse complement strand
GAAAAGGAAAAAAGAGTGGAAGATAAAAAGAAAGAAATCAAATAAAAGGCTAAGAAAAGAGGAAAGAATAAAATTATAACAAGGATTAAAAAAAAGAAATTAATGTGTGAAAGAAAGAAAGAAAGAAAGAAAGAAAGAAAGAAAGAAAGAAAGAAAGAAAGAATAATCAAGATAAAACCAGTTTGTGGGAAAATGCAAGATTATCTAAAGAAGAAAACAAAAGACTGCTACAAGTTTAGGTTAAAAAAAGAAAAAAAAAAGGAAAAGAGAAAAATTTTGGGAAGCAAAAATAAAATACGCCAATGACAAGAGTATAAAGTTTGTTTCTGGCTCGTTTTTTTTTTTTTTTTTTCACAATTTGAAATTTTTTTCTGCATTTTATATTTGGTTTTATTTGTGCATCCATTTATTTTTGGTTCCTGCTTTTAAAATTGCTATTTCCTTTTTTGATTTTAGTTTAGAGTTTTTGAAAAAATGTCAAAACTTCCACAGGTTTTTTAATGCTCATTTGCTTCTTTGACGTTTGTAACGGATACAAACGAGAACATAAATAAAGTATAT
The DNA here is from genome assembly GCA_903632075.3 of Acanthosepion pharaonis. Classification (NCBI taxonomy): domain Eukaryota; kingdom Metazoa; phylum Mollusca; class Cephalopoda; order Sepiida; family Sepiidae; genus Acanthosepion; species Acanthosepion pharaonis. The sequence continues at coordinate 529,439 of CAHIKZ030000263.1, read as the reverse complement.
ATTTATATATATATATATATATGCATGTGTATGTGTGTATACATATACATATAATAAATCATATGCACATATATATTTGCAAATATGTGTATTAATAACATTATTTTGAATATATTTTTTCACCTTATTCTGACTTCAAACGAAATAATGCATATATATGTATGATGCTCCGTTTGAAATTATAAATTTACATATATAGACAAATATGATATATACATATATATATATATATATATATATACAGGGTGCAATAGATAAATCGTCGCCATATTATATTTTTAATTTAGCGCATGCGCGTTGTTTCTTTTTGTTTTTGCTGACTGAACAGTATAGTAGGGACAGTTGGGCACCGTCTGTGAGTAAAAGAGCACCATGACGCAATTCACACCGCCAGTAATTAGGAAACGGCATGCTGTACTGCTTGGCATTCACACCGGAAGCTCCAATATGAACATTTCAGAGTGTTTAGGTGTCAATCTGATGAGAGTGTAAAGGATTCGAATAGAGTTGAATGAGTATAATGGTGATCACGAAGGTGTTTGGAGTGATGGCTACGTTATGTCTCCATATATCTTCCCACAGGGCCTCAGACTCAACCTGGAAGTCAACAAAGTGCCTTAAAGAGGTAGTGCTGCCCTGGGTTAAGAGGATGGCTGATAGAAGATCTTATGACTGGAAACAGTAATCTACACGATGCTACAGAAGCAGGAGAACCCAATCATGGTTGTCAGACAACTTCTGCGACATCAACCCTTACATCTGGCCACGTAACTCCCCAGACTGCAACCCCCTTGATTATTATGTATTGGGTGTAATTGAGCGAGAGACTAACAAAACTCCTTGGAACATCTGAAGGCAAAGTTTATGGCAACATTTACCAACTTAAACAAGGAAATCGCCCAGAAGACTTGCAGGAGATTCCGAAGTCGTTTGGAGGCCAAAGTTGAATCCAATGGTGATTTCATTCAACAAAATTTACTCTTTCGTATTTCAAGATATTTTTGCGTAATTCTGTTAAGATGACATATCAGTGTTATTTTCATTTTTGCGTAATTTAGATGAAAATTTATCCATCGCTATATATATATATATATATATATATATATATATATATATATATGTGTGTGTGTGTGTGTGTGTGTGTGTGTGTGTGTGTGTGTGTGTGTGTGTGAAATAAAGACAAAAGGAAAAGTAATTGATAAATATATGTGTTTTAAATCGGGATGAGAATCCAAATGGATAGTAAATATATAAGACAATATTTGGACAACTCTTGATAGAATCTATTTTGAGGGTCTTTCCTCTGGTTTATGCAATCAATTGAGTATTTGTTTAACTAAATGCTCAGCTTCATTTCCCATACATGATCAGTTGAGTAACAGATCATTCCGTCCAGAGAATTTATTGAACATCTTGCAGAGCTTGATGAATAGTACAAGCTTCTAGATGAGCATTATCCTCCAAAAAGCAGCATATCGCGTCACTTTTAAGGACTTGCAACAGAACGGAAGTTTTTATATTGCTGTTTAACTCCAGGAATTGTACAATCACCACACCATAATTCCAAAAATGGGACTCGTGTATCCTGAGGTAAGTATCTGAAAGAAGGCCGGCCACTCGTTAGGTGTAGATTACAAACGCAAAGTCTCATTAAAATATCTGTACTACAGAGCGTCGTGTGTTTCCGTAAACCCTTTCGCAACAACACTGAAGACGTACACGAAGGTTTCTTGACATGTGGGGGTCTGGTTAGAAAAACGTATTCCTTCTTCAAGTAAATGACTCATAGCTGGAGTACCATTTTGTTGTCGGCTACAGCATATATGCTATGTGGTTAATACCACTGCATCTAATGCACTTTCTGACATGAACGTCCGTACTTTGCATTGGTTGGGCCGCCGCTGCCACCACGACTCGCGGATGATTCTTGGCGCCGATAACGTGTCAGGACTTTCACATTGCAACCTGAAAGCAACGACTCCGATCACGCAACAGGCTCTGGTCTCCCCGTCTATCGTCGTTACGCATACAGGCACTTTCGTCCACTTCCATGACACTGTTCCCGCTTTCATGTTATTATAGAACTCGACGCTAAAGTTTGGTTCCTCTATGGTCTGACCCGCACACAGAATCGATAGAGAAGCGCTCTCAACCTGCGGACGTGCGAAAAACAGACAAGACGAACACATATATATAATATGGCGACAATTTATTCATCGCACTATGTATGTGTATATATATATATATATATATATATATATATATATATATATATATATATATATATATATATTTTCATATTTGTTTATTTATATATGTAAATTTATAATTTCAAACGAAACATCTGGCATCTCGTCTGCAGTCGCTCTCACACAGATGTACCGTTGCCTCCCTCTGTCTTTTTTACAAATACTTTCACGGTAACTGCTCCGATGAGCTGCTTTCACTGGTTCCCAGTCTTCATGAATTTAAGCGTTCAACTAGGCTGGCATCTCGCTCTCACCCTTTCACTGTCGAAACTATTAAATGTAGCCGTCTCTTCTACTGCAATAGTTTCATGTCTCGCACTTCTCACCTGTGGAACTCCCTTCCCTTTTTCCTTTTTCCCTGATAGCTATATAATCTCCAACTATTCAAATGTAATGTCAATCGACGTCTCCAGCTGCCTTGATCTATCCCCTATCCTTGTCTTCATCCTTTCCTCTATCACTCCTATTTGCTCTCGCTCCAACTCTCTGTAACCCCTTGCGTGCCAGTGGCTTCCGGCCTTGCTTGGGGTGAAAATATATGCATTATTTATTGTAATCTATGCTTCTAATGCCGTTGCAATCAGCAATTACCGCCCTTACAATGCAAGCCCCCTGACGAGAGTCTGCACATTGTAGCTGCCATGAATCTGATCTACTTGTATAGAAATGCTCATTTGACCAATGTTGTCAGCATCGAAATGCCACTGATACTTTTCATCCGAGATGTACAAGAATTCTCTGAGACGACCATCCAAACTCTCGAAGGCCCAGAATCGGACCCCTTCGAAACGGAAATAAACATATTAACTTCTCTGTGGCATAAACACATTACGAGTTATCATCTAAAACCCAGGCTCACAAATTACACTACCACGCGGGTTACTATATGACAAGATGACTTTGAAAATATTATCATATTATCTAATAACGCCTTGGATGCACATACTGTACCCACGTTAAAATTAACATCGCTTTTATGGTAATGCAGTTTTACTTTCCATCAGTATACTAACACACACACACACACACATATATATATATATATATATATATAGAGAGAGAGAGAGAGAGAAGGAGAGAAGGAGAGAAGTGAAGTTGAAATGATATGAACCCGAGAAAAATTTTATTTTTTTTTATCTGGGCATAAATGCCCAGATAAAAAAAAATAAAATTTAGATTTTGGTGAAATGATTCTAGCCGATAATTTTCCACCCACGATGTTATTTAGATTGATTTGAAATAGTATATTTATTTGTATCTCCTGGGCTGAATATTTGAGAAATAATATTAACGAAGGATAGGCTCCCTCCGGCAGAATTCGAACCTGCGTCCGCTTTGCAGAAAATCATCATTAGATCTCAGCCACGATGGGTGCGTCGTCAATCAAGCCAGGCTGAATAAATATAATCCTTCTCGTTCCAAACTCACAAAAGTTCATATTTCTTTAGTTTCGTATCTGAAACGTAAACAAAGCATTTTCCAAAGTAGTTGATTTTTTTTATTTATTAATCCGAAAAATGTTGATCACTTTAAACGTTATTTGTATTCGATACCCATATTTGAGTAGACACTTTCTTTTCTTTCTTTTTTTAACAGTATGTTTCTTTTCGTCTACTTGTCTAAATATTCTCGAAATCTTATTAAAGGCCGTGTTTATCGGTTTACATGACTCGGCGCTAATTCTGACGCCAATCCAATCCTCGTTCCTCAGAGTGAATAATGCTGTGTCCGTTGTAAGCTTACAAGAATCCATCTTATTCTACCAACGAACACTACGTGCCAATTTAAGCATTTTGATTAAGGTAACTGATTAAAATTAGCAGAAAAATGTCACTGACGAGATGTAGATCACAATTAGATTCATGGATTAGTCTCAAACACATCACCGACAAAATTCCAAGCCGACACATAGATTTCTTTCGGAGTTGCTACTCACGGCACCACTTTGTGAGTCAAGTGTTTGTTGCCTTTTATTCCGATCTGCACTTTTATCTCAGAGTAGATTCACACACACACACACACGTGTGCGCGCGGACACACATACACACACACATATATATATATATATATATATATATATATATATATATATATAATTATTTATTTAAAAATATGATTCCAAAACGCTACATAATAAGTCTCATGTTTCAAAACAAGAGCCGAAAACTTCAATATAATTATTTAAATTAAATTGAGTTAAAATAATCTCTGTTCCATCTTCAAGCGAAATTTTTTTTTGGAATAACGTATATCTGAAATTTACGTGTTTTAAAAATTGAAATCAAGATTTCCATGGTAACACCTAGGGCGAATTGTTTAAATTGGGTAGTCGAGTGTTGGGTGTTAATAATAAGTATCAGTATAGAATTACTTTCGTAGATGTCAAGTCAGGGAAAGGTGGGGGTGTCTAAATTTTAAACGGAAGATGTATTAACCCTCGTCTAGTTTGCATGTCTATGGAATTTATTTATTTTTTTATTTTTTTTTTTTTTATGAAAAGGATTTGTGCATATAAAAAACTGTCGTAACGTTTGTTTTTTGACGACTTCATAAAGGGTTATCTTTTTTGTAGGGTATTTAAACTATTTATTTGGGCTATGGATTATGAAGGGTGTTATATTGTATGCATGTATTTAGTTAATTATTCAAACCATGAATCAGCTATGGATTAAACAAGTTATTATATTTTATGCTTTTTTTTAGCTAATAATTCAAACCAAAAATCTGATGATGTCTACAAAAAAGCGTTAACTCGTGTCTATTGTTTAATAGCATATTATTATTTAGAAGCTTAATAATGTGCAATTTTTCATGGAGGCACAAAGGGCATGGGTCATCCCAAGTTTTACATGTTCTAGCCTTGTTTATACTTTTCCATTTAACTTTAGGTGTCCTATTTGTTTCCTTCGGATGTCAAAAATATTTAGATAGGGAAGTCTGATTTCTTTTGTTTAAGAAATCAGACTTCCCTATCTTTATCAATACTGTCACTGGTTGGCCTTCGAGCAAATGTTGAATTCTTTTAAATTTTGATCTTTAAGACACGCAGGTCTACCTTACTTCCAAGACTTGCGCAACACAATCTTCCTAGCAAAGTTAATGACATGAATCTGTTTTGTAATGTTGAATTTTATCTCAACTTGAAATCCAATTACTGGACCGTGTGAAAGTCGCAACTACCTCACTCAACGAGCAGACTGTGTAAGCTTTTCAAATATCTCTTTCTTTGGTAGTCTCTAAATTAGTTTAACATAACTACCGACTTGTTTTGTTTCTTCCATTAAGGTTTGTATACAAAAAAAATGATCTCCCTTCCTCCCCCTTGTCTCTCTCTGACTCTCTCATTCTCTTTCTCTCTCTCACTCTCTCTCTCTCTTTTTCTCTCCTCTCTCTTTCTCTCTAACACGTGCACATATCTACTTACAAACTGTCGTTTTTTTCACTCCAACTTTATTTTCAACTTAAATTTCTTTTCACAGATGTACGTACATTAATTTGCGACTTTTTTTTGTCTTTGTAAAAGTTTCAATAAATAATGCAGTAAAAAATCTTCTTACCAATCCACTTTGCAAGTAATTTCTTCGTTTTACTTAGCAAACATTTCATTGATCAACACAGCACTTGTCAAATTGTTTTGGCAAATATCTATCTGTATATCTCAGTTTTTTTTCCATTTCTTTCTTTATTTCTATCTATCTATCTATCTATCTATCTATCTATCTATCTATCTATCTATCTATCTATCTATTTCATTTTGTGCATTATCTATCTATCTATCTATCTCATTCTATCCATTATCTATCTATCCATCCATCTATCTAACTTTCTGTCTAACTTTCTATCTATCTATATATCTCATTTTGTGCATTATCTATCTATCTATCTATCTAATTCTATCCATTATCTATCTATCTATCTATCTATCTATCTATCTATCTATCTATCTATCTATCTATTTCATTTTGCGCATTATCTATCTATCTATCTATCTATCTCATTCTATCCATTATCTATCTATCCATCCATCTATCTAACTTTCTGTCTAACTTTCTATCTATCTATATATCTCATTTTGTGCATTATCTATCTATCTATCTATCTATCTATCTATCTATCTATCTATCTATCTATCTATCTAATTCTATCCATTATCTATCCATTATCTATCTATCTATCTATCTATCTATCTATCTCATTTTGTGCATTATCTATCTATCTATCTATCTATCTATCTCATTTTGTGCATTATCTATCTATCTATCTATCTATCTATCTATCTATCTATCTATCTATCTCATTCTATCCATTATCTATCTAACTTTCTATCTGTCTAACTAACTAACTTTCTATCTATCTATCTATCTATCTATCTATCTATCTATCTATCTATCTATCTATCTATCTCATTTTGTGCATTATCTATCTATCTATCTATCTGTCTGTCTATCTCCGCATCCTGGGTAAGGCAATAAACTCCATCCGGCAGCAAGGCCTTTGATCAGAAAGTTTTGAGAAGTGTGGAACAATCTCATAATTGCTGGTTTTCCCAGGTCCACCCTGACCTCGGGTGGTAGCATCTCTCAGGGTCCCAGCTATTGGCAAATAATTAACTCCTCCAAAAGGGACCAAAACACTATGAAAATATAAAAATAGGTTTTAATAACAGCATACTATTTTGGAAAATTTTTTACCAGCCATACATTTTTGAAAAAGAAAAGTATTACTAGCGAGACAGTTCTGAAAAAAATATTACCAACAAAATATATTTGTGGAATATTTCTGTAATAATTTTAAAAATTTTGTCGGCAGTAAATAACCTATTGAGGTTGATATACCGTAAACCAAACCAAATCAATTTATATCCAGCTATCTAATTAATCTTTACCCTACGCCTAAAGTTTTCGGTTTTACCGATGCCTATGTTCACTTAATTAAGCATTATGCTGTCAATACAGTGTAATGTTTTCATAACTCAAATCAAACTACTAATATTAAATGGAAAAAATGTTTAAACAAAAAAACAAAATGACTTACATGACAAAATCTATAAGCAGCAGTTGCAAATGCTATTCGCAGGAGACACGACTACATTTAAACAATTCCGTTAGATTTCTTTTCACCATCCATATGAATATAAACTTTAAATAATATGACCTCAATAAACACAGTTTTGACATGTTTCTCGATGTAATATCCTAAAATAAATAATATTGCTCTACTTTGTATTGAGTCCTTTTTAAAATTAAATGTTACGAACGTTGGAAATTGTAATTTATTCTTTCTCATTTTACCTGGACATGTATATATATATATATATATATATATATATATATATATATAGAGAGAGAGAGAGAGAGAGAGAGAGAGAGAGAGATAGGTGGATAGATAGATAGGGAGATAGATAGATAGATAGATAGATAGATAGATAGATAGATAGAAAGCTTTTGCTGTTGAATTAGTTAAATGTAACCGCCAATTCTACTGTTTCTTTTCTCGCCTGTGGAATTTCCTTCCGTTTTCCTTGCTTCCCTGTTAACTATATTCTTCAAAAATTCGCCATCTTCTAGAACCCCATTTCAACTTTTACCTCCCCCCATACCCAGTCTTTTCTCTCACTTTCAATCTTTGTAAGCCTCTGCGTATTAGCGGCATTACCGCTTTGCTTAGGGTGACATGATTAAAATATAAATTTTCATAATAATTCATCATTTCTAGACCTAAAATCCACACACGATGCAGAAAAGCCCAGGACAGCCGTTTTGTCACTATTCAGGACACAACCTCTACTGACTCCGTGAATCGAACCCCAACCGTTACGATAAAACGCAAGCAACATACCACTGAACTAACGGGTCACGGTTATGAAGAGCAAATTAACTTACTAAACACTAAGCAGCTGATCCAAGTAGACATAAACCACAGGGACTCGTCACAAGAGCAACGAATTCTTTCACAGAGACGCTCAATCCAGAGTATTCGAAGCTGGATCTGTCATAGGTTTATAGAACTGATCATTAATTTGGGGATTTGTATAATTTTCATAATAATTCATCTTGTCAAGATCTAGGATTATCAACACACCCACACGTACACACACACAGACACGCGTAGAAAACTAATGAGCCATATGTATATCTATAAACACACACATATATATATATATATGTATATTATGAAATGGAAAAAGTTCGACAATTATTTTAGGAGATTTTTTAAATGTCTTAAAATAATTAAAAATATTAAATAATAAAATAATTAAAATTAATAATAAAATGTAAAAAAACTGTGTTAGAGATGGCGAAGGTCATCTTGAATAAATTGGAAAATGATCCTGGAATAATAAAAATAAAAAATATTTATATATATATATATATATATATATATATATATATATATATATATATATATATATATATATATATATATATATATATATATATATATATATAAAAAATATAGTCTTAAGGTGTTTTTATGGGATAAAGTGCTCAATATCAGAGATAGAGCGTGTGTAAATATAAAAGTGAACATAGAAGTCAACACTTAGAGGCGACAGTCTGTTTCATGCTATATGCAATCGTCAGGCCACGTGTGCTGTTATTTTTCTCGGCTATTTATATATATACGGGTTAGTGGTGCATTGTGGGTATTCTATTATGGCGGTTATTTTTACCGAAGTCGCTTTTGTTCATTTATTTGGGTCAAGTTATATTGCTCGTTTTATTTATTTTTTTTTATTTTATTTTATTTATTTATTTTTTTTTTTTTTTTTTTTTTTTATTTATTTATTTATTTATTAACGTAGTAAAAATTTGTTTATATCACGTATTTAACAGTTTTGTTTTGGTTTGAGAATTTAATTAAAGCTATTTGTTCAATTTTGGGGTTGGTTGTTGTAGCTATTCTAACTATTATTTTGGCGGGAACAGTTTTTTAATTTGGGATTGGTTTGCCTATTTATTTACTTGGATGAATTTAGGTCAATTTATTTTTATATTTTCTCTTTTTGGTTTTCGGTTTTTAAGCAACATAGTACTTATTTATTTATTTTATTTATTTATTTTTATTTTTTTTTTTTTTTTTTTTTTATTATTATTGTATTTGTTTTTATTTTATTTTTTCCGTTTTTCATTTTTTAGGTTACGTAGTAAAAATTTATTTTCATGCCTGCATTTTGAGATGAGCTCGGATCTTTTATTTAATAATTTATTTTGGTCGGGGAAAGTAATGATAGCTATTTTTTCCTCCAAGCAGAGTTTGCAAGTTTTTGATTGGTTGTTGTAGGCTGATGACTTTTTCCTTATCTTCCAAGATATTTTTGGTGTGATGTGCGTTTTGTTTTTTATTTCCCAGATATACTTAGAAAGCATAGTACTGTTCGCATATTTACTATTTGTGAACGATGTTTTGTGTGTATAATTTCTTTGCTTCCAGGGTCCTTCAGTTACTCCTATGTATACTTTTTCTTCGTTATCTGGTGATTTTATCGTGGCTTGGTATATTACGTTGTTTTGTAGACAATTTCCGTTTAAGGGACATTCGTTCTTTATTCTGCAGTTGCACGTGGGTTTAATTTGTTCGTGTGGTTTGTTGATAATTTTCCTATTGTGCTTTTTTATTATTTGTGCCATGCTCTCGGTGCAGCTGTAGCTGATTTTTTTACTGTATTTTTGTTGAATATCTTGTGTAAGGTGCTTGATTCTGGGAAGTGTTTGTGTAAGAGTTTGAAGAATATTTTTCCTACGTTTGTTTTACGTTCTTGCTGTACGGTGGGTTGAACCATATGATATTTCTTCTCCTGTTGGTCTTTTTTGTATTCTGTGGTGAGTATGTGAGTATTGCTGGGAATCCGCTATCTTTTAGGGCCGTTTCATAGTCTTTTTTAGCTTTGTTAAATAGGGATTCATTGGAGGAATTGTCGGAGAGCCTGCGGTTAATCGATTTTGGTATCTGTTTGATTATAGAAGGCGGATGGTTGGAAGATGTGTGTATGTAGAGTGGTTTATCGTTAGGTTTTCTGTATGGTTTATATGTGCCTTCTCTTAGGTTGAAGGTCACATCTAGGAAATCTACTTCGTTTAGGTTAGTTTTTATATCTATGTCGAATCCGTTATTTTTAAAAATCTTTATTATTGCTTTTCTAGTTTTGTCTGTGTTTTGTTTGTTACAGTTTCTTAAGATTATGAGGCCGTCGTCCCTGTAGAGTCCTGTGTCATTTTTATCTATATTTATAACTAACCTAAACGAAGTAGATTTCCTAGATGTGACCTTTCAACCTAAGAGAAGGCACATATAAACCATACAGAAAAACCTAACGATAAACCACCTACATACACACATCTTCCAACCATCCGCCTTCTATAATCAAACAGATACCAAAATCGATTAACCGCAGGCTCTCCGACAATTCCTCCAATGAATCCCTATTTAACAAAAGCTAAAAAAGACTATGAAAATGGCCCTAAAAGATAGCGGATTCCCAGCAATACTCACATACTCACCACAGAATACAAAAAGACCAACAGGAGAAGAAATATCATATGGTTCAACCCACCGTACAGCAAGAACGTAAAAACAAACGTAGGAAAAATATTCTTCAAACTCTTACACAAACACTTCCCAGAATCAAGCACCTTACACAAGATATTCAACAAAAATACAGTAAAAAATCAGCTACAGCTGCACCGAGAGCATGGCACAAATAAAAAAAAGCACAATAGGAAAATTATCAACAAACCACACGAACAAATTAAACCCACGCAACTGCAGAATAAAGAACGAATGTCCCTTAAACGGAAATTGTCTACAAAACAACGTAATATACCAAGCCACGATAAAATCACCAGATAACGAAGAAAAAAGTATACATAGGAGTAACTGAAGGACCCTTGAAGCAAAGAAATTATACACAAAACATCGTTCACAAATAGTAAATATGCGAACAGTACTATGCTTTCTAAGTATATCTGGGAAATAAAAACAAAACGCACATCACACCAAAAATATCTTGGAAGATAAGGAAAAAGTCATCAGCCTACAACAACCAATCAAAAACTTGCAAACTCTGCTTGAGGAAAAAAATAGCTATCATTACTTTCCCCGACCAAAATAAATTATTAAATAAAAGATCCGAGCTCATCTCAAAATGCAGGCATGAAAATAAATTTTACTACGTAACCTAAAAAATGAAAAACGAAAAATAAAATAAAAACAAATACAATAATAATAAAAAAAAAAAAAAAAAATAAAAATAAATAAATAAAATAAATAAATAAGTACTATGTTGCTTAAAAACCGAAAACCAAAAATAGAAAATATAAAAATAAATTGACCTAAATTCATCCAAGTAAATAAATAGGCAAACCAATCCCAAAATTAAAAAACTGTTCCCGCCAAAATAATAGTTAGAATAGCTACAACAAACCAACCCCAAAATTGAACAAATAGCTTTAATTAAATTCTCAAACCAAAACAAAACTGTTAAATACGTGATATAAAAAGAAATTTTTACTACGTTAATAAATAAATAAATAAAATAAAAAAAAAAAAAAAAATAAAAAATAAATAAATAAAATAAAATAAAAAAATAAATAAAAAAAAGGAGCAATATAACTTGACCCAAATAAATGAACAAAGCGACTTCCGGTAAAAATAACCGCCATAATAGAATACCCACAATGCACCACTAACCCGTATATATATAAATAGCCGAGAAAATAACAGCACACGTGGCCTGACGATTGCATATAGCATGAAACAGACTGTCGCCTCTAAGTTGATTTCTATGTTCACTTTTATATATATATATATATATATATATAAAAAGCGAACATTGAAGTCAACACTCAGAGGCGATAGAATCGTCAGGCCGCGAGTTTCTCGGACAAACACTCGTGGCCTGACGATTGCCACTAGCATGAAACTGCCTGTCGCCTCTGAGTGTTGACTTCAATGTTTACTTTTATATTTACATATCATACGCTCTATCTCTGATATTGAACACTTTCTCCCATAAATATAGCACACCTTAAAACTATATTTCTTCTTGAAAATATATTTTCAATTGAGCCCCGTTGAATGACAAGCTAATTCTAAAAACAAGGGTCAACTGCGTAAAGTTGAAGCTCTTCAGTAAAATGAATGGAGCACTTTGGCTGCTTCGCGTTTGTTTACGTTTGTAAAGACAATACACTAGATTTGGCGGATTCGTTTTGTCAATGGTAGAAGCTCTAACCTAACCAAATCGTTTGGGTTTCGATCCGGGCTTGAGGCATTCGGTTGTCTAGTCGCAATGAGAAGCTGTGATGCATCGAAACAGTACTGTCTGCGAATGACACACACACACACACACACATATATATATATATATATATATATATATATATATATAGGGGATTCAACTTATAAATATGCGAGTATTTAGCGTGCACTGAATCATATGAGAGCTGAGGGATAAATAATATTTTCTCCTCGTGGGTGGAGTCGCTAACACTGGAAATAGGAAAATGTTTGCAGACGTCTTGTCGGTAGTGTATGAAATCATGTGCCAATGTGTTGTGTGACAACATTCGCTAATAATGTTTTGTAACCCTGACGACAACGCCAGTGACGTGCAAAACGCTGCTCGAGGATAAAATGTTTGCCAATAGAACGATGCGCGCCAATCAATTTTCACAGATTCCTGAAAGTAATGCAACATCTCGCGCATTCAAACAACACAACTGCAGAATGAAACATGTTTTTGAATTACTAATGTTCCTCGATTCGGCTCGAATTGAGGAATCGGAGAGCCGAGTTCGAATTCCAGTCGAATCCATTACATTCACTTACGTCCTATTACCCTTGGGAAAGGTATGAATCCTCTTCTTTTCCCCACAGCTATGGGTAAATAGCAGGACAGACCGGGTTCTATAGCCTTGGATGGCAAATGGTCTACCGCAGAAAGATATGGCAACCTACTGCGGGAAAAAAAATCTGCCTCGTCAGTCATGTATCAAGAGATACATGATCGCCTAAGCATGTAGCACGCATGGCACATAATTGACTTAACATTGCTCGGAAGCTATGGGTAAATAGCAGGACAGACCGGGTTCTATAGCCTTGGATGGCAACTAGCCTACCGAAGAAAGAAATGACAACCTACTGCGAGGAAAAAATCTGCCTCGTCAGTCATATATCGAAAGATACATTACCGCCTAAGCGTGTATTACGCCTGGCATATAACTGACTGAATGTTTGGGCGAATTTTTTATGTTAATATTGTATTCTGCATTTCTTTTTTTTTTTTGGTGAATGTTTTAGTTATACATCCCTTGAGTAGTTTGTTGTGTTTTGTGGGACTTAGTTTATATAAATTTCTAGTTATGTCCGCTTCGATAAATACGTTATATGAATTGTTTGCTTTAGTTATATCTCATTTTCGTTATTTTTCTGGAAAGCATTTAATTGTTTAGGAAATTTTATGTTTCTTACTAAGTTAGTTAAGCATCTTTCGAAGTTTTCAAGCTCCTTATGTTGCAAGGGGATACGTTTTAGTTTTAAAACATTATTTTTTCACGAGCGTGACATTTGTGTTTATTTCTTGGCTTAAGAAGAAATTCGCTTTCCGTCTCATTCTTTTTATGAAGCCGCTTTATTTTTTTCTATTAATATTAGTTTGCCTGTGGATGGTAGTGGGATGGGTATGTTTCTTTTGTGGCGCGGTACAAGGGAAGATAAATTGTCAATGCCCATGATAGATTATAAACGTAGCGAAAGTTCACTATTGTTTATCAGGTGTCATATATGATAAAATGTAGTTTTAAGGTACGCTATGGGTAAAAGTGCTCAGTATCAGAGATAAAGTGTATGTAAATATAAATATGAAAAGGACAGTGATATCCACACTAAGCGACGACAGTTTGTTTCAGGCTTCAACTCAGTCGTCAGGCCATGTGTTTCAGCTCGGCTATTTATATATGCTGTTTAATAGTGTATTATGGGTAGCAAGGTTTATTGTATTATCCTGACGGTTATTGGGTGGGCGATTACGGTTATGTTTCAAATTATTCTAGAGGCAATTGAGTGGAAATAATTGTGGATCCGGATGCGGATATTTCTAGCAAATCTATGATGATTTGTTGTTAATGTTTACCCATTATTTCTTAATGTTGTGGACCCAGAATAGGTCCTAAAGAAAACTCGAACTCATCAAATTAGTGGAAGCATATTATTAACAAAAAGAACGAATACAAAAGCGTTGCACGTCCGATTGACGGCAAAGTACAGTAGTCAACTCGTCAACTATAGACAGCGATATTTAGTTACCCCTCCCCCCCAACGAGGTTTACATGTGGCACAAGGCCGGTTTAACGTTGGGTGCATAATCAGGAGTTCCTTAGTATTTTTGTTTTTATTTGTAAGAAGACAGTGCTCCATACAGAAGTAGAGTTTATATTATAATATTTTTTGTTTAAAAATATGATTCCTTAGCTACATAAGAGTTCTCATGCTTCAAAAACGAGAGCCGAAACCATCCAAATTCCTAAAATTTCGCTTGAAGATGAAACGGGACTAAACACCTCAATTCAACTTAATTTTAATAATTATTTGGATGGTTTCGGCTCTCGTTTTTGAAACATGAGCGCTCTTATGTAGCGAAGGAATCATATTTTTAAAAAAAAATATTATAATTATATTATATATATATATATATATATATATATATATATATATATATATATATAATTATCCAATCCCGCTTTTATGCAAGTTTCGTTAAAAAAACGACTGAAAAGGTAGTTTTTTGATAATAGCCAGAAAATAGCCGAAAGCAATTGGATATACAGAACATTCGGACAATTTCCACATATTTTATGTCCAGAAAATAAAAAATATATAACAACACAAGAAAAATTAAATAAAAAAATAACCGTAGTACCATACCTATCGTTTTTAACAAAACTTATATATATATATATATATATATATATTGTGTTATATATATATATATATATATATGTATATATATATATATATATATATATATATATATATATGCATTGTGCTGTTATATGTGAGCGTGTATGTGTATAGGTATATACCAAGCTGGGTATAAGTATGCAATGCATGTGTCTATTCATTTTGATATCAATTTATCTATGTGTGTTCTGTGAGTCGTGTGTATGTCTTTGAAAATCGGTACCACTAAATTCCTACTAATGGTAAATATTCTGGTTATAATAAAGTTTTAAATATTTTTGTTATCTTTTAGATGAAAAGTTGAAACTGAAAGTTTCAGAGAAACAAATTGAACTTTGTCAAACTGAGATTTTAATGAAACTCATAAATTCAAGAAGGAAGAGGAATCCAAAGATTTTATTACTGAATGTCAAATTGAAACGAAAGACTTCATTGGTCATTGTGACCCTTGATTAAATTGAAAATCTAAAAACAAAATTTTGAATCATTTCGGGGGACATTTATGATCAGGACAATAAAATATTTCTCACAAACTGACTGGCTGATATTTTACTGGTCTTAAAATCTAAAAATGTTATCCTCATCCTGGTAGTTGGTAAAGTTACAGCATTTGCAAAAATATGTTACAAATCTAAGAACGCCTTGTTTCATATTGTTGACAGTTTTACAGTTTTAACTTCTAATGCATCTGCCTTGAAGGGTGCATTCAATTCATGCAATTCGTTGCCGTTTTCTTTCCGCTAAGATAATTTAAATAACATTTTTTAAACAGTAATTGCTGGTCAAGAATGCAAACTAGATTTCAGTCCTGGCGAAGAGTCAACTTTCGGGTCTTATTTTTGATTTATAAAGTGCAGTTTTGTGTACCGAAAATCTCAGTGCTGTCAAAAGAAGTTTCAGTCTATTTGACAATACTTTCTGATATCATGAAGAAAGCTGTTTATTCCGTCAATTCAATTTTACAGGATATGCGGGTAGTATAAACGAGGTATGAGGGTGCATTCGGCGAGCTGATATCAAATGACGGTTTTATCTGTTACGTTTAATTTCGCACTAACACCCTTGGGGAAAGGCAAGAATCCGTCACTTCACCCTCTCTCTCTCTCTCTCTCTCTCTCTCTCTCTCCAATGATATTAATAAGAGGGAAACCTGTCTAAGAGAATGAAAATGCTGAATTACAAACCGTGGAGAAACCAATCTCTCCCAAGAATGCAGGGTTATTCACTGATAATAAAGGTATCTCTGCTGAGCCATGATCGCCTATGAAGGGATATAGCCGTAAAACACATATGTACTTATATATATATATATATATATATATATATATATATATATATATATATATATATATAGTAAAAAAGAAGAACAGTAAGATATGTAATCCGGTGTTGATATTTTAATTTTACAAAACAGTGTTCAATGTAAATTTACAGAGCATAAATAAGTTTATGGTTTCTGTTTTTGAAACATGGTAATTCCTGTGTAGCGATGAAACCATATTTTAAATTAGTTAATTTATAATATATATATATATATATATATATATATATTCAAACCTAGAGAGCCAGACAAACCTGCCAAGGTTTCACCTAAGCAGGTTGTCAGGGAAAGCTTAAGTGAAACCTTGGTAGGTTTGTCTGGCTCTCTAGGTTTGACTAGGTTTGCTCTACTTTTGTATTGAGCACTTTTTTAGTTAGTTGTTTACTCGTATCGGTTTTTTTTTCTTTGGGCTTTGGACCTGTCTGCTGTACGATTATTTTCGACAGACTTTCATGTTCCTCGCTCTTTCTTTTTTTAAAACCATTTTTTCCTTCGAAATTGATTTGATCATTAACAAATCAAGAAACCGAAGGTTTTCAGGACGAGTGTAGTTACCTATATATATATATATATATATATATATATATATATATATATATAAAATCAGTTAATTTATAATATTAATGCTCTGCAAATTTACATTGAGCACTATTTTGTAAAAATAAAAACATCTATAAGAACACCGGATTATATATGTTCTTTCTTTATATTATTATATATATATATATATATATATATATATATATATATATATATATATATATATATTACACGACAGAGACGGCACTGAGGTTAAGATTTTTATTTAATTTTTTTCTTGTGTTCTTATAATTTTCTTCTTTTCTGAACGTAAATTATGTAGAAATTTTCGCAACTGTTTTACACGACCAATGCCTTTTGGCTATACTTTTACCAATTATTAAAGATTCTTTCATTTTTACTTTTAACTTATTGTTTTATGTATGTTTTTAGAGTTACATGAATGTTTTGTTTTACAAACACAGTCAGCACATTGTGGCTTTGTTCATTGTTGATGTTATTGTTTAGGCTTTTTCTTTCTTATTAATAATGCTTCCATTATTTTTAGCCTTTTTAGGATTGCTATCCAAATACACTATACACACACACACGCACGCACACACACACACACACATATATATATATATATATATATATATATATATATATATATATATATATATTGAACTTAATATTCCATCTGTGCTTGATGGCTAAAGTAGTCAACTCAAGCAATATCCAAGGGTCGAAATCTGTATTTTCAAAGTTTTATGTTGGATCAATGTCTAGAGAAGATGGAACCAATTCCTTAATCCGATGTTTTTCAAAAGACTTTGGCATTGAGTTCAACAACCAGCTTTGAAGAATATAAACGATCATAGTTATATATTACTATAAACTTTAGCTTAAAGATTCTTAGCTGTAAATTATATCACTTCACAATGTCTTGTTCCAAAACTTAAATAACTTTCTTTATTCATCTTGGTACTACCATGAATGACCCAACATCTCGGCAAGACTTAAGGCTCATCCAAAATAGCCCAACATACATCGTTAAAATTGCTGCTGAAGAATCAGTTTTCATGTACTGCTTCATCCAACTTACACGTTGGTCAATGTCCATAATAGTCTGCAACTTCTTATATTTACAGCAAGACTTTCTTCAAGTATTTTTTCGTAAATTCTTTTTTATAACAATCTTTAAGCTAGTGTTTTTCTCTTTCTTTTCTTACAAATATTTTCAATTTCTTTTTCTTTTTTCGAATGTTCAACCTCTGTACTGTCAACCGATATGTGCATGTCTTGCACGCGTGCGTAATTCCGACAACCAGATAAATGGCTTACTTAAGGCCTGTTCCTAAGCAGGTTTATTGAAAGTCAATCGGGTGAAACTAGAAAAAAAAAAAGACTAAATACAAACGTGATACTTGCCGGAATGTCAAAATAAATAAAAAGGTAAAAAAGCTACGGTCGAAATGGATAAAGCAGGTAGCAAGTAGTTTGCTTCCAGGAATAAGTTATAATGTTTGCAATGATAAAACTTCAGAAAGGAAAGAAGTTACTTACAGTTACGATATGACACAGTGTGAGAACGGCTGACACGGACTGAAAGAGGTTCTACAGGACGAAATACAGCAACAAATATGAATATATACAAATTGTCTACTTAAATAAGTAATTATACTATATTAAAAGAAACCAATTAAGTCAGAAAAAGGTTAAGATACATACCAGCGGTGTTACTCTATGGAGTTAGATTGGTTTGATTTGGTTTCGTTTGTTTTACGACATATCTACCTCAATGGATTATTTAATGCAGACAATTTTGATTGCTGGTATTTCTTTTTTTCAAAAATATAATTCTGGTAATATTTTTTCCTTCAAAAAATCTATTTCTGGTAATATTTTTTCCTTCAAAAAATCTATTTCTGGTAACATTTTTCCTTCAAAAAATCTATTTCTGGTAATATTTTTTCTTCAAAAAATCTATTTCTGGTAATATTTTTTCCTTCAAAAAATCTATTTCTGGTAATATTTTTTCTTCAAAAAATCTATTTCTGGTAATATTTTTTCTTCAAAAAATCTATTTCTGGTAATATTTTTTCTTCAAAAAATCTATTTCTGTAATATTTTTTCCTTCAAAAAATCTATTTCTGCTAATATTTTTTCCTTCAAAAATTATATTTCTGGTTATATTTTTCCTTCAAAAATGAATTGCTGGTAATAATGTTTTTCTTTACAAAGTTTTTTTGGTATTAAAACCTATTTTTACACTTTCATAATGTTTTGACACCAGTTTGAAGGTTAACTATTTGCCTTTAGTTGGGACCCTAACAGGTGCTACCACCCTGGGTCAGGGTGGACCTGGAAACACCAGCAATTAAGATGTGGTTCCACGATCCTCAAAAACACCTGATCAGGGGCCTTGCTCTTGGACATAGTTTATCGTCATACCCAGGATGCGGATGTAGTTTATCGTCATACCCAGGACGGTTTGAGGTTAGTGCTAAGAGGATAAGGAAGCAGGAACTGCGCGCACGGGGCCGGTGGTTTATTGCATGTGATCCGGTAATTACTAACAAATAAACAGGAAGTGGCCAAAACCGTGACTAATTTAAAATATAAGTAACTTTAAGTATCGGAAATTTAAAAGAAACATATCGATAACTATAATATTATATTGATTCCAAACATGATGGCCCCATAATTGTATAAGAAAATATCAATCTCCCCAGTAAAATATATTATAAACTATACATATATATATATATATATATATATATATATATATATATATATATATATATATATAATTCATCGAGTATCGAAGAAACCTCAAGAGAATGCAGAAAGTACTGAACGGCCGTTTCGTCCTATATTTGGGACTCATCAGCAGTGCTCATCCACTACCGAGAAACCCGGACACTAATGCTATTAGGCAAACGTCATACCAACTTTTCCAACGGGCCTCGGTGACGAAGGGGTAGCGAATCAGACTCGATATAACGCCGCTGAATCACATATTCCGTGGTGGAACTCATCCGAGTTTCTCTTTTATCCATAGGACTGTGCCCCGACGAGCCACGACTACTACCCTCAAGCCGCTCCATCCAAATCATTAGAAGTCGGTTTAAGCAATGATATACAAGTGAAAGAAGTGATGTTTTGCTTAACTAAATATGAGTAGTGAAACTTTTGTCGGCATCGATTGTGAAAATATTGACTTTTATCATATAAATCTGATATACAGTTATTTTCACTGCAGTGTATTTCTCGCTTCTAGTTTGTTTTAGAATTCCTAACAAATCTGAATGCATCTCTTGCCTGCACACGCTGCTTTCATTCTCCCGCCTTTTTTGCCACCGAACATACAACGAAGTATGTCAGGATGTAAAACCTTAACGGCCATTAGAGTCATGGGCTTTGAATGTCGTGTGCTCTGGGACTGTGTGACACTCCTTACGATCTTCATGCCAATCGAACTTCTGTTTCAAATAGAAAAGTTATATGAACCTAGGTTCTCTGACATCGGTGTCACGAATGACGCCAAAGATTTGAAGCGAATCACCAAGAGAAACCATTTAGTACAAAATTATTCCAATGCTATTTCTAGAAAAGCCGCAAATAACTGTAAATCTTGAATTATGCAGCCGATGTTAAATTTCTCTTTTACGGTGCACCTCGATGTGGGGTAGTGGTCAGTGAAACTAGTAAGGTTGAACATTATTATTAAAGATCAATCTTCCTCGTCCCTAAATAATCCAAAGGTCGGCATGTGAAATTAAACGGGCAAACTTCTTTCACAACTGACGGCTAACATCTTTAAATTCTGATATAAAAGCTAAAGAAAAAATTGGGTAGTTTTAAACAATCATTCGAAGTGTGTTTAAAATTTCGAGCTAGCCAATGTTCATCTGATAAATACGGCTCGATTTTATTTAATCAAATAAAAAGTTCCACTTATTTATTAATGCTAACTAGGTTATCTTTCATCTTATTTTTGTTGACACCTTACCGAGTCTTTTCATTCGAATTTCTACACGCCATATTGTTTGTTTACACCAAGTATTAGTAGATATAATAGTTTCCTATCTTCTATTCTCTTTCCATCCAGATTTATCAGTAATTCTTTCCTTGAAATATTGCTTTGAATGTCGCCATTTTCTCACAATATCTAAATCATTTTCTTCCTCAAATACACAAAAACAAAGAAGCTTTACCTTGGCGACGTCATTAGCAGCAGGCTTCTTTTTTTCTTCTTTTCCTGTTTACTAGCGTTAAACATGAGCTGAAATTCTCATTCCACGTGCGGAATAAGTTTATTGTCTGTAAACTTAAGGATAAATCTGTCAGGATTCAAGAAAACCAAAAATATTCAGTACCACACTCTGAATGTTAAGGTTTTCGATTTACAAGTTATTTGCTGACGCTAAGAAATTGCTTTCGCTTTAGAATGTCTTTAATATTGTGAATTTATCGACACCAACTCAACAAATTTAACGTTTAAAGAATATTTTGGTACTTCGAAAAGCAGTCTTGGAGATCATTACAAAGTTTGTCCTGAAGAAAAACTGATGAAAGACACATGAATAATTATTTGACTTCTGCAAATAATTATTGACTTTCTAACGCATAAAATTGTTTCGCTTACTTTACTCTTGTTTGGTTGATGTTTGAGAGAATCAAGAATATAGGCTATTCGGTGTTTATAGTGGAATCTTAAAACATTTTGTTTAGAAATTCATCTTTTTTCTTACAAACAAAAGCATACACCATATATAATTACCTATCTATATATATATACATATATATATATATATATATATATATATATATATATATATATATATATATATATTTATTAAAGACATTTTTATGTTTAACGTTCTTTTTTTAGATACAAGTACTTAAGTAAGTGCTCTGTTTATAATAAACAGTATTAAATAACATTTACCGGTCTGAATATTTAATAAATAAATTGTCGGACTTTGTCCATTTCTTAATATATATATATATATATATATATATATATATATATATACACAGACAGACGTATATATATATATATATATTAATTAATTGCAGACTATATATATATATATATATATATATATATATATATATATATATATATATATATATATATATATATATATATATATATATATATTATTCTGTCAGTCACTGTGTGTTTATTCAAAAATAAATACGCTTAAATTCACATTCATCCCTCTCGTGCGCCAACGGATTAGTCGTAGAATGTTCGACTGACGCCAATTCAGTCAGGTCTTGATCCTAACTAGAGGTAACCGGGCGTCTAGCCACACTGATGATCTGTGATACAGCGGAACAGTCTGTCTGTGAATGACAATATATGCCTGTAGTTAGGATCGAGACCCGACTGAATTGGCGTCAGTCGAACATTCTACGACTAATCCGTTGGCGCAATGACAGGGATGAAGGTGAATTTAAGAGTATTTATTTTTGAATAAACACACAGTGACTGAGAGAACTCAATATATATATATATATATATATATATATATACCAGCAATTAATATATATATATATATATATATATATATATATATATATATATATACGTCTGTCTGTGTATGTGCGTGTGTATATAAATGTGAACATTGAAGTCAACACCCAGAGGTGACAGCACGTTTAATGCGAAACGCAATTGTCAGGCCATGTGCGTTGCGTTTTTGATCGACTATTTATATGTACAGGTCAGTGATGCATTGTGGATGGTCTGTTGTATTATTCGAACAGTTATTTTGGCAAGCGCTAACGGTTGTTTCAAATTATTCTCGAGACTATTGAGTGGGAATAATTGTAGATCCGCATGCACATTTTTTACTTTTTATAGTGTTATTAGATAACTTATTTTATTCATTATCGATTATTACATTGTTGGTGGTTACTAGTACATTTTTATAATATATATATATATATATATATATATATATATATATATATATATATATATATATATATAAAAGTAGAGTAGATAAGTTGATCGATATAACCAATTTAAATGAAAGGGTCCGATGAAATCAGTACGAAAAACATTTATTAATATTAACCAGTTGACATATATATATATGTGTGTGTGTGTATTACAGCAAATGGTATTATAATGGATATATCTCATTTGAAATAGATGCCCATTTTTTTATTAAACTGTGTGCAATATGTCTATCCTCCTGCGCATTCGAGAAAATACAAATGCAAAAGGATTTATACCTATGTTTTATAGATTATGTAAAATGCGGTTGATAAATTAAGCCGCAAAGAACTGTTAGAACTGCTCGTTAACCTTAACATATTTGCGAAGGATAATAGAATAATCCAGAACCTATATTGGCAGAAAACCGTCTGCATACAGATTGTTGTAACCTAGGGAAGGTTACTGAATAGAATAATCAAACGAACGTTGGTAATCAATGATAATACTTAGGACAAGAACAACACATATAAGATTTGCAGCGACACGTCGAATTAGTCAAATTTTAAAGAAATGGAAACCAAAACGACACTTATAATTGGTATCAGAAAGAGACGGTTTAAATTTATTAGGCTCATAATGAGGAAAGAGTGCTTAGAAAATTTGATACACACAAGGCAGATTGAAGATAAGAGAGGCAGAAGACAACAACACATAACCTGCCTAGTGAATGTAAATAGATGGCAGAACAGGAAAATATGGGGAACCAAGATTACAACGTCCGGAAGGGACACGGCACATAGAAGAAGAAGAAGAAGAAGAAGAAGAAGAAGAAACAGCGATAAGATTTTATCATAGAAGTAGTAGCAGTTGTTTTATTAGTAGTAGCAGCAGGAGTAAATTTTAAGAAGACGTTTCAAGAAAACTGAGGTGATGAATATAGATATGTGATTTTAGGTAATGTAGTGAAATTTCTAATAGTCTTTAACGAAACTGCATTGTTCATGTCCTATTCCCGGTCAAATTCTGCTACGTGTTCTATTTATCAGAATTCGGATGATAAGTTTTATTATGTGTCTCATTAAGCCGATTGTTCACATTCGTTTACACCAAGTTTCTTAAGCAGCACAATGAAAATAAATCTAATTATGTCTTCACATGTTTATCACTACTGTTGTATATTTCCTTTATTATGTCTGTAATACTGTCAATGCTGAAATCATCTAAAGCCGCCAGCGTTTCAATTAGAATTCCATCTGCTCCTACTGCTTTCTTTCTCTTCAATTTGACCAATTCATATTTTATTTCAGACTTTAAGATTTCTGACCGTTCGATAAATTCTGTGTATAGGGGATTATCCTCTTTTGATGTAGAAGATTTCTTTGATGGATTCCTTCCACCTTTGAAGTAATTCTTTTATTTCTGTTTCTACTATCAGTGTTTCGTCCTTGAATTTTATGTATTCTGTCGATGAGTTTGCCTCTTGTACTTCTATTCATATCTACCATATCTATAATACTCACTCTTCTTATTTCTGCACACTTTGCATTGAGTCATTCCTCTTTGGCTCGCTTGTATTTTTTCTTAGGTCTTTATTCTGTGTCGTATCTGACACTGTTTGCTGGCTCCCTTTCATCATGTCAAGAATTTCATGTCATCCATTCTTTTTTGACTTCTCTCGTTTTCTTGAGATGACCAAATTTGATGATGTTACCAAAGCTTTTCTTAATATGTCCCGCTTTGAAATTCCATTCTCATCTAAGTTCATTGTCTCTGCTTTTAATGCTGCCTATGTGCTTCTTTATATTCGGATTACAAATTTCCTTAAAAATAAAATTTGCTGTAAAGTCCAATACGCACTTTTGAAAATCAGGTGATAACTTCCGAAACATGTGGCATCATATAAACATGTGGCATCATATGAACATGTGGCATCACATAAACATGTGGCATCATACAAACATGTGGCATTATATGAACATGTGGCATCATATAAACATGTGGCATCATATAAATCTCTGCGACATGAAAAAAAGTAATGACTGTGGGAAATTCTGATATGAAACTTATTTGTGTCTAATATACAGAACGGGAGATTTTTATTTGTGAAGAATTGTTTGCACTTTAAGATACTTAACACGTAACATAGATCATATTTTGAGCTGCATTAGGCCTTGAGGTTTCAAAACCGAAAAAAAAACAAAGGCAAGCCATCATATCAGAATAAAATTTCCGTTCATATTCATTATGTTTACAGAATTTAGAATTCTGTAAAAAAAAATCTCGAAATTATTTTTAAGCGATCATATTCGACTTTATGACGTCTCCACAAAAAATAATTTAGAAAATGTTTACACTATTTATAAAGATAAGTTCTCAAAAGAATTAAATTCAAATTTTATTTTAAACTGCATAGGAACATGATGATGTTGAGTTCTGAATCAGAAAATAAAAATATGGACATATTGTTTAAAATTTTATGTACCATAATTCCCCATGTATAATAAGCAAAATTAGGGGTGCGTTTTATGCACAGCTACAAAACATCTTTAAACATTTCAGTTTCATAGGTCGATTTCAGTTAAGAAATTACCACAAATATACGACAATTTGACACTAACATTCGGCGATTGCGACCCCATAAGGATGTCAAATACAATCATATGTACCTAACAATACTTACAAATGTAAAATAAAATAAGAATTATTATAAAACTAAATTAGAATAATATTATTCTATGTTTAAAACCATTTTTAATAAGAGCAGGAAACGCTGGCCTTAATGAAATTTGAAAGGTAAAATTTATAGTGCTTGATTACCAAACAAGGGGGCGTATTATGTGTGAGTAGAAGCCTTTTCCTACACAATTTTAGACTTGCGTATTACGGATGAAGGGGTATTATACATGGGGAATTACGGTATTTATGGGGAAAGAATGCTCAATATCAGCGATGAAGCATATACAAATTAATACCATATTGTTTTTTTTTTATCGTTTTCAGATTAGTGAAAACTCCCTGGTGCTGGAGATGGCCCCACGTGTCTACCATCAGTGTGAAGCTATGATTACTTTACTTGATCGTTACAACTGGACAGACTTCACAATCCTTACAACAGAAGCTGACGGCTACGAAGAGTTCACATATTCTTTAAAAGTCCTTGCCAAAAGATATTCCCGCACTTATTCTCCAGGAAAAGTTACACATATCCAAATCGAGAAAAGGTAAGTAAATTATTTCTTTTGATTTCCTGCTATTAAAAAGTTTGAATCACAGGAAACATCCACTTTTTACTTTTTCATGGATGTTGTGGCTACGTGGCTATGTAAGTAAATGCTTGGCTTTCATTTATCAGTGAAGTCAATATTAACATCTTCACAAATATGAATCCAGTGAAAAACTAAAAAAAAACTGATGTTATTTATATGTTTATATATTCATTTCTACTTCTTTCATATTTCACGTCTGTTATTCGTCTATTAAAATTATTTCAGCCATCTTAATGGTTTTCATAACGAAAAGTGGGAAAATATTTTTAAAATATATAAAAATGGATAAAAAAAAGATTAAAATAAAATAATAAATAAAAGATAATATACCAATTACTTTTAAGAACATTTCTACACGTACAGAGACATTATATATATATATATATATATATATATATATATATATATATATATATTCGTCTGAGGATTGCAAGGGCGTGAAACCCAGGGTCCCAAACTCACTTAAATATGTTAGCTCTATCACTGATATTGAGCGCTTTCCAATAAGTACCGTGCACATATAATATATATAAAAATTATATATATATATATATATATATATATATATATATATATATATATATATATATATATATATAAATATATATATATATATATATATATATAATTACATATATATATATATATATATATATAAAAGACGAAGACTTCCAATATTTAGATAATTTTTTTTATTATATTGATCGTCGATCTAAGGTTTCGGCTCACATGAGCCATCATCATCAGAGTGGTTATTTGGACATTACAACAGAGATGTCCACCGTCAAAGATGGTATCCTGTTTCGTTTACATAGAAGTTTGCTATGCGACGATAACAGTCACAAAATAGCAGACGCAGATCGTAAATTCTTAATGCGGTTCTATGACATCGTACATGACCACGTGAGAGAATGTAATGTTATCAACAGAAGCAGATGTTTAAATGAATTGTAATATGTTGTGACTGGTTGGAAACGTAATTTTGTTTAGTGTGGGCTGCCTTGTTTATATATATATATATATATATATATATATATATATATATATATATATATATGAAGAAATATAGTCTTAAGATGTGCTATATTTATAGGATAAAGTGCTCGATATCAGAGACAGAGCGTGTGTAAATATAAAAGTGAACATAGAAGTCAACACTTAGAGGCGACAGTCTGTTTCATGCTATATGCAATCGTCCAGCCACGTGTGCTGTTATTTTTCTCGGCTATTTATACATATACGGGTTAAATTTAACCCAAATAAACGACTTCCGGTAAAATAACCGCCATAATAGACTACCCACAATGCACCACTGACCCGTATATGTATAAATAGCCGAGAAAAATAACAGCACACGTGGCCTGACGATTGCATATAGCATGAAACAGACTGTCGCCTCTAAGTGTTGACTTCTATGTTCACTTTTATATATATATATATATATATATATATATATATATATATATATATATATATATATATATTATTATTATTATTATTAATAGAAATCTTATAAGTATAAGAAACTATACTCGCTCGGAAAACCTTCGGTGTCTTGATTTGCAAATAAACAAGCCAATACCAAAGGGAAAAAAAGGTATATAAAAAAGAAAGAACCAAGAACCTGTCCGTTAACCGAAAATAATCGTCCGGCATACAAGTCCAAGGCCCAAAGAAAAAAAGCCGATACGAGTACTCAAAACAACTAAATAAAGTCCTCAATACAATGAGTAGAGCAGACCTAGTTAAACCTAGAGAGCCAGACAAACCTACCAAGGTTTCACCTAAGCGGATCGTCAGGGGTTTGGTAGGTTTGTCTGGCTCTCTAGATTTAACTATATATATATATATATATATATATATATATATATATATATATATATATATATATATATATATATATATATATATATATATATATATATATATATATATATATACTAAGTGTTACAGCAAAAATTGTCTAAATCGTGTAAAAACAAAATTGTTTAAACCGTTGTATCTAATAAATGATTAAAGATATCTTACTGGATTTTTTTATAACACTATTGGACTCTACTGTGAACAATAAGAATGTATAATTACTCTCCACGCTTAACAGAAGGATCGTGATGAAATCGATCATAAACGAAAATGGCATGTTCATCATTAATTAATCATAGATAAGGATCGGAAGCTCAAAAAGATTGAAACAAAGTTGAAATATATATATATATATATATATATATATATATATATATATATATATATATATTATTCCATGATAATTTTCCAATTTATTCAAGATGATTGTTGCCCTCTCTAACTTTCTAACTTTCTGTCCTAGAGGAGTCAGTTGCCTCACACGTTTCATGTACGTTATCATTTTCAAGTCTTTTTCACTGTCCTTTGAACTGTCAGAGCTGAAACATTCTTTTCTGATGTGCCAAACGTCTTATGAATTGAGTTGGATCTTTTCTAATTCATTTCGTTATTTCTAAGTTGTAATGATGATCCCTCTTCCTCCTCTGATCTCCTGATCCAGTTTTTCTCTTTACTCTTCCCTCTTTTTTAAATTTATTCACAGTTCTCTTGACGGTTCTTGAATGAACTTTGAAGATGGAAGCCAGAATATGAATGTTGGTACCATTACTGAAGGCGTGAATGATCTTTTCCCTCTCACCATTGCTCACTTGGGAAGGCAGTGGGTCTGACACAAAACGATTTTAACCTGTTCTCTTTCTAGCTGAATATCTCGAAGGGTTTTTCACTGATTCTGTCAGAAAGCCATGTCAAGATGGCTAAACGTCTTATCTAAAAACCGGAAAAAAAGAAAGTTTAGTGGATTTTAGATATTAAACATTTTGTGGATGGACAATTTTGCTGTTACACAATTTGGACAATTTTGCTGTTACACGATTTGGACAATTTTGCTGTTACACCCGGTATATATATTCTAGTGTCCGGGGAGAATTTGAACATAAATTATTCAGTCTTTTCTAAATTATTTTGGCATTCAGAAGCCATTATCAAATAACTTTTGCATGATGATAGTCTTGTACTTATAGGTATGTATTTTGATTCTTTTCTGGTTTTCGAATGTAGCATCTTCACGCGTCATTGTTTGCCATGTTGGTTGAGATGATGTATTGCGTTTCACCTATCATTTTGTGTCGTTTCCTTTTTATTGATCCGCTTTTATTTTGTGTTATCATTAGGTTTTCTAGTGTTTTAGCTGTTTTTTTTTATTTTTCATATATATATATATATATGTCTGTTTTATATTATTGATAAATATTTCCTATTGTGCCATGTTAAGATATTGAGTGACGATATACGATTTAATTTGTCTATTTATTAATAAATGGCAAGTTAACCGGCGAGATAGTATACTGAGTCTGTAACCAATGTATCTATTGCTTGAATTATTCTTATAGAGAGACGTTCTCGAAGTAGGCGAGCGAGTTCGTAAACAACATCGCTTTGTTGAGTCTTGATTCTTTAGTGTATCGTTGGTGGTGATTATGCTAGAGATCTTTAGTTGATGAATTTTTTATCGATATGTGATATACATCTTAGGTTTTATAATGACTATCTTTCTGTTTACTGTGTAGTTGATTGCTTTAAAATAGTTTTATGTGGTTATTATTATTTGCACGAGATCAGATCCATTATCTATTAGGTAGCCAATGAAATTATTTTTAATGCTTCATAGTTTTTTAGTTCATTATAGGATATTGTGTGTATAGAGAATATTAAATATACTCTATTTATGATGGCTATTAGGAATCTGTGTGAATATTTGCTATTGTAGTTAAATAGGCTTAGGTTTGAGTGAGTTCTTTACACACACACACACACACACACACACACACATATATATATATATATATATATATATATATATATATATATATATATATATATATATATATATATATATATATATATATATATATATATATATATATATATATGAGGCACGGTGGAGTAATGAATAGTGGCTCGGTATTGTGGAATCGGAGAGCCGAGTTCGAATTCCAGTCGAATCTATTACTTTTGCTTACGTGCTAATACCCTTGGGAGAGGTATGAATTCTCATCTTCTCCCCCCAGCTACGGGCAAATAGCAGGACAAACCGGGTTCTATAGCCTTGGATGGCAACTGGTCTACCGCAGAAAGAAATGCCAACCTACTGCGGGAAAAAAATTTGTTTCATCAGTCATGTATCGAAAGATACATGATCACCTAAGCGTGTATCACGCATGACATATAACTGACAGATATATATATATATATATATATATATATATATATATATATAAAATCAACTCTCTCGTCGAGATTCGACGTATGAGGGTCAAGCAGATCAGTTTCCAGGAAACAGACAGCCCGACACCGGCCATGAGATTTGATTATAGTAGTGAAGGTTTCGTGCAGGACCATCCACACTTTTTGAAGGGATGAATACAGAGACCTGGTGCACCAAATGCCACAAGGTTCCCAAACGACCCTCCACAGGTTTTGAATTCAGAGTTGTCCTTCTCCTAGACCAGTCGCTATCCAAGGCTATAGAACCCAGTCTGTCCTGCTATTTTACCCATAGCTGGAGGGAGAGTAAAAGGATTCATACCTTTCCCAAGGGTATTAGCACGTAAGTGAATGTAATGGATTCGACTGGAATATATATATATATATATATATATATATATATATATATATATAATGGTTGTTGTAAATGTCGATTATTTTTTGGCTTGATGCAAAAGAATCTTTTTGGATTTTGGACCTATCTGGGAGATAATCGATATTCATAATTTACGCACCTGTTTTTGTCTCACTCGACTGGAAATATTCAAAAGAAAAGTTGAATTTTTTCGGTCAGTCATTTCACTTCATATCAACAGATATTTACTCATTCTTGTCACTCGCGCCAGTGAATTTTTCCATCTGAGGAAGTGGAAAGATTTATGAGAATAAATAAACGGGGCCAACATTCTAGGTTTACAGAATGCAATTTATAACTGAAGAAAGCCGAACACACAGCAAAATAATGTTGGGCGTAAGAAAGATCGTTATCATCATATTATTTATTCATAGATTAATAATAAATTCCTCATCTCAAAATATCAATATTTACTTCCAAGTATTGAAGACCTGTTCATATTTTGAAGCTTTAAGAAGTGTTATATTTTAAATCTTAAATCTTACGGTCTTCATGACAATGCTCTATCCTCTTGCATCTCTTCAATCGTGATAATATTTCTAACGTAATTTTTCATTTTCCCTTTTTTTACCAGTTTATTATAAGTTGTCTCCCTTGTTAATTTAAACCCCGACAGTGACTGTTTATTTACAAACTGAATCTGTTCCTTTCCCGGCCAAGATGTCATTCGTTTTGTTCTCTGGATTTTTGCTTTATGTGGACGTTGATTATTTTTCTTAAATGATTTTGAAATTGAATTTATTAGACGAACAGCAAAAGTTCAATCCTGCAATAAAATTAGTCCGGGTTTTGAAAAGAAAAATGTCTTTGTTTGATGTCGACTCGACTTTCTGTTTGCTTTCTGTATTTTGAGCTGTTAATTTCAATTTTGTTTTTCAATTACCATCGAGTGACTTGATGTTCTCACACGTTTGTTAATAAATTCTGGCTCAAGACACAAATCGCTTTTTACTAAACACTAACAGGATTTTAGTTTTCGCTTTAAAATATGAATCAAATCTTTATCAGTTTTGTCTGAAATAAATTGCCATGTGTTGATTGCAAATTCCAATGACTTATAACTTAAAAATGCATAAAATAAAACGTTCAGCGATTTCGTTCTCTGTCTATAAATGAATGTGTAAATGGTTCTGTCTATAAAGGAATGTGTTCGTTTAAACTTGTGTGTGTATATTTAATATTGCCTATTCTGTTAAACTCTTAATGATGTAAGTTTTTTGATTACTGTATCCTTCCGTTCGGACACAAAAATAGGTTTGTCTATGGCATTCACATATTTAACGCGGTGCTGTGAACTTTTTATAAGATTGAAATAATTTGCTTTTAACCAGTATTTAGTAACACACTATTTGTTATTAATTTGTTGAGAAATTCAATGGAAAAAAAGATTTTTATAGTAGAACCACAGGAATTATGATATTCGAAAAAATCTGAAAATTAAGAAAATTTTTCATCTATCGTTTTGAAATATGTAAGTTTATTAATTATTTTTATGAACTATTTTTTCCTTTCTATGATGAAAATAGAGATGAAAAGTTAATCAGTTTAAAACGGGACATTTTCCCCTTTCTGAGGATTCAATGTAATACCATGCCATCAAATTAGAAACAAATTTTTAAAAAATTATATAGAAGATGAAATGAAAGCATTTTAATGTCTTTCCCTATTCGAAGCCCAACAATCTGGCAACTTGTGTGTGCTACCATTCATTCTGAACGTACCTTTATTTGTTTTTTTTTTTTTTATTCCTTGTTCTGATAAACTTTACTACAACCCAAAGAAAACTCAGCGTGTAACCAGGATTTGTTATAAACAAAAACATTCTAACAAGGTAAGAGACACAGATGACATTCTGTGGATGACAGACATATAAGGAAAACAGCAAAAACTCCAAGAAAAGATACTAAAGCAAATAAAAAAAAAAGACTATCAGTTGTAAAAGGAGGTTTAGGGTCGTTAACAAGAACAGGTCAAGATGTGAGCGATAAGTTGAAAACGTAAAAGCCAAACAAGTACATAAATTTCATTTTTTTTAAGCATTTTACTCCAAGCAAGACAGGATTGCCACTATCACGCAAGGGCTTACCTAGAACGAGATCAAGAGTAAAGAGGGTTGTTTGAGGAAAGGATATAAAGAAGGAGGGGGATCAGGATCAAGGCATCAGAAGATGTCGATTGACATTACATTTGAATATTTGAAGATTATAACCATCAGGGAAGCTAGATACAAAGAGAATAACATAGGTGCCAAGACGGATCCTTGTCTTAGTCAGGACTGGAAATTACTAGCACAAAGGGGTTACAGAGAGTGAGAGTAAGAGTAAAGAGGGTTGTTTGAGGAAAGGATATAAAGAAGGAGGGGGATCAGGATCAAGGCATCAGAAGATGTCGATTGACATTACATTTGAATATTTGAAGATTATAACCATCAGGGAAGCCAGATACAAAGAGAATAACATAGGTGCCAAGACGGATCCTTGTCTTAGTCAGGACTGGAAATTACTAGCACTCAAGGGGTTACAGAGAGTGAGAGTAAGAGTAAAGAGGAGTGTTTGAGGAAAGGATATAGAGAAGGAGGGGATCAGGATCAAGGCATCAGAAGATGTCGATTGACATTACATTTGAATATTTGAAGATTATAACCATCAGGGAAGCCAGATACAAAGAGAATAACATAGGTGCCAAGACGGATCCTTGTCTTAGTCAGGACTGGAAATTACTAGCGCACAAGGGGTTACAGAGAGTGAGAGTAAGAGTAAAGAGGGGTGTATGAGGAAAGGATATGGAGAAGGATGGGGATCAGGATTAAGGCATCAGAATATGTCGATTGACATTACATTTGAATATTTGAAGATTATAGTTATCAGGGAAGCAAGTAAGAGGAAGGGAGTTCCACTGTTGGGAAGTGCGAGAGAAGAAACTATTGGAGTAGAAGAGGCGGTTACATTTAACTGTTTCGACTGTGAACTGAGATGCCAACCTAATAGCAAGCTTAAATTCATGCAGTTGGGATATCAGTGAAAGTAGCTCGTCAGAGCAGATGTCATAAAAATATTTATAGAAAAGACAGAGGGAAACTACAGCACGTCTGTGATAAAGTAACTGTAGACGAGATGCCAGATCAAGACCTATCACATGGCAAATCCTTCTCTGGATTTTGTCGATGACCTCGAGATGAACACCGGGGACTTCAGACCATATAAGGTAACAGTTGTCTGAGATGTATGAAAAGAAACAAAGGATAATGAGGCAGAAATCCAAAAGCATCTTGGAATAGCAAAAGGTGGTTTCCAAACGCTAAGGAACGTACTAAGGAACCAGAATATTTGGTTAGAGACAAAGAAAAGTGTTCTAAACATCTATGTAAAATCAATCATTCTAAATGGCAGTGAATACTGGACAATTTCTTCACAGATGAAGAACCATGAGCCAACACAAATATGGTTGTAAGTTTTAAAGAAATGGGGACAAAATGGACAGTTAGAATCAGAAAGAAAGAGATGAAATT
Organism: Acanthosepion pharaonis; assembly: GCA_903632075.3. Classification (NCBI taxonomy): domain Eukaryota; kingdom Metazoa; phylum Mollusca; class Cephalopoda; order Sepiida; family Sepiidae; genus Acanthosepion; species Acanthosepion pharaonis. The sequence continues at coordinate 494,952 of CAHIKZ030000263.1, read as the reverse complement.
TCTGTTGTATCCTTAAAGAAGGTTACAAACAGACAAAGGTGGTACTCGAGTGAAAGGAACAGCAACACATGCGTAGATAAAAGAAAGAGGGATTTATTGTAAAAGAGAATACACTACTGAAAGACAGGAAATCGGTTCGCAGGCTAGCAATTCCCGAAGCCAGTCTCAGGTATCTCCTGTGCACACTATTATATATATTTACTGATATAGTCAGTCCACAATATGTAATAGGGAGAGTGGAACATTCCATTAAAACACCTCCCCCTGAGCTAATTTCCCCATAAAATTTTGCTCAATACCTCTTCTTTTTGGGGTCAGGACATAACTGTTTAACTTTTTTCATCTTCCTAGTAATTTTCCGTTTCACCAATTTCTGGGGCACATAATGAGAAAAGAAGGCTTGGAAAATTTGACACTCATAAGATATATAGAAGACAGCGAGTAACCTACTTCATGAACTTCTGTAAATGGATGGCAAATCAGGGACTGTTATATTTAACAGAGCTCCCACAAGGGATGTATGTGGCACAAGGCCGAGTTTACACGTGGGTTCTCCGAGCCCGTAGAACCCTTATAAACGGGTTCAGGGTCTGTCTAACTCCCCGGACGAAACTTTGCTCTTTGGCAAAGCCTCGTCTGGGTTCCTCTCTGCTCAAGGCAGAGAGTTTGACAGCAACGAACAATCTATGCGGCTGTCAGAGACTGTTGGTGACATTGTGGGAGCAGACAGATCCAGAAATGATAGTAAATTATGGAGAGCCACGGAGGCCCACATTCTCAAGGAATGTGGCATATAAACGAATAAGCAAAAGTGATTTAAAAGTCTAAAAAAGAAAGACCTGCAAAACTTTCTTTTTTTATTCTTATTTTTTATAAATAAAATCGACAACAGAGATCAAAGAATCTTATAAAGTTCCTTAAATGTGATATTTCGCAAGGATAAATAACAGGGATAAAACAAAGCATTATATAAAAAATAAATCTGTTCAGGGAGAATGTAAAAATTCGATTGAAATCTTGAGACTGAAGAAATAAGAAAAGATAATTTAGTATTTTCTGCGAAGTAGTATTCACCAGTTCGGGACTTGTACTTGAGAAACGAGATTTCCAGATCTATTGCAAATACCGTTTCTGGAAGACTGCAACGAAATAACAGTTTTTTATGGTTGGAATTTTCTTTCTTTGATTAAAAGCAAAGTTTTAAAAAGAAAATATTTTCTAATATTTCTATTTTTGTCCAGTACACGAGTTGAGTAAAAACAATAAACACAACTTTATTTGCGTTTTGTTTTTTTTTAATCGAGACGGCAGTCATTTTTCGCTCATTGCTACTCAGAAAAAAATGATATATTCATAAAAAATAATAATTTTTAACAACAGTAGATTTCGTCTATTCCTTTTGTTTTCTTTCTTTTTTTTTTTTTTTTTTTGTATACTAAAAATAAATGTTTTTCCTGTCTCTCCGAAAATAGAGATTTCAAAGCCGAAATTGCATAAAGAGAAATAATTTCGATTAATTTCTGTATTAAATTCTGGTGTGAGGAGTTATCACACGATAATAGGCTACCCTTAAGAGATGTCATGGCCTATCTATACGCCATAAAGACGAATGATGATCCGTGAGCCCGATAATACATGCCTAACTAAATTAGCTAACTGGTCTTCTTACCAGCCAATCAGATTGCTTCTTGCATTTCTTGCACATCTGAGCCTTTTAATGTTGGTTTCTATGAGTCTTCTGTGTGCTGTAATTTTACATCGATTTTTTTTGTGTGTGTGTGTGTGTGTTCCAAGTGAGGGATTGTGAAAGGGGTTCGGTCTTCTTGACACTGAAATTTCAAATGAGGCCCCGTTTCCAAAGGCCACTACATTCACAAGCACACGTATTACACGCTGGCTCGTGAATGTAGTGGCACGGGCCTGACAAAGACTGTGTGGAAATATAGCGAAGATTAACTAAGCAATACTAAAAAGTAGTAAGATGAAAGATTAGTAGACATGGATAGCGAAAACGAGAATAATCTAGCTCCGTAGATTAAAGAAATGGTTCAGTTCAAAATTCGCCAGACATCCTGACGAAGATCCAAAGGTAAAACGACCCGAAACGTTGTGATAATAACAACAAATATAAGGATATTAGCCGATTGTACATAAAATTAATTTATATGCGAAATATTTTTGAGTATTCCCAAACCAAAAACTTTTGTATGAGATTTTCTCTCCTGTTGCCTGCGATTCAATGAAAACAGAACAGTATGGCTGTAATTTTGAAAAGGAACGTTAACTTGGGGCAGGTTTTGCAGGATGTTCAAAATACCTACAAAGAAAATATCTGAGCCTGAACAATGATGCTGTCGCATTACAATCTTTCCCCGTTAGCCACAAGAGACGATGAACCTTGACCTTCAACAGTGATGTAAGCAGATATAGAAGAAGATTATTTTGGGAGTTTGGAAACGCTCAAAAACTTTCCCAATATGAATTAATGGTAATTGCTTCCTCACGCTATATCGTATAGTATGAGGAACCGGTACGAACTGGAACCTTTCGTAAAAGTGAAGTCGGGTAAATCATATATTCGAAAAGAAGCGGCTAACTGCATTAGAAGCGAGGAACTGAATGTATTTTGAAACTTAGCCTAGATATCTCTCTATATCTCTGAGGCATTATGATTACTTGCATTATTTGCATTATTCAAACTGTTAACCTCATCTTCATTGCCATATTCACAGCGTTTCGGCCTCTATATCTCTGAGATGAGGTATTATGATTACTTGCATTATTTACATTATTCGAACTGTTATCCTCATCTTCATTGCCATATTCACAACGTTTCGGCCTCTATATCTCTGAGATGAGGTATCATGATTACTTGCATTATTTACATTATTCGAACTGTTATCCTCATCTTCGTTGTCATATTCACAACGTTTCGGCCTCTATATCTCTGAGATGAGGTATTATGATTACTTGCATTATTTACATTATTCGAACTGTTATCCTCATCTTCATTGCCATATTCACAACGTTTCGGCCGTTGTACGCTCCTGGCATCTTCAGGTGATTGGAATTTCGAATCGAACCCTTTATTTCGTCCACGGGGGTAGATTGTTCTAGTTCCACGAGGCATGTATTTTCCAGATGTCTCAGTTATTTCCCTTTAACGCAACTCTAACAGTTTTGGTTCACCACTGCTGTGGTCTGGTATTGAACTCATAACTCACTGGATATAACCAAAGTCTTTATCAACTGACCTTGTCTTAAAATATATATTAATATAATATATATATATAAATATATAATATATATAAATATGTATATCAATATATAAAATATATATAAATATATAAAATATATATAAATATATAAAATTTTGATGATTTTGGAAAAGGTGAAAAATTTGTCATTTTTTCAAAATTAAATCGTTATTAAAACTAGTTCATGTCTCTCCGCTGACGGCAAAATAATCAAATTTCAAACCTAATTTGTTTGTCCATTTAAAACGCTACGTTTATTAAGGTAATATATTCAGTTTAAATACAAAAGGAATAATGAAAATTCTCTCAAAGGGATGCAATCTTTTCCATTTACCCAGACTTATTGCGCATGTATATTTTAATTCGATAACTAACTTAAAATAATTCTAGTTTTAAAACTTTAAATATAATTCTTTGTTACCGAATGATCTTTTAAAAGTACTATAAATTCTTATAATTAAAAGTACTATAAGTTCTTATAATTAAAAGGACTATAAATTCTTATAATTAAAAGGACTATAAATTCTTATAATTATCTGATATTTTAAGGTTTAAAAAATTAATCTTCTTTTTTTTTTTTCTTATCTTTAAATTTATGGCTTTCTTGTTCAGCCTAGGGTAGATCATGTCCAAACTGATTAGCAGGCAATGTATTATTCCAATGTCTTATATCAAATCAGTCAAATTGTGTCTGTATATCTATACGTGTGCGTACGCTTGTGTGTGCATGAAGTGGCACAAGCGCATGTCAGTCACATACAACACTGACATACACATACACATTACTAAGCTAAATGCTGCAAAGATATACGCAGACAATTTAGGACGGACAGAAAGTCAGCTCTTTCTTTATTATATAGGTTTTCACTTCAAACTAACACCTCGAATTAAGTTTCTGGTCAGCGAGTAAAAGAAAATACAACATTTTTTTATTATTTTTTTTTCAGACATTCATACTTTAAAATTATGGATATCAGCTTTTTCGTAGGATTAACAAAAAAAAAAAAACACCGAACTTTGATATAGGGAAAATCCGTCTACTTTTAAAAAGTTAAATTGCTGGCATGGAACACTGCCCACTGGCGCCGGCGGGTAGGGGAAAAGCAACCCGGCCTGTGAGTGCTTTCTATTGGCTAACGATCACTTGGAAAATTGGTGGGTAATTTTCTGTAAATAACAGTTCTAACTTTCATACAACACAACGATAATAAACAAGAACACAAATCGAAAATAATGAACAATAATGGACTTTTTTTTTCCTGCGAAAGATAAAAAAACGCGATAAATTTTGAGGAAGATAATAGTAAAAACAACATGGCTGATTATTTCTCGGCTTGACACCAAAAACTCTTACAAAGAACAAGAGATATTTTGTGTCCTGCTGAGAGACGTTCGTTATTCATAATTTAGTTTCACCCTCTTTTTCTCTCCTCCCCACCCTCTCTCTCTCTCCCTCTCTCCCTCTCTCCCTCTCTCTCTCTCTCTCTCTCTCTCTCTCTATCTATCTATCTATCTTTCTTTCTTTCTTTCTCTTGAGCGGATATATTAAAAAGCAAAGTTGAATTTTTCGCCTAATTTCCCAAATCATTTCGCTTCGTATCAACAGACATTTATTAATTCTCGTATATTAGTCTCCACAATGAAGAAAAAACAGCACACTGCGACACAATGAATATAATTATTTTGTGACAACCTGATATTTTATCAAAATATGGATACTGGTGTTAAAGATTTGTCGCGACACACCAGCAAAACATTTCCAAAAACTAACACGTCAAGGAGCGACTCTCTCTCTCTCTCTCTCTCTCTCTCTCTCTCTTTTCTGCTTTTAGTTGATTTATTCCTTATTACTTTTTTCTTTAAATACAATTCTCTACAGAAATGGAATACGATAAACTTATACAAAATTTAGACATCACCCTCGTGTACATAATGTAGCAATATATTAAAATAACAATGGCAACAAATATCAACTTAAACTCTCACATTTTTGGTAAACAGATGACAAGCGGTTTTTAAATTAAGCGAAAACGATTTTTCTCGAGTTACTTGCAAGTTTTCAGACGCTGTACATGCAATAAAACAAACGCCTCTTGAGCAGATGACAAGTAAAGACCATCTTTAAAACAATCGTTACAAATTCGCTTTGCCAAAAATATATTTTTTTAATCCACCGATTTGTTTTTCCTTTCTTTCTTTTTTTTTTTTTTTAAGAATGCGTTTTTAGAATCTTCCCAACAAGACCAGAAGGAATTGGCAATTTCAAACATAATGTGACTAAAGTAGAGAAACCAACTTTTTCACTCACTCATTCCACACACACACACACAGGGGCACGCACACGGACACACACACACACACACACACGCATGCACACGGACACGCACATACACAAACATATATATGTGTGTGTGTGTGTTTGTGTGTGTGTGCCTGTTTGTCTGTATAAATTAATTTTTACTATGTTTTCTTTGACCCAAGCCCTATATTAAAGGGAAGGAATTGAGAACAAAATTGTTGCATTAGCAATTGGTGTGCAGAACGAGCGTATAAACGGTCGTGTATATATATATATATATATATATATATATATATATATATATATATATATATATATATTCTGTGTATTCAGGCACTAAGTGTTCTTTAAAGCAAATATTATTAAATACAACAGATATTTTGTATCTATTAATTTTACTGATCGACTTTTAAAAATTACGAATAATATTTCTCATACAAGGAGAAGTATTTTCAGAAGAAATTATTCGTAGTTTGGAAGATTTCATCATTAAAATAAAAGAACACAAAATATTTGCTGTCTTTAATAATACATGTATGTGTGTGTGTGCGTGTCTGTGTGTCATCTGTACAGGATAAAAACAGTTATTCAATACAGTTTCTAGAGAGCTTTCTGAAGTGCAACCATTAGCCTGCTGGTCTTGTAATGTTCTAAACTCGAACCTAATTGGCTGTTTCAATATTTCGTGGTTTTGTCAGATTAATCAATGCTTAATATGTAATACGTATAAATTGCAATTTTTTAAGCTTTTTTCTGTCTAAGAACATGAATTGGTTGATTTGTATATTTCATGTTCATTACAAAATTTTGTGCCCGATCAGAAAATTATTTTTTTTTTACATAAACACCAAAAATCATTTATTAGTGAAGTCCATAGTTGCCATTGTTCTTAACAACTGTCTCCCATTGTTCTACAAGTTTGTTGATGACATTTTCGTAGAAACTTCTTGTTTTTCTTGGAAGAAGGTTGTGAGGTAATTTTCGACCAACTGTACAAATCAATTTTTGTCATTTAAATTGTTCTGTAGAACCTGAAAGACATGGAATTCTAAAGGAGCCAAGTCAGAAAATATGGTCGGTACTGGAGGGTTTCCCATTTTAACTCTTTAAGCTTCTGTGTTGTCGTGGTGGTAAATGACGCCTTTTCAATTTGCCAAAATTTGCCGTTTTTCTTGAATAGCCACATTGCAATAATTCTTTTCGTCGGCTGCAAGAAGTTCAACGTGAATTATTCCCGCTACAATTTCACAAAACGGACAGCAACATATTCATTGAATGCAAGCAGTTGTTCTGCACATTTACAAGCTTGTTTGTAAGGCAAAAACTATGTGTAGCTATTCATTACTGACTTTTTCTGTTTCCGTTTCAATCCTATGGCTTACAGTTATGCTTTAGCGTTCATTAGAACGTTAAAAGTTATCCATTATGGAATGTTTTTCTCTTATGTTGAAATGTGATGGTCGAACGCCCATTATCAGTTGCACCCCTGATGATAATCTCAAAAAGAGATGGAAAGTACTTAGGAAATAAAAATGATTCTCACTGTTACAATACCTTTCTTGCCTTATTCAATTGTAATGTACGGAAAAAGATACGTGAATATGAAAGGATTATGATCAAAATAAGCAGACATAATATTTGTAATTTTTTCAATCAGACATGCCTAAAACAGAATTTGCTGCCTAAATACACACACACACACACACACACACACACACACATACATATATGTGTGTGTGTGTGTGTGTGTGTGTGTGTGTGTGTGTGTGTGTGTGTGTGTGTGTGTGTGTGTTCAGAAAAATAGATTTGGGGATCTTTAGAAGTATGTTAAAGCATACACGCTTGTGCAAATTAATTGAAGCAACAACTTTAGCTTCCTTTTTGTCATCATACGATCAGTTTTAGACCTACTGGAGCGACAAGGTGTAATCAATTTTTATATTTTCCTCAGATTAAGTCATTTGCCGTGCTGTGCAGTAATATGAATCTATTTTCGGGATGTATGGTAAAATTTGTTTGACCTTGAAAAATATTGCGTCATCCGTGATTGCATCAGATTTTCATCACGCACAGACACTATTGTCCCGACTGTCGATTAGTTGCCCTACGGCCATTGTCTGCGATGGACGTTACTCCAAGGAAGCGTACGAAAATTGTAACGCTGCACAAATACACTGGCAAGCCTTACTAGTGAGCAAATCAAAGTAATATAGACTGGCCCGGAAACTCTCCTGATTTCAATCCTATCGAGAACCCGTGATTAGTCTGCAAGGAACGACTTCGTGGAATGGACATACGAAGTACTAACAAGTGCACTGGCTCATTTTTCATTGGAAAAATACGACAAAAAGTAAATAATAACGGAATTATTCGTTTTGTTTCAATTAATTTGCACACGGATGTAATTGTAACTAGCTTCTCTTTCTAAATACTCTTTCTGCTAAAATATGTGATTAGGCATGCAACTGAATAATAAATGCAAAAAGAGTTTAATAAACTTCAAACTCTTATACTTTCTATTGAAGAGTGTTGAAAGTTAATGTTTGTATAATTAATACTGCATCTTAAATAAAATTATTTTCATTTGTAATTTGTCATATATCCATGTGTTATGTAGAAAAAATGTTTAAAAACTAAAAGCAAACTGTAGATATGTATTTGTAAGCCTACGCATGCGTGATTGCTTCGAGGAACGAAGGAAAGATAAAACAGAAAAGGACAATCATACGAATATTTTAATTATTTATTCAGGCTTTTTTTATTAGATAAGAGAAATCATTTTTGTCACTGTTATTGTACTTTTCAGATCCTCTTCAATATCCAAAAATATCCTTTCCTCTTCATGGAGTTTGTTGCCTATGAAATTTAACAAAACAATCCAAATGTTTTCCTTTATGGATACAAATGCATTGTTATCGTTTGCATTTATTCGCCTGTCTACCTTTTCGCTTTCGCCCACTTGGGTCGATTCCTAGATTATTACAAGGTTTTATTTTTTTTTTATTATTCAATTTTCCTTGCCTTTTTATTGCTATCATTCTTATTATTGATTCTTAAATATTTATTTCCATCTCGTTCCCATATTGATTCTTTGCAATTGTTTGAGCCATTTTACTCGAGTAGAGAAGCGCATTTCAGCATCAGACTGTTTTCGCGCTAAAATAATACTATTTTTTCTATTGTTCAGCCATATTGAATTTCTTTCAGTTTTTTTTTTAGATGCTAAATAACTTTTCTTTTCCATGTTGTTTATTTATTTCTATCAATTATTGTATATATGTTTTGGCAATTCCGAGAGAACAGATACTTTTGAAATTCTTTTCTGAATTTATCTTGTTTTTCTCTCACTTGACGAAATATTTGCGTAGCATGTATAGCGAATAATATCTCTCGCCAAGTAATCTGCCAACTGATATACGAACTTCGAAGCCGATGCAGAACTACATTTCTTGAATTCGTCCGCCATATATTTGGATGACTGTTAGGGAGGCGAATTGTGAAGTGATGGTATGATGCTATAAAATTATACGAAAGATAATTTTTAATTAAAAATTATAAAATTATAATGTCACAACGAAAAATAGTTTTCCTTAAACTTGTTTATCAGCAGGCAATTACGTACGTCAAATTCATAAAAAGGACTCTGTGAAATGTAATCACTTAATTAAAATAGCTTTTTACGTAGAGAGTGAAAAGGAGAATATTAATGCCATGTATCTTTCAAGACGTAGTTGATAATGTCTCTTCACAACGTTTGCCCTTTACTATATGTATACTGTTTCTAACTGTAATAACTTTAAATAATATGTAATAACAGATAACAATTTCTAATTTTCCTGGAGAACATACTTGAAGTGTTTTCTGTTTGTTCCACGCTTTTGAATTTAGAATTATCTTTCTAGACTAGTTTTCCTATCATTTCTATTACTAAAGAAGCCATTCTATCCCATCAATGTAACCGTAGCTAAAGGAAGAAGAGAACGATTCGTACTTTTTACAAGCGTTTAATGTGTTGTGAACGCAGCAGCTTTGGTCGGAATTTGAACTCCGTGAATTCTATTTTCCGCGACGATAAGTGTCATGCGATCCTGAATTATTAATTACAGGTGAAAATATTTTGAACCATCAAACGTCTGATGAAAGACGAGCTGATATGAATGTAAATATTTCCTTAATCTCTTGTCAATTCAATCATGTTTGCAATTTCAGATGAACCCAAATACAATGACATTTTACCAACTTTACTAACCTGCCAGGAAGAGAAATTTAAGAGGTTACATTTTAAAATCCAAGTTCTCAGTTTCTTTTTCTATTTTCAAAGACGTCATCTTCTGAGCCTCCGGTCAAGTCAGGCTGAAAACACTGTTTCTCGTTTGACCATCGGAGTTAATCGGCGTCGTGTCCAGTCCAGTACTTAGATAGGGGAGCGCTTTATTTAAGTTAATATTTCGTAAAAAGGAAATCGATTAATCTTCTTTAGAGATTTATCTGTATTGACCTCTTCTTTAATTGTTAACCCTAGAACACTAACCATGGGTATATAGTGACCAGCGCAAATTTTCCTATTTTTAATTACAATTTTCAGTACCTGATTTTCTTACCTAAATAATATGTTTTTCAGTTCCTATTAATGTTGACTCAAAGTACAAAGTTTGAAGTGCCTGCTTGTAAAATATTTCAAATAAAGATTTATATTTAATACATTTTTTGATATTTTCAAAATCGGGTATGATATACCCATGGTTAGTAGTGGTGTAACTTTAATTGGTGGTCAGTGTTCTAGGGTTAAGACATTTTAACTATTGCTATATTATTTTTGTTTCCCTTAACACAAAACTTTACCAGATCCTGAAAATTCCTCACAATTTATTAAGAGCATATAAAAAGTAATATAAATAAACTGCAAGATACAAATTAATTTTATCAATGTCCAGAATATTCATTACATTAAACATTTTCATATAAATTATCCCAAATGAAGTTTCCATTTGTGAAGTTCATCATCAAATATTTGATATTTTTGTTTTTAATATAAATATGGCCATTTAATTCAAACATAGGTTTTCTTCATTTTTAAGAAAATTTCTTATTTTATTGGCGTAATCAGAATCTTTCACCTGCCAACTCATTTTATTCCATATTTGGGGTAAATGTGTGGCGTTATCACGACACACTTCGCAACATTGTATCCCTGTGAAATCTTCATAAGCAGCTTGCTGTATTAATGCTAAACGTTTCTTTGTAGAAAAAACATATATCTTACTTATAGAGGATAAAAAGAAATGATGCATTTTCACTCTTCAAATGTCTTTTAGTCAGCAAACTGACTCCTATAACAGATAAGTACCAGGACTTTCCACGAGAGCTGCAAAAATTGTTAAATATGAAAATGACAATATTGCTGAAGGTAACTGTAAAACTTGGTAAAGGTCCGAAAGACATTTGCAAATACATTATCAGTGTAAGACATCTGAGCTTGAGGGAGAATAGAGGCTGTAGGAAGATTTTAGAGGAATTCTAGAGATTTGATTATATCATTTTATACGAAGAGAAATCAATATCCGTCGCCCGATAACATGTAGTTATTAGTTAAGGGCAAATAACAATGAAATTGAATAGTTTGAAAAATAATATTTATTGTGTAAAATAAATGCGGTGTTAATCATAAGGGTGCAAATTGATTGATGTACGCAAATATGCACAATAGCTCTCTCTCTCTCTCTCTCTCTCTCTCTCTCTCTCTCTCTCTCTCTTTCTCTCTCTCTTTCTCTCTCTCTCTCTCTCTCTTTCTCGCTTAAGCACACATACACACGCACACACATCTGAAAACTCCTGACGAGTGGATTGCAGATATATTCATCAATGATACTCTGTAATCGATGCGTTGAATATAACATCAATCAGCTAATGTACAAATTTTAGTTGCATTAATTGTACACACACACACACACACACACATATATATATATATATATATATATATATATATATATATATATATATATATATATATATATATGTGTATGCGATTGTATTAAAATTGTCAGCACAATTACGCTTAGTAAGTATACTTTTGTTTTCCGACACTTCAGGCTCAAACACACACACATACACACACACACACACACACACACACACATATATATATATATATATATATATATATATATCATTGATAAGACACCAGAAGTGTCTAAACAATATTGCAACTTTTGTAGTGATCCTATAACATGCATATGTTAGAAATTTGAATATATATATATATATATATATATATATATATATATATATATATATATATGAGTGTGTGTGTGGTGTGCGCGCGTGTGTGTGTAATTAGGTGGCATATTTTCATTCAAGTGGATTTGGCTAAACGTATTATGTTTATTTAGTTTAGTTTAAATTTTTTTCAAGTCCACGAATTAATTTCTTGATGGCTGCAGAAAATTCATTAAAAAATTCCGAAATTTTCTTTCAAATAATTTTTGTTTTCAAGTACTTTCAATTTCCATGGGTTTTCATATCTATGAATGTGTTATGCATTAACACCGTAAATACCAAATATTTGTTACCTGTATACAAGTGAAGTAACTTATGTGATTTTAAAAAAAAAATTTTTTAAGATTATTTGTGGTATTTTTAATTTAGTATTTTTATATAACAGATATGCAACCCCTGAAGATGTTCTCAGATGAAATTGAAAATAATTTGGGAAATAAAAATTATTCGAAAGAAAACTTTGGAATTTTTCTTAATCAATTTTCTACAGCCACCAGGAAATTAATTCGTGAACTTCAAAGGCTTCAAATTGATATATATATATATATATATATATATATATATATATATATATATATAAAAATATGGATCACTAACACAATAAAGAGAATGTCTCATATCGAGAATATTTAACATCGAAAAACAAAGAAAAAATTAATTATTTTTCATACGTGGAAATCACCATCCTTTGCCTAATGACGGTCGCGAAACCAGAAACACGTGTAGCAAAATTATGGGAAATAAAACATAATAATTTTTTTTTTAAATCCTCATTACAACCAAAAAAGTTTGCGGTTTCTCTCTTCTTTTTAATATACAGACTTTTCTTTTCGTTGGAACTACTATAACCTCTTCCTTTTATATATATATATATATATATATATATATATATATATATATATATATATATATATATAATGTAGGTAGATAGATAGATAGATAGATAGATTATATGACTATATATATCTATATATATATATATATTATTATTATTAAATGCATGATTTCTTTTTAATCATTGTATCCCAACCAAGGAATTAAAGTCACTAAGACTCAAAGGGTTACGGATTGTTGGAGAATATGAGAAAAATACACTTTTAAGGAGATAGAACAACACAAGAACAAGAATTAAGAAAACACAAAATAACGATTGATATTTTCTTTAATTATTTTGAAGATCAAATTTAGATGGTTGTATCTCTGACAAAACGTAAGTATATATGATAGCTTAATGACAACGACATTATCAAGACTTACACCCCATTTGTCAGGGGTTCTATCACACAAAAGTTAAAGACACATTCCTGTCCACGTTCACAATACAGGAAGACACTTGTTGACAACACTAATATACTGCACCATAAAAATAATAAACAAAAAAACTTCAATTTCTCGAGGCTCTCTGTATAAAAAGCAAGCAACACTGAACAGAATTTAATACCAATATAGTAGCAATGTTTTAAAATGCATTTGAGTTGACTAACATTTAACAACATGTTGCAATTTACCTTCCCTGGTTACCCCCTTACATTGGGAACGCTTGTTTACAAAACATCGTAACCAGAACGATTAATTTCAAAATAATTATAACAGAGTGTGTTTACAATATTCGCCATCACAACGATAACAATTACATTATGTTTCTCTTCGCAATTCATCCCTTGGGATAATCTCGGAGGAGATCGAAAGTACTTGGGTTAACAAGAAATGCAGCACCTTTCATGATGAATTCCAACTTAACATCAAGAAAATGATTAGAGAACTAGTACGGATTATTGTAAAAAGTAAATAGAATATGTTTATTTTATTTAATGAAACATGCTTAAATAAAGATATGCTGCCTAACTCACACAGACACACACACACACACACAGAGACACAGACACACAGACACACACACACATATATATAAGCAGCGCCTACTTACAAACAGAATTGTTCATAAACTTTTTTTGGTTCTCAGTAGTGGAGATGCAACTAAATGCACTGAAACAAAGTTGCATCTTTGTAGTGAGTAAATTGTTTATGTCTATATGAAAAAATTGTAATAAATAATCATTGCTCTACTCTTGATATTGATCCCTGTTTTGAATTAATGCTGTGAACGTTAGATTTTAAATATTATTTTCGTTCTCATTACATTCGGGTATATATATATATATATATATATATATATATATATATATATATATATATATATTGAATGGATATGAATTTGTGACCCTGGGTTTCACGCTTATACGATCCTCAGACTGATTTATTTATTAAAATTTGAGACGAGTTATGCCAGTCTTTGTTTGATTATGTTTAGTGAAGGGGTCTCCTCTGTGTTCGTTTTTGAAATGACACTCATACGACCTCTCATTCCCCAACAGAAAGTACTCCAACAGCACCACACTATCCACTTATATATGACAACTAAAAGACAGAAACATCATACCAAAAATAAACTGGGAAATCATGAAAACCGCACCTGCCTACCACAGCATATCAAAAAGATGTCTACTTTGTCTACACGAAAAAGTAGCAACAATCTCCCATGCTCAACAGAAGGAATTACTGAACCAAAGATATGAAGTAATTTCAAAATGCAGACACGAAAATAAATACCAGTTCATGTCAAACGGATACAAAAACACCACCGTACCAATTAACAGAGATTGATATAGGTGCGCGTGCTTTTATATAACGTCTGATGCTCCTACTTCCGTCTGTCCGAATTTGAAAACAATTGCTAGACGCATTTCGTATATATTTCAACTTTATTCAATGACTAATCAAAAATCTTTTTTGGTTACCTTATATTTACATGTATGTGTTTGTGGGAACCATAATGCTTACACACGTATGCATGTATGTCTCCGTGCGTATGAGTGTCATTCAGAAAACTGACACAGAGAAGAATCCCCACCACCACCAACACCAACACCAAACATAATCAAACAAAAACTGATATAAAGAGTCTCAAATTACAAAAAAAAAAAAATCATTTGGTCTGATGATCGCTTAAGCGTGAAACCCAGGGTCACCGCACCGCACATATATAAGATATGTATAGAATTTATATATATATATATATATATATATATATATATATATATATATATATATATATATATATATATATATATATATATATATATATATATATATATATATATAAACTCTATATATTTTATATATGTGCAGTGCTTATATACATATACATACAAGTGGACACAGAAGTCAAAGTCTGAAGATTCCGTTTATATATATATATATATATATATATATATATATATATATATATATGTATGTATGTATATATGAGCGTGCTGGGCTTGTTCAAGTTGTTACTCACGCTAGATAACACGCTCTTTCCCAGAAACTGTAACTAAGGTCTGCTCAATATATTTGCAGTATAAACCACAGGTGGTCTCTATAGGTGTTGAATAAACACACATGCGCCTGAGCAAGCGTCTGCCGTGAGATTGCCTACCCACCGTAGCAGACGGATATCCTCGAATACGAGTGGCTAGTTATACATACATACATACACATACATGCATATATATATATATATATATATATATATATATATATATATATATATATATATATATATATATATATATATATATATATATATTTTGGTTTTGCGAAAATATCTCCCCCTAAACGCCAACTTTAGAATTATTGTTAACCTGCAAGTTTCGCAGAATATTATTGGTATATTGATTTCAACCTTCCTGTGGGTGGCCCACTCGTATGGCCCCTTGCCAGGTTAAACTAAGTTTAGTCGCTATTGATTTGCATGCAATTGTGTGTTTGAGCGTGGGATTCCTGATTTTCTTCTAATGCTAAAATAGTTGCCGTGTTGACCGGAGCAACGCAAACAAATTATGGAAAAAACTTTGTTTTTTTGTTTGTTTGTTTTTGTTTTATTTTTTGGTTTTTTTTTTTTTTTTTGCTTGATTCCAAAGATTTGGTTAATTTCTCGGAGAATAATCAATCCCGCTATGTGAAGCTGTTAAACTAAGACACACTATTTTCTCATGTAGCAAATATTTTTATTTCCAATGTTGCATTCGTACGATTGCTTAAGGTTGCTTCAACAAATAAGCAGATGGGGATATTTTGCATTTATACATGGCTGCTAGCATAAGTTTATATACATGCAGGAGAAAGAAAGAAAGAAAGAAAGAAAGAAAGAAAGAAAGAAGGAAAGAAAATGAGGAGAAAGAAAGAATATGCTGAGATAGATAGATAGATAGATAGATAGATAGATAGATAGATAGATAGATAGATAGATAGATAGATAGAAATGAATACAGTGAGATAGATAGAAAGAAATGAATACAGTGAGATAGATAGATAGATAGATAGATAGATAGATAGATAGATAGAAATGAATACAGTGAGAGAGAGAGAGAGGTAGAGAGAAAGAAATGAATATAGATAGATAGATAGATAGATAGATAGATAGATAGATAGATAGATAGATTAGTAAATATTGTATTTCTAAACAATATAATCTAAACAGATATGTATTTAAGCATACTACTAGATTAGCTTTGCGGTCCCATCGCTTGACTGTTGAAATACATCGATTTAAACGTAAATTCTGTCTTCCTGAAGCCTGTTTTTATTGCCCCTTTATCCTCACTAAAGTCTTCTTTAACTCCCGGGAAATCCCTTAGCGGCATTATCGCCTTGCTTGCAGTGAAATAGTTTTAAAAATACATACATGTATATTATCTGCCGGCCTTTTAAATCAGTATTCGATATATATATATATATATATATATATATATATATATATATATATATATATATATATATATACACTGCGTGCCAAATTATTATCGAGATAAATATTTCAAAAACCGTCCAATCAATTCACACAAAACACTAACCTGCGCAATCACTGAAATTTTCGAACTGATCTGCGCAATGTAAACAAACTGGCGCCATATTTGTTATCAGCACAGTGATTTGAGTGTGCCAAATTATTAGAAAAGTGTAAGAATTTAGTGAAAAGATGGGCCGTAAAAGCAGTTTAAGTGATGCTGAAAAGAAAACTATCACCCCAGAACTATCAAAAGATAAATCTACCCTAGAAATTTCTAAAATGATTGGGAGGTGTCATCAAACAATGAAAAAGTTCACCACTCACCCTACACAAGTACGCAAAAGGGCAGATAAAGGCAAGCCTCTGTTGACGAGAAATCACATTCAAAATTGATTGAAATGGGCCGAGGACAATATGAAGATTGACTTCTCTAAAGTTTTGTTCACAGAGGAAACTCGGGCAACACTTAATGGGCCAGATAGGTGGTGCAAAGGCTGGGTAATGAACGGACAGAATCGCCATCAGCGTTTGAGACGCCAACAGGGCGGTAGAGGCATAATGATTTGTGGTGGTATTATTGGAAAAACATTAGTGGGCCCATGGAGAGTACCAGATGGCGTCAAAATGACTGCTGATGCATACATAGCGTTTATGAAGGAGCATCTTGAACCGTGGATGAAAAGGCAAAGAATTGCCTTCAGAAGGGCCATTGTTTTTATGCAAGATAATGCTCCCTCACATGCTGCTCACAAGACTACTGAATATTTGAAAGTTAGGCTTCGATGGACCTCGAAAAATGAAGTGGCCAGCAAATTCTCCTGATTTGAACCCAATCGAAAACCTTTGGCGCATCATGAAGCGAAGACTGTACATCAACGGATGACAATTCAGGAGCAACGCTGAGTTGTGGGACGCAATTCTTGACATATCTCGCCGTTTTACAGCAGATGACATCCTACAATTAACAAATTCTATGGATTGTCAACTTCTTCAAGTAATTTCAAAACAGGGAAAGCACATTCCCTATTAATTTGTTTAAAAATGTGCCTTTGTTTGTATGTTATTATTTGTTTGATTATCTTATTTATTAGCTTCTTTTGATCATAAACATTCACGTGCAACATTAATAAACGCTTTGTTTGCTCAATTCTGGGAATTTTACTAAACCTTTCTAATAATTTGACACGCTCAAATCACCGCGCTAATAACAAATATGGCACCAGTTTGTTTACATTGCGCAGATCAGTGCGCAGCTTAGTGTTGCCAACACATTGTGTGAAAATTTTGTATGAATTGATTGGACGGTTTTTGAAATATTAGAAAAATCTCGATAATAATTTGGCACATATATATATATATATAATATATATATATATATATATATATATATATATATATATATAATCCCACGTCCCAGTAACCGACCACGGTGTCCAGTAGTTTTGTACACCCAAATTAATTGAAACAACTGATTTAGTATCCTTTCTTTCACCATATGGTCAGTTTTGACCCACTGGAGTGACACGGTGTAATCGATTTCTATTTTTACTCAGATTAGGTCATTTGCAGTGGTGTGTAGTAATATGAATCTATTTTCGGGGTGTATGATGAAATTTGTTTAACCTTGAAAAATATTGTGTGATCCGTGATTGCATCAGATTTTTATCACGCCCAGACACTGTTGCCTCGACTGTCGATTAGTTGTCATACGGCCATTGTCTGCGATGGATTTTACTCCAAGGAAGCGTACAAAAATTGTAACGCTTCACGAACACACCGGCAAACCATACTAATAAGCAAATCAAAGTACTATAGACTGGTACGCAAAATTTATGGGTTATTTAATTCCGAAATCTAAATATTTTGAACGGAATTGAATGCTTTCAACTACATATAAAATATATTGTTTGCCTTTGTACAATAGATAAATATTGTTGGTATTTTTTATAGAAAATATATTGCTGGTATTTTTCATACTGTTTTTCTTTTCTTTGGAGGTTCACAATTTGCCCATAGCTTGGGCCCTAAAATGTAATCCCAACCCGGGCCAGGATGGACATGGGAAAAACAGCAATTAAGAAATGGCTCCATGCTCCTCAAAGCCTCCAATTTCCCGATGAGTAACCTTGCTGCCGGATGTAATTCATCGTCATACCCAGGACTACTGTCTCTCAATCTGAGTAGTTTTTACCTATCTCAGTCATTTCATATGTATCTTTGTGTCTCTCTATCTGTCTGTCTGGCTGTCTTTCTCAGTCCATTCTCATCTTTTTTTATACCTCTCTATGTATTAGGAAAGTATAATTGCATACCTTTACAAAAATACGTTCGCTTTCTTTGAATAAAGTGAGATAGAATCAACTCGATAATTCCTCCCCCAACAGCACAGCGTTTCTTACCTGCAGGCATGAACACCTTTTATTCTGAGATTCGTTACTACGATTCTTTCATATTGAAATGAAAACTTTCTTCGCAAATATATTCTCATTTGTGTCCAAAAACGTGCGACTTGTACAAGTCTTTCAAAGAAAACTGTAATATCAACAATTATCTATTAATATATGCATATATGTATGCATGTATGGGAATTCGATTATAGATTTATTTACACGTGCGTATGTACAAGTATTTATGGAATCACACACATACACACACAAACACGCACACACACACATATATATATATATATATATATATATGCACACACATATATATATATATATATATATATATATATATATATATATATATTATTTCTGCGACTGCATTATATATATATATATATATATATATATATATATATATATATATATATATATGTCTCTGTGTGTTCGTGTGTGTGAGAGAGAGAGATAGAGAGAAAATTCACAGAATTTGTGATAGAAGTAACTTCATCATAGAGTAAACAACTTCACTTTTTTTATTTGTTCGCTCTCCTAATAAAGGAATTTCACAATTACAAGTTGTCTGAATTAACGTTTCTTAAGATCTACCACATTTGAAAGGAAACCGCTAAAGGAATAATGGACCTTCATAGTATATCGGCCCCTATATAAGGGTTGCAAAGTGCTAAGCAATTTAAATGTAAACCCCAACGCCTTCTGTAATATATCCATATTTCTACTTTGGAAGAATATTTTGTGGCATGTCGATTCCACCATGATCAACCAGAATCATGCAAGAAACCGGAAAAAAAAAGTCAGAAGATAAAAAAGAAAGTAAAATTTGAAGAAGACAAGAGAAAAAATTAATAAGAAATTTTTCAAAATACAAAAATACGAAATCGACATTGCAAAAAAATATTAATGGAATATGTCTGATAAAAAAATTGTCGATGATAAATTACAATATAGTTAACCTGTATGTGTGTGCGTGTGTGTGCACATATCTAGAAATCAATACAATATAGTGAAGATGTGTGTGTGTGTGTGTGTGTGTGTGCGTGTGCACATATCTAGAAATCAATATTGAAATGTAAATATATAGAGACAAGTATACTTAGCTGTATAACAATGTTTAGTAAGCTATTTGTGGAGACTGTTAATAATTTAAAATTGATTTGTCACTATTTGACCGACGAATGACTATATTGGGGTTGAGCAGTGCTGTAACATACCTACGGACGATAATGGGTATGTCCCATCCACATAAATACAGTAGTAAATACTGTATGTTGGTCTGCAGTCGGGGATTCATCTCCAGTTGTGCTGGTTAAACTCTCTGCCTCTGAGCAGAGACGATCCCAAGACGAGGCTATGTCGAAGGGCAGAGTCTCGTCTCGGGAAACAGCTACCCGACCCCCTTTTATGCGGTGGTCTATGGGGAATTTTTGGCCGAGCCTACGGGCTCGGATACCCAATATTAAATTCGGCCTTGTTTCACATCTGACCGCATGGGGTGATTGGTAGATATCCTGCAGTTGGTGATTCGTCCCCAGCTGTGCTGGTCAAACTCTCTGCCTCCGGGCAGAGATTATCGCCAGACGAAGAGCAGTCTCTCGTCTCGGGAAACAGCTATCCTGCAGTTGGAGATTCATTGTGAAATTCACTTGACTCACTTCTAGCAGCTGAGTACTTCTACGCGCCACTGGTGAATCTTATATGTGTTGTTCTTGTCCTAAGTATTATCGTTCATTACCAACTTTCGTGTGATTATTCTATTCAGTGACATTCCACTAGCAGAAAGATAGGAAACTCATATGGTCATACTTCTTGGTGTTTGTCGGACAACATAGAAAGAGTATATCAGGAAAATATTCGAAATCCAGACAGATCTCATTTGCACGTGAAAACGGTGGATACCAACAGATGATTCAAGAAAGAGACAGCCAATGACTGACAACAATTGTAACCATACAAGGTGATTAATTACATCACACCACGTCCGAATTATACCCGCTCGGTCTATAATTCAATGCATTGTTCAACGTCCATCGCATTTCAGAAGGGTGTTATGCAAGCTTGTAATGGCTCTGTAATGGTTTAAGGCATTTTCTGTTAGAGTTTGCAACGACCGACCACTGATGGAATTGGAATCTCTCTTGATTGCTAAATCTTGAGATCTTGTCACAGGCAATGAGTACCCACCTTTCTTTGTCTTCATGTTTTTTTGTTTCCAGAAATATTTGCCTGACTCACAGATATTTCACACCCATGTCCACCCGATTTAAACTCTATATGTGACATGTCAATTCCCTGCAGCCGCGCTTAAAACATCAATCATTGATGGACAAGCGTCAAACGTGCCTGGTTTTATATATATATATATATATATATATATATATATATATATATATATATATATATATATATAATGAAAAAAATGACGATAGGAAAACTGGTAATTGCTGACGCGTTTCGTCCAATGTGGACTTTATCAAAGCAACGCGTCAGCAATTACCAGTTTTCCTATTGTCATTTTATTCATAAATATTGTCTTCTCTACTGGTTAAATCGGAGAAATTTTCATATATATATATATATATATATATATATATATATATATATATATATATATATATATAAAAACGACTCCATAATCTCGTAAACTTCATGCCACGTTGTGTCAATCTTTCTTTCTCCATCATCTGTGATATTCGTACTAATTTATGTTGTGAAGAATATTTGTTCTCTTGAAATGTTCAGACATCTCCTATAGGCGCACCAGAGAGTTGACGCTAGAGCAAATAGGAGTGATAAAAAAAAAAGGATGAAGAGAAGGATAAGGGATAGATCAGGGCATCTGGAGACGTCGATTGACATTACATTTGAATAGTTGGAGATTATAGCAATCATGGAAACAGGAAGAGGGGAGGGAGTTTCACAGGCGAGAGGTGCGAGACATGAAGCTATTGGAGTAGAAGAGAAAAAGAAAGTTGATTCTAAACCCGACTAACTTCCCAACTTCCCAAAACCTGACCAAATATCCGATCTTTGTCCGAAAACGAAAAAGATATTTGTCTTCTCGCACATCACTGTTGTTCGGCACAGATTATCAGAAGGTGTTTGTAGGGTTAGAAATTTTGTATTTTATGCAGAATAAAATTATTGAATTTCTACTGAATTTAACCACTTCAATATATTTTTGTCTTTCTCTTTATAGATGTGCTTTGATTTTTCCTTGTCTTATTAAACTTTCACTATTGCTGTATAGACAAAACAATTATATATATATATATATATATATATATATATATGAGTGTGTGTGTTTGTGTGTGTGTGTTTTCTGTGTGATAAATAGATAGATCTATCTATCGATATATATACATATATATATATATGAAGAAATATAGTCTTAAGATGTGCTATATTTATGGGATAAAGTGCTCAATATCAGTCAACACTTAGAGGCGACAGTCTGTTACATGAAGATAGATAGATAGATTTAAGTTTTAAGAGTTCTTGGGGGCCAACATTGTTGGCTTTTTTTCCGTTGTTTAAAGCAAAGCATTTTAGGCAGGCAGTTTTCTGTCATAAAGTGCTCGATATCAAAGGGTAATGATAGAGCATTAATAGAATTAATGTAGAGAAACTTATCACTTAAATGAGTGGTGCTATTTAAGTCATGCCGACTTCGAAGTTTCGTTAACGCTTTGCAGTAATGCTTTCATTCTTCAGGCTTGTTGGTTTCTTTTAAGGGACTTCTCAGTTTCGTTGTATTTGTGTAATAATAATTGTCTTTGTTGGAAATATATTTTTTTAATATAATGTTGCTATGTTGGGATAGACCATTGTGGAAAAGAGTTAGTGTGATTTCTGGATTCGGTTCCGCCTAAGATTACATAAGACAAGGGGATGATGATGATGATGATGATGATGATGATGATGGGATGATAGATGATGTTGGGATATAGATTTATCGATGTTACGTATATATATATATATATATATATATATATATATATATATATATGTATACCCAAGTATAATGAGAACGAAAAGAATATAAATCCAAAACGTTCAGAGCGTTAATTCAAAAGAGGGCTCAATACCATGAGTAGAGCAATAATTATTTATTATGAATTGTTATATACGAACAAAAAACATTACTCACGACAAAGATGCATTTTTGTTTCGATGGGTAAGGAACAAAGATAGTTATGAAAGATTCTATTTCAAAATGCCACCTATGGAACATCACTTTCTTTTTCTCATTATTCAAATAGTTTTTGGAAAACCCATAAGGAGAAACACCATAAAAGGAAAAGGAAAAACAATTTGAAAAACGAGAAAAAGAAAGTGTTTTTCCATAGACGGAATTTTTAAATAGAATCGTTCATAATCATCTTCACCCGTCGAGAGGCCTCCGCATCGAAACAAAAGTGCATCTTTGTTGTGAGTAATTAATTTGTCAGTATATAACTATTGATGATTATATATAAAATGATTATATATATATATTGCTAAATAGATAGATTTATATCTACAAATGTGTAATATATAAAGACATCGACCTCTCACTCTCTCTCTCTCTCTTTGTGTGTGTGTGTGTGTGTGTGTGTGTGTGTGTGTGTGTGTGTGTGTGTGTGTGTGTGTGTGTGTTATATCTGAAGGATAGATAGATAGATAGATAGATAGATAGATAATGAAAAGATTGAGATAGAGAGAGAGGGGGATATAGTTTGATAAAATAAGAGAAATAGATTCGAAAAAAACAAATAAATATTAAAGATTTAGATAGATAGATAGATAGATAGATAGATTTTTATAAACCCGTATTCTATAATGTCAAACGATAAAACCGTTTGTGTCATCCCCAAACATATGCAATTCTGTCTATTCAGAAATGAATATTGATTTCTCTGACATAAACACAGCCGCGACATTTTGTTTATTCACAAACTTTTTTTCAGCGTATTGTAAGTAATTCTCAATATAAATATCAACTCGAGAATGTGAAATGTTGACCACAATTGTATACATTCGTCTCTTCCTAGATTGTTTGATCATAAAACACATACAAATGCATACATGTGGTTACTTCGTATTCGAAATAGACGCTCCATTTTTATGTTTATTTATTAAACAGTATATATGACGTCAATTGGCCTGCTATTCGAAACGTCAGAGATACTGTTTAAAAAATAAAAATAGGACGTATATTTCAAATAAGAAGCATCGACTAAAATAACGTTTAAAATAATAAAAATATCGCATTAAAATAAAAAAAATCTATTAATTCTTTATATATATATATATATATATATATATATATATATATATAAGAATTAATAGATTTTTTATTTTAATGCGATATATATATATATATATATATATATATATATATATATATATATATATATATATATGAGGAGGCTCAGTGGATTAATGGATAGCGGCTTGGATTGAGGAATCCAGTCGAATCCATTGCATTCACTTACGTGCTAAATCCCTTGGGAAAGGTGTGAATCCTCTTCTTCTCCCTCCAGCTATGGGTAAATAGCAGGACAGACTGGGTTCTATAGACTTTGATGGCAACTTGTCTAGGAGAGGGACAACTCTGAATTCCAAACCTGCGGAGGGTCATTTGGGGACCTTGGTGCACTTAGTTTTAAGCAGACAAAACCACATATATTTTCCCTAAATGTAACTTTTTCAACCAACATCTCACCTGAAAATCTTTGGCGACTAGTAAGATTGTATATATATATATATATATATATATATATATATATATATATATATATATATATATATATATATATATGGGGGGTAACTTGGTCATATTGAAAGGAGAAAGAGTATGTTGCGCAATTCTATTAGTAACTTTCCAGCTAAAAAAAAATACTTTTCACACAGACTTTTACTTGCGCTCAGAATGCGAAGATACTATCTATCTATCTATATATACATATACACACACACACACACACACATATATATATATATATATATATATATATATATATATATATATATATATATATATGTATAACATCCTTGTATAACATAAAAATAAATATATATATATATATATATATATATATATATATATATACATCCATATATATATATTGATTATTGAATGCACATATATATAATCGCATATATCCAAATATACTTATGGATATATAATCTTAGTGGAAGTGAATTCGTCTTCTTATCGATGCACTTTGCATTTACATCTTTTTTAATCCGCTGACATTGGCCAAGTAAATCTCTTTGCAGTCAAAAACATCACTTTCTCCACCTGCCACAAGTCTTACCTTTCGTTGGCTCATAGAATCTGCCATAGTTCAAGTTCTATTCACTTTTCGAAAACCATCAAGCATTTTCCGCTATCTGCTCAGGGATTAGTTTTACGGACTAAATTTGCTTTTGTTTGGCATTTCCGACCGGAGAATCAAACTCGATATATACTGGTTTTATTTACCTACCAATATTTGGCAGGTTTGGCACAAGATCACAATTATCATGGTTTTCTACGCATCCAGTTGTTTAATCCACTATGTGCTGTCTTTAAAAAAAAACTACTTGTGTGTTACTGATAGACCTTCGCACCTTGTTTAAGTGCAATAAAGAAGGTGTAGCCTGTTATGGAAAGACGGCCACCTGGAACTGGACTTTGATTAATTTCCGCCTTAGTAACCTTTCTAAGTTTAGTAAATACATCGCTTCTAAGCCTTAGTAATAATAGTCAACAATCAGATTTAGTAAATAACACATCGTAGTCATAAAAGGAGGCATGGTGGAGTAATGTATAGCTCAGACTGAGGAATCAGAGAGCCGAGTTCGAATTCCAGTCAAATCCATTACGTGCTAATACCCTTGGTAAAGAAATGAATCCTCTTCTCCTCCCCACAGCTATGGGTAAATAGCAGAATAGACCCGGTTCTATAGCCTTGGATGGCAACTGGTCTACCGAAGAAAGAAATGGCGACCTACTGCAGGAAAAATCTGCCTCGTCAATCATGTATCAAATACACAGGATCGCTTTAGCGTGTATCACGCATGGCACATAACTGACTGAGTCATAAAACGAAGTCAGCAAGTTGACATTACCCGACCCAAATCCAAAAATGGTCAAAATGCACATGAAAAGCTGAACATTTTCTCTTGTTATCTGGGCACCTGACTTTTGCAAAATCAAAAACGTTTCAAAATGGAGATATATTTAAAGCCAACAAATTTAAGGAGACAGATTTGTGTCTTCTGTTCTGTTACAAATTAATATTTAACTGAAACAAGGATTGAAAAGAGTTAATTTTATGAAACGTGTCACATGTTAGAATTATTAGCTTAGTGAAAAGAAAAATAATTTGTAATATTGGTGTGAGTTTGCAAGTAACCTTGGCATCGTTTCTGCTTCTCTGATGATTCATAATCTTGTTCTGATTATGAGTTCGGTAAAAGCAAATCTCGATATTCAAGTTTTTCAGTTTCTTTCCTCTTTGAAATAGCAACCAATATCTGACATGTTCCTGTCTTCCCTTAGAATAAGTAGATTTTGTTCTTCTGAACAGGATCACCTAATTCGGTTGATTTTAAAAGTTCTACACAATTTAATGCGTTCTTATTCTATGCCAGAAAGTTCTCAACCGGGGTCCATATGGAACATGGGTCTATGTAACATTACTGGGATCCATACAAAAAATAACAAATTCGGGATCCACGGTAATATTTTTAGCAACTTCGGAACGGTTCTTAGAACTGACAATTGGAATTTCTAAGCTATATTAAAATACTAAGAATAGAAAAATAACTAGGAGAAAACAAGATCAAGGGATGTAATTTAGCGCCCCTTTTACTCTACCGGGTTTTTGATTGTAAAAGTTGAATAAAAACTGAGAAGGATATATAAAGGAAGGATTGTTCTGGATAGTCGACGTGGCTCAGTTGGTTGGTAGTATTATGCATCTGTTTTCATGTAATTTATTATTACGGTTTATGTTATTATATTTGCTTCGGTTGTATATTTTGTATACCTTTCTTTTTGCGTTGTAAATGAAATATATGTAGGTTTTTGAATGTGTTTTCTATGTATGTTTCTTCTTTAGGTAAATATTGGGGGCTGCAGATTCTTAATGCTCTTAGATAGAAATCTATAATAATTCCAGATTTAATTTTAGAAGAGTGGTTTTAGAAGAAACTGATCAGATCATTTTTGTTTGTAGCCTTTCTGTAAACGTCAAAATTGAGTTCGTTATTATTTCTAATTAACAAAATGTCCAGGAACGGAAGAGTTTAGTTGGTTTCAGTTTCAAAAGTGAAATTTATTGTGGTTGAATTTATTTCTATGTATTACTAGTACATTAGTTAAGTTGTTTTTAGTAAGGTCTCTTTTGTGCTCATAAATGCGTTTTTTTTTTAATTTCTACTTGTTTCTCCAATATATTGGGAGGAACAATTTTGGTATTTTTTTTTATAAATGCCTGCTTCAGAAATATTATTGCTATTAGTGTTTGAGAATCTGAGTATATCCATAATGGTTTTGGAAGTGTTTGTGATTATTTTAAGATTATTTAGATGGGAAAAGGTTATTCTGGATAATAATGGCAACCTACTGTGGGAAAAAATCTGCCTCGTCAGTCATATATCAAAAGATACATAATCGCCTAAGCATGTATCACGCCTGGCACATAACTGACTTAACATTGCCTGAAAACTATGGGTAAATAGCAGGACAGACCGGGTTCTGTAGACTTGGATGGCAACAGGTCTACCGCATAAAGAAATGGCAACCTACTGCGGGAAAAAATCTGCCTCGTCAGTCATGTATCGAAAGATACATGATTGCCTAAACGTGTATCACGCATGGCCCATAACTGACTGACTGATAATGGCTAACTTGGCTAACAAAATAAAGAACGACCTGAAACGGCAACAAAAAAAAAATTAAAGTTTTGTGTAGTGCAACAAAATAAAAATAATTTAAGGTTGGCAGACGGAAAACATAAAAAAAAAGATAAAAACAAAATTCGCCTTGCGTAGAAATTAAAAACGAAGAAAAAAAAATAGTGAAAATGAAAAAGTGCCAAAAAGTTTCACAAATAACAAAGGAAAAAAAGGAAAAAGACTTAATATGAACTCAGTTCCTCAAAAGAGTTAAAAAGTAAAAATTTCACAAATTTGTTGGGGCGAAACTTGTGCTGGACCGGTGGGGGGGGGTGTTATTGAGAAAGAAAAAAATGTAAAAATAAAGAAAAAATAGAAAAAATAAAGGAAAAAAAAAACACGTTATACGAAGTCAGCAACTTTCCTGTTCCTTTGTCTTTTTACTTAAATAACACAATCTTGTGTTTATCCGTTAAAATGATCATAAAACAAACAACGTCATATGTCGCTTGTCCTGAGAAAAACGGTTTACTGATATTTTTGCGTAATATGCTTACAGCTCTTATGTAATATTTTCGAAATTCCAGAAAAACTTCGATGCCAATTGATGACTAATGTAATTCTGTCAGAATTTTCATAATGTTTTTCTGGGTTTTGTCCTTGTATGAGACAATGATAATCGATTATTGATAGACACGTTTAATATAATGACGAATGACATTATTAGAATGCTTCCAATATTTTATTTTCGTGCAAATTCGACTTATGCGTAACAATTGGCACTTCGGATTTGATTTTAATTGCGTAGAAATTTCCCGCCTATAGTTTCTTTCAAAAGAAATAAAACCATCAAATTTTAACAAATTTAAACCTGCATATTCAAAACAACATTGGAGTTTCGGATCGTTGCACTCCTAAAAAACTCGTAGAAGAGGAAAAGTCTGTGGAACAACATGAGTCAAGTTAATTTTATCACAAATTCAAAGGAAATCATTACGATTTCTAAAGAGGGTGGTAATTGTACTGATTCCTATTTAATATACGCCACCCAATTTACCAAACATGATTTGATTTATGTGGGTTGCACAACGGAAAAACTTAGATAAAAGATTCACTGGCCACAGGTATGACGTCAGGCACAATAATGGCCACAGATATGACGTCAGGCACAATAATGGCCACAGGTATGACGTCAGGCATAATAATGGCCACTGGTATGACGTCAGGCACAATGATGGCCACAGTTATGATGTCAGGCATTATAATGATAACTGGTATGACGTCAGGCATAATAATGGTCACAGGTATGACGTCAGGTATTATAATGGCCACTGGTATGATGTCAGACATAATAATGGCCACAGGTATGATATCAGGCATAATAATGGCTACAGGTATGATGTCAGGCACAATAATGTCTACAGGTATAATGTCAGGTATTATAATGGCCACTGGTATGATGTCAGGGACAATAATGTGCCATGATCGAAGCTTGCATTACAAACGATTGTAATTTTGGCAAACATCTTAAAATGCACATTCTGAAAAAATATTCAGAATCTACCAATGTTTCGAACCTTAAAACTCATGGGGATGGTTGCTTATGCAAATTACTAACCCCGCCACGAGCAATGAACAGATGACAAGAGAGTCCCAGAAGACTTATACTAAGCTGTTTGATTTATTCCCCTTAGTAACTAATCAACTAACGGACAATTTCAAGATACGCAGGATCACCGTCATTCATTTTGTTTAATAATAATAATAATAATCATATGTATGTATGTATGTATGTGTGTGTGTGTGTGTGTGTGTGTGTGTGTGTGTGTGTGTGTGTGTGTGTGTGTGTGTGTGTGTATCCACTCAGGATTTTTCTATTCCCATTCACCGAGTTTTCATTCCAATGGAAACTGGGAACTTCGGATGGAAATCAAGTTCATCACTATTCTTTTTTATTATTATTTTATTGACGGTCTCGTTTTAATTTTTTTAGAGTTTTTATCGGATTTCTGT
>CAHIKZ030000263.1:435000-460000 GCA_903632075.3 Acanthosepion pharaonis | reverse complement strand
GGGCCTTGTTTTTTTGTTAGTTTTTGCCAATGACGAAATTTAGCGATAATTAGGAAACATTCGTTGTTAGACAATTCGGGTAAATTCCACGCGGCACAGAGTCACCCTTTATTCACTAAAAGTAGTTTAGTTTTGCCGCAAAGCTAAAATGCGAAACAACCAGCGATAATGATATTCACAAATGTTTGCAAGACTAACTAGTTAATTATTATGTAATAAGTCACGTAAAGGGTATAAAATAATATACATAAACAATAATGTAACGGTTTGAATCGAATTTTATATCAACCAGAAATTTTGGACGAAGTTCAGAAGTGAATAATCAACAAGTTATATAAGCACCCTACCCGGGATTGAAAAGCGAGAGTCTCTGACATTCCCCCGAGAAGATCAACGTTCGAAGAAAG
Source organism: Acanthosepion pharaonis (assembly GCA_903632075.3). NCBI lineage: Eukaryota > Metazoa > Mollusca > Cephalopoda > Sepiida > Sepiidae > Acanthosepion > Acanthosepion pharaonis. The sequence continues at coordinate 459,593 of CAHIKZ030000263.1, read as the reverse complement.
TCCCCAAAACCACACACTCTCACACCGATATTAATTGATGAAGTTCAGAAGTGAATAAACAACAATTTTACGTCTGAAACATCTAGTTTTTTATACTTATTAGCATTTACAACGATACCATTACAATTCTACTTTGAATAATTGTCCTTACTTATTTCAGTCTATTAATTATTGATTAATATATTTCATATATATATTAATAAATTCCACGCGGCACAGAGTCACCTTCTATTTACTAAAAGTAGTTTAGTTTTGCTGCAAAACTACAATTGCGAAACAATCGGTGATAATGATATTCACAATTGTTTGAAAGACTCACTAATTATTATCTAATAGATCACGTGAAGGGTATAAAGGAATTTACATAAACAGCTATTTGAATCGAATTTTATATCAACAAGGACTTTTCGTTCTAAGAAGAGATCTGTGGCGACTCCAATATGAACTGGCTTCACTCTAGTAGATAAGAAAGTCAACTTTGCACCAAACTATCTGAGATTTCATCTAGAAGGGCAACCTCGTAGCCGTCAGCTACAGATTTGTACCTTATAGCAGGGGTCGGCAACCTTTTGCTGATTATGCACCGGGGTCGGCAGTCTTTTGCTATATGCCGGGATCGGAAACCTTTTGCTTGACTATGTGCCGGGGTCGGCAACCTTTTGCTGTCTATGTTTTAAAAGGATTCAGTGTACCAACAGCATATGCATTTTTATAATAATAAGTCAAGATCAATATATCTGTTCTACAATATATTTTATATAGTAATATTTAGTATATATACTTTAGTATATATTAAAATTGAAATAAGCAAATATCTTCTTTGCGTTGTAGTAGTTATTGGTTTGGAATTTGGTGATGTCATTTGCGACCGTGTGCCATTGGAAATTAGTTGCTGCTGCTGTTATGTAGCGCCAGTCTATAGGGCCTGAGAAAGGACTGTTTTCCTTAAGGTCTAAGGCAGAAGTTGGCAACCTTTTGCTAACTATGTTCCTTAGGGTTTTAAAATCATTCTGTGCCAACAGCAATTTTATACAAGTAAAGGTCAATATATCTGTTCTACAATATATTTTATATAGTAACATATACAATAATATGTAAACCACATTAATAGAAATAAACTTTTTTTTTAAAGTTTTTATTAATAATAAGAATCCAAAGAATAAGCAGTTTTGAAACGGCTAAATATCTTCTTTGCATTGTAGTAGTTATTGGTTCGGACTTCGTGATGTCATTTCCGGTTGCGTGCCATTGGAAATTGCTTGGTGCACCACGTGTGGCACGCGTGCCGTAGATGGCCTACCTCTGCCTTATAGTGATTTTCCAAGCATAGCTTAGATGTGGCACAAGGCCGAAACCTCTGCCTCATAGGATGTCACTGACTGCTCTCGAGATGCATACAAGTGTCGACCCATCTGAATTTTGGATGTGCACACGTGAGAAATAAAAACAGAAGACATGAAGTTATATAAGCGCCCCATTCGGGATTGAAAAGCGAGCGTCTCTGACATCCTCCCAGGAAGATAAACGTTTGAAGAAAGTCCCCAAAACCACACACACTCACACCGATATTAATTGACGAAGTTTAGATATGAATAATCAATAATTTTACGTATGAAACATTTAGTCTTTTATATTTATTAGTATTTACAACGATACCATTACAATTCTACTTTGAATAATTGTCCTTACTTATTTCAGTCTATTATTTATTGATTAATATATTTAATATTGTTTATTTCGAAGTCGTGATTCATTTCATGTCAAATTTTATGAGCATCGTAGTGATTCTGATCTGATTAAATCCGTTTTTTTGTTCTTTTTCTGTTTCTTTCAGGTTTCGCCTCGTCACAGAGTTAACCATACGCAATACGTCGTTAGTGTCAATCACGAAGAATTTGAAAGAACTCAAACATACAGATACACGGGTGATATTACTCTACGCCACCAGGTGAGCGAACTTATTAACCTCGCTGCTGCTGCTGCTGCTGCTGCTAATGAGTATATCTGTCCAAAGACAGCACAATATCCACGTCTTTAAAGCTATTGTTTGCTTAGATTTTACTTTCAATTTGGAATTTCAAACAAAGTTTTATTGTCAATTGTTCATCTTCTGAAACGAACACTTATCAAAAGTTCAAGTTTCTAAGCATAAAGACGCAGCTTCTTTTCCGTTGTGAAATAACCAAATGCAAATATTTCCAGAAATGGAAAAAGACATTCATTCTCATTTCTCCTAAACTGACAACTAAAATCAAACAATCTGATTATTCTTATCTAATATTTCATATCTAGAATATTTGTTTAGGGACAACTCTAATTCTTAACTTTCTTTTCACTTGTGTGTATGTTTCTCTGTGTGTGTGTGTGTGTGTGTGTTTCTGTGCGTGTCCTTCTGTGTTTTCGTGTGTGTGTTTCTGTGCGCGTGTGTTTATGTGCATATGCTTCTGTGTTTTTGTGTATCTGTTTGTGTGTGCGTGTTTGTGCGTATGTGTTTGTGTGCGTCTTTGCGCGTGTGTGTTTCTCTGTGTGTGTGTTTGTGTTTGTGTGTGAGTTTGTGTGTATTTCTGTGTGTGTGTGTGTTTCTGTATGTGTGTGTGTGTTTCTGTATGTGTGTATTTGTGTTTGTGAGTGTGTTTGTGTATGTGTTTGTTTGTGTGTGTGGTCGTGTGCGTATTTGTGCGTGTGTGTTGGTGTATGTTTGTGTGTGTGTTTCTGTGTGTGTGTGCTTGTGTGTTTTGGTGTGTTTCTGTGTATGTGTTTCTGTGTGTTTCTCTGCGTGTGTGTGTTTGTGTGTGTTTCTGTGTGTGTGTGTTTCTGTGTTTGTGTTTCTATGTATTTGTGTATGTGTTTGTGTGTGTGTTTTTGCGCATGCTTGTGTGTGTGTTTGTGTGTGTTTTTGTGTGCTTGTGTGTGTGTTTCTCTGTGTTTGTGCGTTTGTGTTTGTGTGTGTTTGTGTTTACGTGTGCTTGTCTGTGTGTTTCTGTGTGTTTGTGCGTTTGTGTTTGTTTATTTGTGTGTATGTGTTTTACAGTAATCTCTCTCGCTGACCAAATTAAGATATTTAAGTAAAATTCTTTTCTAGATAGCTTTTTGATCTTATAACCGGCTTCATTTATCAGTTTTGACACTTCCATTGTCATTCAATTTTTACATCATGAGATATCGTTATTATTCCTGAACCCATTCCAGCTAATATCCTCATTCGTCTTTTGATATTTGTGTGACAATGTTGCATTAAAATTTCTTGACATTCCATTGGCAAAAAGGTTCAATGTTCATGGTTCGATTTTAACTTCATCATATTAAGATATATTTGTTACTTTATGCTAATTCTTTTTTTTTTAAACCAGTATTTAATTCGATATTTCTCATACGAGCAATAATTCCCTAACATTGGAAATGCCAGAATTATTTATCAAGATAAAAATTCTATAGGTTCAGTCTCTGAAAAATATGACAGTGGCTTCATTTGGATGAGAGTCAAAATTTGGTTGAACGCAAAAATATTATACTAATATATTCGAATTAATTGTCTCATCTTTTATTAACCGAAGATTCTCCGGAACATTTCCGTCACTGATACATCATGGCTGATTTCAGGCGACTGTTATCCACCATGTACATCTAATCGTTCAAACTGATGTTTTTTATGGCTGTTGTTGTTACTCAAAAAAAGTTCCTAACACTGAACAAATCGCCAACTATGAGTTTCACTCGATAAATACTAACTTAAGATATACACATATTAATGTAGAGTTTTGAAGGTCCTTGAGGTACAAACAGATTGCGATGGAAAATGAGAAAAGCCCTAGAGAAAGTCAGGCTTTTCAAAGAACAAATCAGAAGAGAGAAAAGTATGTTTCTTAGAATTCGGTCTAGTGACATTAACATGATCACGCTGCCAGCAGACAAAAACAATGCAGGTGTGGTGATAGATAAACTGGAATATTCAGAAAAAAAAATAGCAGGACATGGTGATATTAATATTTACTACGGGCTAAAAATGATTTGATTCTGAGTAATGAGAGAGCGCTGTTACAAACTTTGAATAAAAACAAGATGGCTTCACTTCCTCTGAATAAAACTGACTCAACGATACAGTAAGTTATCAGAAATGCAAGATCTCCACAAAGTTCACAAAGTTATTAAGACCAATAATGTGTTCAATAGTCCAATGGTTCTCAGAGTTGGTTGGTTATTTGGTTAGGTTTAGGGAAATGTGTCTGGTCGAGAACTTTTTAATTTTTCTGTCAGTCGTCGGTTGACAGATATTCTACAGAAAGGGGAAAATAGCAAAACACAGCGTTTTTCTTTATTACAGTGTATAAATTAATTTTACGTAAGAATTAATATACATTCAGATACATACATGCATTTTATTTCATTTAAAATTTAAAGGAATGGCAACAACTAAATGACCAGATTACAGAAAAATTACATTAACAAAAGGGGTTAAACATGTTGCTTTCATCTAGAGGTTGTGGGTTCAATCCCTGGATCAGGTAGGGAAACAGTGTAGGCGAGTTTAACAGGGAGGAACAAGAACTGGAACATGAGAAATGGAATAACACAATAATCAACAGAACGATTGACACCTGAGGATGGTCAGAGGATACTTTATCGAAACGTTATGTCTATAATAACGGCTATAATTATTAAGATACCTCTCAAGATGGTCAGAAGATACTTTATCGAAACGTTGTGTCTATAATAACGGCTATGATTATTAAGATACCCCTGAAGATGGTCAGAGGATAATTTATCGAAACGTTGTGTCTATAATAACGGCTATAATTATTAAGATACCTCTCAAGATGGTCAGAAGATACTTTATCGAAACGTTGTGTCTATAATAACGGCTATAATTATTAAGATACCCCTGAAGATGGTCAGATGATATTTTATCGAAACGTTGTGTCTATAATAACGGCTATAATTGTAAATACACCTGAAGATGGTCAGAGGATAATTTATCGAAACGTTGTGTCTATAATAACGGCTATAATTGTAAATACCCCTGAAGATGGTCAGAGGATAATTTATCGAAACGTTGTGTCTATAATAACGGCTATAATTGTAAATACACCTGAAGATGGTCAGAGGATAATTTATCGAAACGTTGTGTCTATAATAACGGCTATAATTGTAAATACACCTGAAGATGGTCAGAGGATACTTGAACCTAACGTTTTGTCTAAAATATTATCTATAATAATCAGGATGATAAAATAGTTCGAATAAAAGTATAGCAGCAAAAAAGTTTTAATCCGCTAATTTTAAAAATTCGATGTTTTTAGTTGATATTTTGACAAATTGCAGATTTAAACCAAAAGTAACATTTTTGACGCCGAAGTCCAGATAATCTAAAGAAAAAAATAAAATTTCAAAAATACAATTTTAGCTCACAGTATTTTGATACTTTTTGGCAAAATATGAATTAGCAAAAAATGTCGGCTCCATTTTTTAGTCAGAATACAGGAAAAATCCGCTAATTTTAGCTGTTCTCATCAAAATTGCAAATAATAATTACCAATTCAACTGCAGCTGTTATTTCAAGTATGAATTTTGCTACAACTCTTTTCGTTGCTACTAAAAATAGTGTCGGCAATAATTTTACTATTATTCATACCAGTGAAAGTGATTTTTGCAATGCGAAGTAGTGAAGCAATTTACATACATAAAGATTAGTGTCGGGTTTATAATAGTTGGCGCACTTTGTACTGTGACAAAATTATTCGAATTAAGATTAAATGAATTTGAAATTTGGGAAGAACTGAGCATATTCAGATCACGATGTTGCAGGAGTTGTAGAATATATTAGAAAAAATGCCGGAGTATCTGGGAGACTTCCAGTAACACAATTTCATTGATAACCAGAAGACATCTGGTGATAAGATTACAAACGTAAGAAATAATAATAATAATGATTTGAAAGGATTTCGCAATACACAGAGAGAGAACAATCAAAGCTAATCGTGCAGACATCGTGATTAAAGACCACAAGAACAGAATGGGCTTTCATATTGACATGACAACCGTCTGCAGATTGTAATGGATCTTTTCTAGATCTTCAGAAACAACTATCATAATGCAAAGATCTTGAAATCGAAATCTAAAAAATGTGGCCCATGAGGATATCAGTAATTCCAGTTGTAGTTGGAGCACTCGCATTTGTTGGAAAAGGTTTCAATTGACTAAATGAAGGGCTTGCTGGTAGCCCATGCCTTAAAGATATATATAAAGATTGAACTCACAATTATAGCTCACACATTAAAAGAGCTTTATCTATGTAAAATGTGTGTGATCTTAATTTGTTTTTTGGGGAGGGGGAGGGGATACAAAACAAGGATCAGTGGAAGATGTTATTAACCTATTTCTTAAGTTAGGTCTCTGGTTGGAACCAGGTAAGGAATTTGTATACAACGGAAATCCAAGGAAAATAATAAATCAAAACTGACTGCCCAAACATTGTTATTAGAGACCGCAAACAAAAAAGTGCATCTTTATTGATAAGGCAGTCCCTGCAGACTGCAATGTATCTTTGAAGATATTCAAAAAGTTATCAAAATACAAAGATCTTGAAATCGAAATCTGAAAAATGTAGCACATGGGGACATCAACAATTCCTGTTGTAGTTGGAGCCCTCGGTTTGGTTGGAAAAGATTCCAGTAGAGACATTGAAGGGATTCCTGGAAGTCCATAGTCTTAAAGAAATACAAAAAATTGTTCTCACGAGTACAGCCCACACCTTACAAAGTACTTTATTTATGTAAAATACTTTTCTTTTCTTTTTTTTAATTGGTCAGTGGAAAATGTCATGATGCCATTTTTAACCTTTAGGTCTCTGAGCAGGACACGGGAAGAAATGTGAAAACACCAAAAATCAAAGGAATAATAATAATAATAATAATAACTGCTTCCGTGAAAAAAAAAATCTTAGTATTGCCTGGATAGATTATCGTAAAGCATTCGATAGTGTACCACATTCCTGGATCTTAAAGTCTTTAAGTATGTACAAGGTATCACCCGTTATCATCAATTTCATCAAACAATGTATGTCGATATGGAAAACTACACTTTACCTCAATCATAAAAATGGAACCTATAAGTCTGGCGAAATAAACATCAATAGAGGAATATTTCAAGGTGACTCTTTGTCTCCTTTATTATTTTGCATATCACTTATAGCATTAACCAGCCAACTTAACAAGACAGAATGCGGTTACAAAATAGCTCAAAAGAAAATAAACCATCTATTTTACATGGATGACTTAAAATTGTATGCTAGGAATGACAATGAGCTGGAAGGTCTTCTGCAAACTGTAAAATGCTTCAGTGAAGACATCGGAATGAAATTCAATTTGGATAAATGTGCTAAAGCTACAGTTTTACGAGGATCGCTACAACAAACTTCCTCTATTAGTTTAGACCCTGCTGTAACAATAAAAGATTTAGAACAAGGAGAAGCTTATAAGTACCTAGGTGTAAATGAGAGTGAAGGAATTCACCATAAGAAAATGAAAGAAATAGTGCGTAAAGAGTACTATAGAAGGGTACGACTGGTATTAAAAACTGAATTGAATTCTCAGAACAGAATTATGGCCATTAATAACCTAGCCATCCCAGTGGTCCAATATAGTTTCAACATCTTGAACTGGACTCTAAATGACATCAGACAAATGGATTCTAAAACAAGAAAGCTTCTTTCTAAGTATAAGATGCATCATCCAAAGGCTGATGTAGACCGTCTATACATACCCCGTAAAGAAGGTGGAAGAGGTCTTATTCAGCTAGAATTGTCATACAAGACAACAACTATTGGCTTACTAACTTACATGGAAACAACAAATGACTGGATGATAAAATTAGTGAAACAACATGAAAACAGAAAGAAAAATATTCAATAATAAAAGAAGGCAGTAAATACAAACAACATTTACATTTAGTAGATTCTGTAGTAAATCAAGACAGAAGCCAAGAACCAACTATTGCAGCAAAAGATAAAGATGAAAAAGAAAGCCAAGGATAAAGCCCTTGAACAGATGAAACAACGCTGGCAAGACAAACCTCTGCATGGCCAATATCCAGAACGTGCAAATAAACCCAATGTTGATAAAGTTAATACTCATCGATGGTTACGAGCATCTGGATTAAAGTCTGAAACTGAAGGCTTTATTCTTGTAGCGCAAGACCAGAGTCTTTTCACTAGGAATTTTCAGGCAAATATCATACATAATAATGTGGATCCAAAATGCAGGTTCTGTGACAAATACCAAGAAACAATAGACCATCTAATCTCAGGATGTTCTATACTTGCCCCAAATGAATATAAAAATCGTCACGATAGAGTGGGGCAATACTTACACTGGACAATGTGCAAACACTTTGGAAAATGTGTAAGCAAACACTGGTATGAACATCGGCCAGCGCCGGTTACAGAAATAGAAGATGTCACCATTCTATGGGATTATACCATCCACACAGACAGAAAAATTGAAGCAAATAGGCCGGACATTATTGTCAAAAACCAGAAAGAAAAACTTGCCTACTAATTGATATGGCTTGTCCAGCGGATTGTAACATAGCAACCAAGGAATTTGAAAAACTATCAAAATACAAAGACCTGGAAATTGAAATAGAAAAAATGTGGAAATTGAAAACAAGAATAATACCAGTGGTAATAGGTGCACTTGGAATTATAAAAATGGAACAAAACAACACATTGAAAGAATCCCTGAAAACCCCAGCTTAAGAGACATACAAAAATTGTCTTATTAAGTACAGCACACACACTAAGGAGAACTTTGTCTATGTAACGCTAGCAACTTCATCGGAGATAAAAAAAAAAAAAAAAAAAAAAAAAAAACATGAAATGTATTATAACAACACACCACGACCTGCCTTAGGTCTTTCCGCAGACTTGGTAGGTAGTGTGTCCATAGCAGAAATCGAATGATGATGATAATAATAATAATAATAATAAAAATAAATAATAATAATAATAATAATTGATAATACTAATAAATGATAATAATAATAATAATAATAAATAATAATAATAATAATAATAATAATAATAATAATAATAATAATAATGACACAGAATAATCGAATTTATGATTAATGAAAGAAAAGAAATGATAATAATTTTTAGAATCACATTGGGAATTTCGCCAAGAATAAAATAAGTAAATTTGCAGTTTGTTCTTGAATATAATTCTATAACAAACTGCAATTTATTTGCTCATATTAATAGAATAATAATGAGTATTAATAGAATAATAATGATGATAACAAAAAACAGAAATAATAACAATAATCTAATCATATTGCACCATTGATTGGATTTGAATGGCGAAAAGATAGGTAAATATCTCAACTATACAAGAATGCTGATAAAACTGTGAGATATGAAATTAGCAGTCATGCCATTTCTTATAGGAGCCCTAGGAACGGTCTAAAAGAGCTTGGAGAAACGCTCGAACCATCCAACCGGCAGCATTTCTGAAAAAACATCTACAAGGGTATTAAGGAAGACTTGCTATTAAACGCTAGTGAAAGCGACCAGATAGAATTCTTCATGTAAAGCACTCGAAGAATCAATAATAATAACACAAACATATAAAGGAAAATCTCTCCGTTTTGGATGTTTTAATTACGACAGAACACTGTATATAAAAAGAAAACAGCAGAACGTTTGAAAAATCCATTATCATCACAAAAAAACTATGGAACATGGAAATAAGGAATGTGATTTTTAATTAGAGTCTGCTATCATTCTGAAAGTGTTTAAATAACTAAGACATTCTAAGGAGATTCAAAACTATCCAGATTGTATCATTATTAAAATCACCACGAATATTGATTAGTAAATATAATTAGATAATTAGGAAACTTGAGTCACTTGATTCCCTTTGAAAATTAGACAGATATTGCTGGTATGAAAAACACAATGTACACAGATAAAATAGCAAAGAAGGTGACTGAAAACTGAGAAGACTTTTTGTCTCATTATCTCCAAAAATTACAATATATGTCGACCTTAAGCTTAGAAAAAAGGCAACAGGTTTAATTTTAAGATTAAGAATTTCATTGTTTTCGTTTCTTGATGCTGCTGAGAACATTGTTGATTCTGAAAATTGTTTTTGTTTTGAAGGATTCCAAAGGCCAACCAATTTGGTTCTAGCGCCGAAGGGAAAGAACATTGGATTGTGTAATCGAGCAGCAGACAAACTTGATCATTAAAATCTGTTTGACAATTTGCTTGAATAGCCAATAGTGACATGAATTCTTCTTGCTAACAAAAACGGGTCTACTTTTTCAGCAGCATTTTTTTTAAACTTCTGAGTCATGCTGATCCTTGTTGCTGTATTCTGTCAAACATTGTGTTCCCTTGATTCACAATAGACATTAGTGACTAGTCAATACAAAGAAAATACTTTAAAAGAATTCTTTTACTCACGCAATGTTTTGGTGGACATGTTCTTCGGCTTACTTCAGGTGAATGGTACAAGCGGGATTCTTTGTAAATAGCTCAGTACTTTTTCTCCTTCGTTTTTTAAGAGTACAGTTTGACAAAACATACTAAACCTGTATATGGTCCGAATTTTTTATGATCTAAGACGTCGATTGCTCAATTTTTCTCTTGATACTCAAAATAAACAACTTAGATATTAAATAAAGGATAAATTGAAAAGTTTTTTGATGTTTGTCAAAGAAAAACACTGAATTATATAAAATTGCGTGTAAACTCATCAATTCTGTACTTATCAATTCCTGGCAAGAATGGTAACTGGTAACTTATTTTTTCTGAAACCAGTTTGTAGCACTAGGGCGTTAAGAGGGAGTCTCGATTTTAATCAAAATTAGTCTTTGATTTATCGTACTTGGGAGTCGAAAGCTACAATGGACGGTTGAACTATATATTGAAAAAAAAGTTTGGTTGATACTGAAATTAAGTAAAGGAATCAAGAGACAATTGGTTCTTTAATTCCTTTCTCTGATTCGTTTTACCCAAAGCAAGAGGAGGAATTATTTATTAAAACCTCGATTGCTAAGCAAATTAACTTCGTGGTTGAAAATATAATCTTTAAATTATTAACATAAATTATTATTGTTTTTAAATGAAAAATATTATTTTGGGCCATCTATATTTTATTAATCAGCATCCAAATATTGAGTTTTATCATCTAAAGAATTCCGTAAACATCAAAATTGGAACATAATTCTTTCTTTGTTTATCAAATCTTTAATAATAATAATAAAAAAAGAACGGGTTCAAAATCAGTTTGTTATTTGAAATCATCTGATAAAGATGATGATGAAGATGGTGATAAAGATGATGACGATGATGATAATGATGATGATGATGACAAAGATGATGATGATAAAGATGATGATGATAATGATGATAAAGATGATAATAATGATGATGATAAAGATGATGATGATGATGATAAAGATGATAATAAATATGATGATGATAATGATGATGATGACAAAGATGATGATGATAAAAATGATGATGAAGATAATAATAAAGATGATGATGATAAAGTTCATGATAAGGATGATGATGATGATGATGATGATGATAAAGTTGATGATGATGATAAAGATGATGATAAAGACAAAGATGATGATGATGATAAAGATGATGGTGATGTAGATGAAGATGATGATGATGATAAAGATGATGATGATGATGATGGTTTTTTGTGAGATTATTTACTACAATTTTACTCTAAATTATATTTTCTAAATTTCGATCCATGCTATAAATATTTGACTAAGGCTTAGGATTCAGGTAAACATTTTTTTAATCGTTATCACTCTATTGTAAAGCAGCAAAACAACTCAAACACAAGGAGTTACAGGATGTGGAAGAATAATGAGCGGGAAGTGGGAAGTGTAATCAGGAGAACAATAAATAGCCATTTATATTGCATTTTCAATTTTGTTGGCTGGAAAGCATGGAGCCGAAAGGGTATTCCACAAGCGAGAAGTGCGAGAAAAGAAACTGTTAGCATAGAATTTACGGTTACATCTTAGCCAGATCAGCTGTAAGTTGATGAGATCACATCGCCTGTCTAGTACTGCGCTTAATTTTATTTTTTTAAAATAGATTTTCTCCGAAGATCAAAGTAAGCAAACATAAATTCTGAATTGCTGCAAAACATAATTCAATAAGAACGTCATTTGAGATGTCAGAATATTAAAGAATATTGACGCTGAAGACGGTGCCAAAAAAAAGAACTACAGACCAAAGCCGGAAAATTGAATAAAGTTCACGGTTCTAAGCAAAATACGTACAGACAGTCAACCGTCGGGACTCTGTTTTGACTGAAACATAAATATTCAATTTTGAGTGAAACTCCTGCGTTCCTTTAATGTAATTGCCATAAGGAAAAAGTGAAATGATCATCAGTATTATATTGTGACCTTTCTGAATGTAAGAGAAATTCCGGTTACTGATGTCGTCTTCTTAGATGTCGCCTCTTCAGGGCACAAAAAAAAAATTAATAATCACTTAATCTGACAGAAAAAAAAATTAAATTTATCCTGTTAAACTAACTCGTTTTTATAGAATTAAGACCAACACATCGCATTGTTACAATCTCTAACTTGAAATATATATGCTATACAATAGGAACCTTTCAAAAGAGATGATTCAGTATTTCCAGGCATAAAAGCCATTCGCATATGGAGATGCCTATTTTAAAAGATAGAAATTCGGTCTCACAAATCATTCTTTAATCTTTTTAATCTTCAAATAAAAACTTTAATATTAGTGGTTGTTTTGTTGTTTCCCTTATACTGTGGTGATCCAAAACTCAACCCATTAAAGATTTTAGTCTGATTTTAGATCAAATAAAAAAAAAACTGAAATAACTGATGACAAATGATGCGCCATTTAATTGGGTATCAAATTTGAAATACCCGCAGTTGATGGTTGCTGAATGAGATTGTTTCATATATAAATAATATTTTAAGAAAAAATCGTAGTGAGCTTTCCGAATGGAACAGCCACCAAAATACGGGAAAATAAGTTCAAAAATAGGTTTAACTCGTCTGAACCTATAAATAGCTAATAGATGTTGCAAAAAATAATACATCATCCGTAAAGCCAAGTTTTTTGAAGTTTGTCAGCTTTTTTTTGGTTTTGTAATAATAGAGAAAATCAGGTACTTTATGAGATCAAAACCAAACGTTTTGCATATTGTAAACGTCTGGAAAAGCCACAATAGACATTCTAGGTAAAGCATCATTTCAGTATCATCAAGACGGAATGATTAAGTCAGAAGATAATCCAAAAATGAATCAATAAATACAGTTTTTCCCTTCTATCTTTTTTTCAAATCTACCTTTAAAGCATTTGATTCTTCAATATCTCAGTTCCACTGAAACAGAATCCATTGAAGAAATTTGATAGATAAATAGATGTGAAATATCCAAATAGATCGATAGATAGATGTGAACATACTCAGATAGATAGATAGATAGATAGATAGATAGATAGATAGATAGAATGTATTATTAAAAATATAGAATACAGAGACAAAAAACGATTTCACATTTTGTAATAAAATCTCCTGCAATACTCATTAGGAAAGTTCAAATTCTGTTAATAAGAATAAGTTCTTTGCTCGAAATAAATTTACTGCAAATAATACTTATACAAGAAGAGAAATGATGTGAACACAAAATCCATATGTATATCTATATATAAAAAATATTTAGAAAATCGACTTGGTACAGTAGGGAAAATAAAAATAGGTTTAGCGACTAATAGATGCAGAAAACCAATTTACAGCTTTTTATTTACTGTCAAAATCTCATATGCATCAAAACCTTTTGCATAAAAACGGAAAATACTTTTCAGTATCATGTGGAATGATTAAGTGAATCCAAAAATGAATCAGTCGTCACTGCATGCAACACATTCTTCAATATCTCAGTCTCAAACAGAATCCATTGAAGAAATTTGAATCCAAAGCAATGTATTATTAAAAAATATAGAATACAGAGACAAAATTTCATTGTGCAACGATACACTGAGCAACTGGCTCGTTTGAATCACAATTTTCTTTTCCAGGGAGTCTTAGGAATTCTCTTTTTCTATGAAATGTAGCGCTGGCCATTTTATAACCCGTTAACTAAGCGAAAACTTGATAATGCAGTTCCAGTGAGTGTAGTCTTTATTCAAATAAACATTAATACAAATAGTCACTTCCTACTTTTACAAAAGTTCGCGTAGATCGCCTATGAACAACATTACTTCCTTCCCAAGGTAAAAAATGAAATTACGCAAACAACATTTTAAAAAATGCATTGAATATTTTCTATTTTCTTTTTATCAATAGAAGTTTTTTTTTTCTCTCCATTTTTTTCTCTCCATTATGTTTGATGAAGTATTTTGTTACAAAGTTTACTCGCTAGTTTCCATCGAACCTTCTGGAAGTATTGTTTGTTTGTCGTTTTGCGAGTGTTTTGAATTCTTTCTTGCCACCGATCCTTTAAGCATAAAAAGCAGAGGATGATTAGTAAAACTGTTCGCCTCTTCAAATGAAAGATGCAATATTGTCAGTTTTGAGAAGGAAGAAGTATGTGCCAGCTGGAAAGATCGTTAGCTCGGGGCCAAAACCTCTTTCAGTTGAAGCAGATGTATTAATAAAATTGAAAAGCAGTAAAAAAAAAAGAAAAAGCAATTCTATCCAGACAAAACGATTCGCTTCTACCCTCCAAGAAAATCGGGTCGATGCACAATCGCAAGAGAAAAACAAAAAAAAAAAGAAAGAATTATAATTTCCAAAATGATTCAAGGATGTTTTCATTCCATTATAGTGTGTTCTTTTTAGAAAAAAATATCGATTTTTATAGCATCCTGATTCGGAAATATGCAAAAGTGTCTTCAATCTAATTCAGTCCATGAGAAATGGCATATCTGTCGGCAGAGGAAAAAAATACATAATCGTGTCTAACATCAGAAGTGCCAGTTGATTTCAAAGGCGTATAACAATTCTTCGATTTTGATGATATCCATAATTCTACACAAATCTCCTTTGCTTGTGATTGTTATTCACTATTTTTCATTTCCACATGAACAATTCTATAAGTATTACTAGTTTCTTTGTGTTTAATGTTGTTATTATTGTCAAAAGAAACATTAAGTAAATATTATTTTTGGAAATAATAAAAGCAACCATTTCATAGAAGATTGTGTTATGAGCGAATGTGTAAGCAATTGAAAAGCAGACATCATCTGAATAAGAAATGGTCTTGAGAAATAAATTTTACCATTTATGGTTTACAGTATCAGAGGTAACCTTAACACTATTTAGAGGATTTAGGCAATGAAACTATAAGGACATTAACGTTTTCCCATAATGTATAAGAACAAAGATGTAGATTCCTTGATACGATTAAGCACCATTTCCTCTCCTGTTAACAAGAGACTCCGAAGTTTAATCATGCGACTGTTAGACCAATGTCCTAGTTGAGACTATGAAGAGAAAAAAAAAGATAAAATGCCACCTGACACCTATTATGTATGGGCAAAACTTTCCAGCTTTTTGCTTATAAACAATTTTCAATTGCGTTTTCAGTCATTTGTTATCAAAAAATCGGAACAACACCTTCAACACGCCTAATAAATATCAGAAGACATTTGCATTATTTACATTATCCTCACCTTCATTGTCATATTAGCAACGTTTTTGTCTTTGTTTCTCTGAGATGAGGTATTATGATTACTTGTATTATTTACATTATTTGAACTGTTATCCTCATCTTCATTGCTATATTCGCAACGTTTCGGCCTCTATATCTCTGAGATGAGGTATTATGATTACTTGCATTATTTACATTATTCGGACTGTTATCCTCATCTTCGTTGTCATATTCACAATGTTTCGGCCTCTATATCTCTGAGATGAAGTATTATGATTACCTGCATTATTTACATTATTCGGACTGTTATTCTCATCTTCATTGCCATGTTCACAACGTTTCGGCCTCTATATCTCTGAGATGAGGTATTATGAATACTTGCATTATTTACATTATTCATACTGTTATCCTCATCTTCACTGCCATATTCACAACGTTTCGGCCGTTATACGCTCCGGCCTTCTTCAGGTGACTGGAATTTCGAACGAACCCTTTATTCCGCACATTGTTCTATTTCCACGTGTCAAAAGATTTGAGTTTGGATGTTATGAGCCTATTCACAAAGGTTCTCATGAAGTAGGTCACGGCACATACTGACAAAAAGAAATTTTAACTATGGGGTCACCATTATCTCCGGTAATGGCAAATATATACATGAAATGATTCAATGAAACTGTTGTAGAATGTCACTGCTAAAGCCAACCATATTGCTTACATACGTAAATGATATATTCATATTCTGATCCTACCAAGAAGATGTGTATGCACTGCTTAGACCACGTGAATACCTATCATACAATTCGCAATGGAAAATTAAGCACATGAAGTGTCTTTTCTGTATGTACTAACCACTCGCACACAGTGTGTTAAATACATTGTGTATATTGTAAGCTAACATTCACCGCATAATACTACCAGCTACCCTACGGCATCGAGTCAAACCCAGATCTGGCGACCTGGGAACGCAACAACAGAAAATGATTAGCATTAGAAATTCCCCTAATGATATCAATTCTAGAAGCATAATATCAATGTCCACGAGCAGCGACAGAAGTATAGAGAACGACACTCAAACATCTACTGATGTCTGCCTAACATACATAAGAGGATTCAGAGCATTTGTTGTCTATGCATTCAAAAGTCATTCACCACTTCGAAGATGTATTTTCAGAACCAAACCATTTGCAAGGAACATTATATAACTAAGAACTGTGTATAATCCATCACATGCAGTTGTAGCAATAAATACCAAAACTAGAGCGAGCATCCATTAATGTTAAGGTAGGAAGAACTTCAAAAGGCCCTAGTCCAGGGAGAGGCATTTAAAGAAAGTACGGCACGGCTGATCGTGTATAGAAGGAAAAAGCGGTCATCAACACCAAGTCAATAAACAGAGAGTAAGACTGAAGTAAAAGAAAAATGAATGAATCAGTGCGCGTGTTATGCTCTCAGTAGACCTAGGATAGAAATGAACACTATATGGAAGACTCCGGTTAAGAAAAAAAAGGACGCTCAAAAATTGCACCTGAGTATAAAAATTAGGTTTACGTCTTGCACCATTGGATTGTCGAGTGTATGGAAGCGTTGGTAAAAGTATTCAGTTTCCCTGGAATGGTTAGTTCGGAGAAGTTCGAAACCACAGGCAAGCAACACAAAAAGTAACAGACTAACGAGTTTTCCCTTCAACATGGAAAGTTAAATAAAAACAAACTACTACTTCGTTAATTCAATAAATGGAGCAAGTTCAAAGTTCAAACAACGGTTAACTAGTACAACATACACCTGAAGAAGGCCAAAAGGTACAACGGTTGAAACTTGAAAATGAAAAGTTATTACAGTGACATGATTTTAGTCATGGCACTTTCCGGAATCAAAAAAATGGTCGTCCGAATAAAAACTATAGGCTATGATAAATTCTTCATCACAAAAATTCAAATATAGCAACAAAAGTTTATAGAATTATAAAATCTACATTTAGGTTCAAATCCCGATCGACTGAATCTTAGAATATTATGTGTATGGAAAAGTTTCCACAGCTAAAAAACTCGTTCTCGCACCTAATATAAATGGCCTGAACTATATATATATATATATATATATATATATATATATATATATATATATATATATATATATATATATATATATATGAATAAAAGACAGACCACGTTAAGATTCTATGTAATAAGCTATTTCACCATAACCCCTTTAACAGGGTTCTGGATCATCAGACTTTACTTCCAAAAGCTGAAATGAAAATGAAAAAGAAATTCACACGTTTTTGACGGACCTCATCAAGTATACGTAAAATTAACGAAGTGAGGAAGTGAGGTGGGAGAGGATATGAGTGTGTCATATGTATCATTTTAGTTTCCTATTTTAACCCCAGTGTGTCGGCTAGATGTTGCTCAAATTTAACACGTCTCGTCTCTAGATATAGATGGTTAAGGGGTGAATGATAAGAACGACATTAAAGGAAGAAGTTACAACAACCCCAATCAATTACACGACAGGTTTCATTCAAATTATTAGACGCTGTCAGTTCGCGTTACTTTAACGTGCATATTTGGGAGGTTAAGGTTTGATAAATATCTAAATGTTAAAACAATCTACGAAGAAATTAATTTGAAATTCGGTGGAGTTTTGGGTATATATATATATATATATATATATATATATATATATATATATATATAAATGTGTGTGTGTGTGTGTGTGCGTTTGCTTCCTTTTTATGGAAGAGCGCACATTGCTGGTGAACCGAAGTCACCTGGGATTGGACAATAAATAAGTGTCGTATAGTGGGCACATTGGAAATTTGGTTTGGTTTGGTTTATTTTGTTTTAGGGCATATCAACCTCAATGGGTTATTTAATGCTGACAACATTTTTAGGATAGACTTGTATGAATAGAATATGATATTCTTTAGTTTAGATTGGTTTGGTTTATTTTGCTTAACGGCATATCAACCTCAATGGGTTATTTAAGGCTGACAAAAATTTTTATTGTTGGTAATATTTTGTTTTATCAAAAATCTGTTTCTGCTAATATATTTCCTTCAAAATTGTATTGTTGGTAATAATTTTTTTCCAAAAAGCATTGCAGGTAATAGTTAACTATTTGCCCATAACTGGGGCCCTAACAGCTGCTACCACCCCCCTCCAGGGGGGTGGACTCTTCTTCTCCCTCCAGCTATGGGTAAATAGCAGGACAGCCTGGGTTCTATAGCCTTGGATGGCAACTGGTCTAGGAGAAGGACAACTCTGAATTCAAAACCTGCGGAGGGTCATTTGGGGACCTTGTGGCACGTAGTGCACCAGGTCTCTATATTCGGCCCTTCAAAAAGTGTGGATGGTCCTGCACGAAACCTTCACCACTATAATCAAATCTCATGTGCTATACATGCGGGTTGGGGACCGCTTGTGAATTCCAAATTCCCATGAAACTCCAATATTGGAGCCGGCTCAACCCACCTCGGGTGAATGCCGTTACAAGGACAAGGAGGTCTGATTGGACCTGGGAACACCAGCAATTAAGAGGTGGTTCCACGCTCCTCAAAACCTCCTGATCAGAGGCCTTGCTGCTGGATGTAGTTTAACGTCTTACCCAGGACGCGGATGTGGTTTAACGTCTTACCCAGAACGGCACATTGGAAAATGAAAAAAATTGTAACTAACGGAAGGTACACAGGTTGATACCCGATCAGTATCGGCTGTGTCACCGTGGCGAGGGGGTATGATGTTGAAAGACCTGAAACCCCTAATGAACCTCAGCTAGAAACATCACTGATGATGTGTACCAAAGCATCCAACAGATGTATTTTACGATATATATATATATGTGGGGGGGGTCTGGTGTGCGTAAAGTAGCGTTCATTCTTTGAGGAGATTGGTTAGAATTTTATGTTTGTGTTAAAAGCTGCGTTTGGTTTTTATTTCTGATAAATCTGTCATGCTTATATGATACATAGAGCGAATCGTGTTAGCAAAAGAGAGTAAGGAGTTTAAATCTGACTATATATTCCAATTTTGCCTCGATAAAAGCCTTCATATAATGATTCGTACGAAAGAAAAAGAACAAGTTAGTTAAACCCCATGTGACAACAAGACGAGAAAGTACGTCCTGCCTTTGCGTATTGACAACTGACTGAAAAGAAGTTAGAAATCAATCTGCTCTCTCGACAATTACAGCTAAAACATCAGCAATAATATTTGTTATGGCAATTATAAAGAATACAGAAGTTGATTATTTGTTTTGGAAACTGTTTCTGTAACGCAAAGGTTTACAGCATGCAGGCTAAACATGTATTTTTATACTGTATTCATAACATCAACAAAGATGTCCTTCAGCGTTAACACAGAAAATTATTACACCGTTGAAAATTTTAAAGGATTTAATCCTGTGTAAGAAAACAGTTTTGTTTTAGATTATTTAGAATCGTATTTGTCGTTCGGTTCGGACATTTTCGACAGGTTTTACGCATTCTTTCTTCTTGTTTACCATCACCTATTCGGCGTCAGATTGGATTACACCTCAGTTACAACTTTGTTCTATGAAGCATCAAAATGCAAAATTCAATTGTATAGCGTCGCTAATAGTGAAGTTCAATTGAATCATGTTAAATAGAAACATGTTTGAACATGATTGTTGATTTGTTTGTTTAACGGCATATGAACATCTTATGCGTTAATTAATGACGAAATTTAATTTTCTTGGGAGCTTTGAAATAATAAAAATATGATATAGGTTATTCTGTTTTCACAGTTGATTAAATGGTAGATGAAACTCAGCTTTTGTGCATATATATCTTTGTGTGGACATGATTAGTAGAAGCGATCATATATGCTTTATGTTGTATATTTTGGAATATAATCTGATTTCTTTAAGAAATTGTAGAATATTATATAAACTAATATCATTAAAGCGTTCTTTCATGTTGCTTGTTTTGTTTAGCAAAATATCAACATTAATGGGATATTTAATGAGGAAATATCAACATTTATGGGATATTTAATGAGGAAATATCAACATTAATGGGATATTTAATGAGGAAATATCAACATTAATGGGATATTTAATGAGGAAATATCAACATTAATGGGATATTTAATGAGGAAATATCAACATTAATGGGATATTTAATGAGGAAATGTAAATATTTTGCACATAAGTTTATACTTTAAGGGTAAAGTTATATTTTTTAGATGTATAGTTTGTAGATCATGAAATATATTGTTGGTAATTTTACTATAAAAATGTATTTTTATAGTTGTTTTATGTTGCATTGATTTTCATTTTGTTATAAAAATGTATTGACTTTTTGTAGGTTCACTAGTTGCCTATAGCTGGAACCCTAACAGTTGGGGTGGACCTGGGAACAGTAGCAATTAGAAGCGGTTTCACGCTCCAATCTTCCGATCAGATGTTTTTCTGCTGGATGTAGCTTATCGTCATACCCAGGACGAGGAGATGATAGTGGAGTATAGGCTAATAGTGGAAAGTGAAAAGATGTTTGAACATGAAATCTGTAGCATATAAATTCCTATTCAAACGTGATTTGTGTCAGTTTGTTTTGTGACAGCCGTTAACAATAGCGTTTGTTAGTCGGCAATACTATGAAAGCCGTTCATGGAGAAAGTTGTGAGCACAATTCATCCGAAAAATAAAGCCTGAAAGAAGATCTCCATTTTTGTCGTTTTATTTTATTTTATTTTTTTTATTTTTTTTTTTTTTGTTGTTTTTTTGCGTCAAGACATTACAGTCTTTTAAAAAGTTGACTTTTTTTATCAGAGACCGAAGACGAATTACTTCTTCTTTATGTGCTGTGTCCCTTCAGGACGTAGGCGATCATGACTCTCCACACTATCCTGCCTTTTGTTTGTAGCTCTTCTTAATAAATTTTATCTTTGTTATTTCTCCTAAGCCCTGTTCTACCATCCATTTACTGAAGCTCACAAAGTTATGTCATGTGTTGTCTTCCTCTGTCTCTCTTGCCCTCTATCTGTCCCATGGGTATCAGATTTTCCAAGCCTTCCTTCCTCATTCTATGCCCCGGAAACTTCAATTGTCTCTTTCAGATGTTAAGTATTTCCTTTTTGTTTTCATTTTCTCCAAAGCTTTGTCATTAATCACATGTTAGGTCTACGGTATCCTCAGCATCCTTCTCTAGAACCGCATTTCTGTTGCTTCAAGTCTCTTCTTCATCTTTAAGGAGATTGTCCAACACTCGTTGCCATACAGGAGGACAGATATCACATAGCAGTTTAGTATTCTTTTCTTTGTTTCTAGCGAAATTTTCCTATTTCTTAGTACTCTGCTTAGTTTTTGGAATGCTTCTTTGGCTATCCCAATACGCCTTTGGATTTCAATTTCAGTTTTGCTCTTTCTATATTCTCTTTAAAAAAAGAACACTTCCGAGATAGTTAAATTTCCTCACTTGTTTGATTTTGGGATCTCTGATTTGCTATTCAAATTTTGGGTTCATTCTTTTGCTAGCAACCATTCTGTCTTTTTACCCTTTCTTCTTGCTTTCCTTCATTACCTTGTGTAGCAATTTTTGTAGCTTTCTTTTTGTGTCTGCTATCAACACTGTGTCATCTGCAAATTTTAGGTAGGGTTCTGTTCGACATTCCAACCACCTGAAAAATGCCGGAGTGTACAACGGCGGAAACGTTGTAATAAATATGGCTACAAAGATGAGGACAATAGTCCGAATAATGTAAATAATGTACATTTCAAAGCAGCTGTAGTTGAAATTTTTTCAAATTTGTTCAAGTTTTACTGATTACGTTCCATTAGAGATAAAAACACGATTTTAATGTCATACTCTTTTAGCTCGGAAAGTGCCTCGATTTTTGTACTTTCTACAACGTGATATAATCTTCTATTCTCATTAGAATGTTATCTCGACCATTTATAAAAGCGAAAATGTCAGTAGATTATCTAAAATTTAGAAGAACCTATTGACTCGTCGAATAGTCAAATTAGTAAATTTGGTTTCTGTCTCTATTGAATTCTTCTTATTAACACCCCCACATAATGCTGAACAACCCACCTGCGTCATTTCTCACCTGATCGAGAAAACGTACCGAATGACTGACAACGTCACATATTTGCAGCTTATTACTTTTACACACAACTTATTACTTTTTTCAAATAGAAGGAATAATAAATGCACTTTGTCATTTTTCCATTCGCTTATAATTATTATTATTAATCGCCTGTTTCAAAAGTGTCTCCGCTTAAAGTGAATGTCTTTCGTTTTTCAGATCAGAAACATTGAACATAATGGAAGTGGCTCAGAAGGTTGGAATGACAAACAGTAAATACATGTGGATAGTCAACCATAAATCGATTGGGTCAATCCGCAGCAGACAGAGTTCGTTGCCATCTGGCTTGTTAGGTAAGCTATCACACACACACACACACACACACAATCACAGACACACAGTCCCCCACACACACACACACACACACATATATATATATATATATATATATATATATATATATATATATAAAAATGTGAACATAGAAGTAAACACTTAGAGGCGACAGTCTGTTTCATGCTATATGCAATCGTCAGCCTGACGATTGCATATAGCATAAGTGTTTACTTCTATGTTCACTTTTATATTTACACACGCTCTATCTCTGATATTGAGCACTTTATCCCATAAATATAGCACATCTTAAGACTATATTTCTTCATATATATATATATATATATGTGTGTGTGTGTGTGTGAGTGTGTGTTTTGAACAATAAAAAGTATTAAACAATTAAAATCTTCAGACACACTGGTTTGTATATGTTGAAGCTTAAATAAGCATGGACTAATACAACACAAAATGTACGTTAACAAAATGTATTGAAACAAAGAATAGGTACACAATATTTACAGTTAGTTTGGTATATTCTTGGGAAGACTGTTCCTGCATAATGGGTTGACTAAATCGCAGTCGGGCAGAGTCTCTGGATTCAATTTCTTAATCTCTACTATCTTCCCCGTCTTCCGGTACCAACCCATATTTATATGGTCGGTAGTCCGCTTATGTAAATTAGGTGTATCATACACAACAGTATATTAATATTCTTTCGGTTTTATTATTCCAGTTAGATTCCACGACTAGTTTCGGCCAACATGGCCATCATCATGAGGAAAAAAAATTCTGCTTGTTAGTAGCAGTGAACTACAGAAACGAATGTCTGGATGGAGAAAAAGAAACTTTTGTCTGTTGTTTTCATTTGTTTTTTTTAGTTTTTTAACATGAATTTTGGTCGGTCCTTGTGTTGGCCACACCTTTTCTTTTAAGTTGTTATTTAAGATAAGAGCTGGATGGATTCATGATGGTCTGAATTCCCTGGGTCATTTTGACAGTTTTATTGGAAAGGTGATGTGTCTGTTATGCGTGTGTGTTATTTGGTTCTTAGGGAGTGAGGCATAGGGAGTATATATATATATATATATATATATATGTGTGTGTGTGTGTGTGTGTGTGTGTGTGTGTGTGTGTGTGTGTATGTATTCTACTCTCACGTCGAATTCGACGTACGAGGGTTAAGCAGATCAGTTCCTAGTAACCAACAGCCCGACACCAGCACATGAGATTTTATTATAGTGGTGAAGGTTTTGTGCGGAACCATCCAAACTTTTTGAAGGGCCGAATATAGAGACCTAGTGTACTACGTGCCACAAGGTCCCTAAACGACCCTCCGCAGGTTTTGAAATCAGAGTTATCCTTCTCCTCGACCAGTTGACACCCAAGGCTATAGAACCCCAGTCTGTCCTGCTATTTACCCATAGTTGGAGAGAGAAGAAAAGGATTTATACCTTGTCCAAGGGTATTAGCACGTAAGTGAATGTAATGGATTCGACTGGAATTCAAACTCAGCTCTCCGACTCCTCAATTCAAGTCGCTATC
>CAHIKZ030000263.1:390000-432500 GCA_903632075.3 Acanthosepion pharaonis | reverse complement strand
TTCGTGTTGGTTGGAGAGAGTGACATTTTTTAAAATGACCTGAATTAAACACTTCTTCATTGTTTTTTAAACAAAGTTTCATCGAATTATGATACAGGAAAACAATTATTTTACATAAATTCAAAAATTCCTAACCTTAATGTCTATATACTAAGAAGACCTGGGACAGGAATTGGCTGGTCAACTTTAACGCTTCGAAAACAAAACTGCTCTCTATTAATCACCACAGAGATCCTTCCCTGCCATCCATTAGAATGTCTGACGGTCAACTTCTCGAGAGCACCTCTCTGCGGCTGCTCGGTCTCACGTTGACTGCTGACCTGAGATGGAACAAATACATTGAGCCAATTGCTTCGTCCACCGCAAAGAAAGTTGGCTCCTGTTACCGCGCCAGGAAATTTTCTCCCAGAATCGATCCTCCAGATCTACAAATCAACAATTCACCCTTGCATAGAGTATTGCTGCCATATATGGTCTGGACCCCCTTCTGTTTGCCTCGGGGTTCTTGATAAGCTCCAGAGGCGGATATGCAATTTAATTGGCCCTGTTCTGGCATCTCGTCGACAATCGCTCTCTCACAGACGCGCCGTCGCCTCTCTCTGTCTTTTTTACAAATACTTTCATGGTAATTGCTCCGAGGAGCTGCATTCGCTAGTTCCCAGACTCCATGAATTCAAGCGCCCAACGAGGCTGGCATCCCGCTCCCACCCTTATACTGTAGAAACTACAAAATGTAGCCGTCTCTTCTACTCCAATAGCTTCATGTTTCGCACCTCTCGCCTGTGGAACTCCCTTCCCTATTCCAGTTTCCCTGAGAGCTATAATCTCCAGCTATTTAAATGTAATGTCAATCGACATCTCTAGTTACCTTGATCTATCCACTATCCTTCTCCTCATCCTTTCCTCTATCACTCCTATCTGATCTTGCTCCAAATCTTCTGCATCCTAGTGGCTTCCCGCCTTGCTTGGGGTGAAAAGCTTAAAAAAAAAGACAGATACAAGAGACAAAGACAGCCCAAAGAAAAACAGGAGGTCTCAATCTCTTGAATCACCCTAACCCTACCATGCAGGGTTGTGGAAACCTCCTCTGATAGGGGCTCATTTCACACAGAAGGAAATGTCTATGAGCACCTCAATACTCGACAACGAGTTTCGCCAAAGTCGATGTTGATAAACTATCGTATGGCACATGACTTGAAAATTAGTAAATCTTGCTTGAACTACGGCAGGAGCATTGCGGATTTTTCATTAAATGTTACTTAGTCTGGTATAAGGGTACAGTATAAGGAGACCTACCAAGAATCTAATTCGCTACACGAGACAGAAGTCTGTGAAAATCCCCATCATGATGAGTCAGGCGTTATATATAAATAAGTTTTTGAGAGACAGTGAGAGATACAGGAAGAGAAAGTGAGAGAGACACATATGCAAAAAGAACGATTCCTTGTCTTTCTCAAGCGAAAAATAATAAATGGATTCTGTTGTGAAAGCTTCTCTTCAATTTGCACGTGTTAACAATAAGAGGTGAAGGGCAAGAACATTATTTGTCAGCAGGAAGAGAATTCAAGGAAGCAACAGAGTTTTCTTTAATTCTCTCCTGATTTGTCTGCATCGACCATCCATTAGCGGAGCAAACATCATTGTTCCCTCATTGTTCACTCTGTGCAGGCCGTTGAATGGCAATAGAGAACTCCGACGTGGACAACTTCTTTGCAAATGCGGCGTCTCATGGACTTTGGTCGTGTGTATACCGTAAAGGAAAAGATCGTTCATGCGTATGACAAGAAATCTTCAACCGATATCCCCGAACAATATTCGAAGAGTTACCCAGAGGAAGGTAGGCGTTGTTTGGGTCGATAAGGAATATGGATAGATCCTGACGGGGAGGACAGTTGCAATGTGATAGCCAACCGCAGATTTACATTTACCCTAAAATGAAAGAAGAAAAAAGAAAAAGGAAAATAGATACCCAAGATTGGTTAAGGCCTATCTTGGAAATTATATATATATATAAAAAGAAACATACACAAACATTTCGGGGAACAATAATATTGTTTTCTTGAGAAGATAATGGATCTCCTTAAAAGTCAACATCTGATATCTTACTTGTAAATAGACTATAAGCACCCGTAATAGAGCCGCTTCCATTAAACAACAAGGAAACAAGATAGGTCGATGGACATATAGATATATATATATGTACTAAAATAGATGATTATAACATTTATTTGTTACGGATTTTATAAGTACATTAATGTAGAGGTGCTGGGTGTGAAAATCGAGATTTAGAATATTACTCTTACTTGAAAACGAATATATTACTGAGTCTGAAATTATCTATTAGTAAGCAAATTAGAAAAAGAAGGAGATACGAGAAGGTGCTGAAAAGATCTCAGCCCTGCCTAATCCCTACAAATCTAACCAATTGATTAAATATTTAAAAAGGCAAACCAGGAAAAATTATTGATCTCGTCACGAGCTTTCAAGATAGCTAGCTAGATAGCTAGCTAGATAGATAGATAGATAGATAGATAGATAAGGGACAGTCTTTGATAGATAGATAGATAGATAGATAGATAGATAGATAGATAGATAGATAGATAGATATGAACGAGTAAACGTATACGACAGCGAAACAAACTACAAAAACGAAAAAAAGATCTCTTTAGATGTCAAAAGATGAATTCTCAACAGTGATTAAATTTATTGATCTAACGTCTATAACAATCAGGTTTCGGAATTCAGACATTTACATGGTTAGCGGCTCGGATTGAGGAATCGGAGAACCGTGTTCGAATTCCAGTTGAATCAATTACATTCACTTATACCTAATACCCTTGGGAAAGGCATGAAGCCTTTTCTCCCATAGCAGGACAGACAGGATTCTACAGCCTTGGATGACAATCGGTCTAACGCAGAAAGAAATGGCAACATACTTCGGAAAAAAAATCTGCCTCGACAGTCATATATCGAAAGATACATGATCGCTTAAGCGTGTATCACGCATGGCACATAACTGACTTAACATTTGCTCGGAAGCTATGGGTAAATAGCAGGACAGACCGGGTTCTATAGCCTTGGATGGCAACTGGTCTACCGCAGAAAGAAATGGCAACCTACTACAAGAAAAAAAATCTGCCTCGACAGTCATATATCGAAAGATACATGATCGCCTAAGCGTGTATGGCGAATGGCACATGCTCAAACACCTCTGCTCAAAACTGACTCCAGACGTTATAATGAAACATGCAAACCACTAGTCGAGCTACAACCAGATATTAATTGCATATTTTACTAGTACTGAATGTATGAGCATATTGAATTGGTTATAGGAAAAATATCAAGTCCTATAAAATGGAGACGTTTTAGTTACTATGAAAATCAGCATTTGATAAGCATAATGTCTTGTTGCCTCAATTCTATGATTAGGTGTAGCAATTTCTTTTTTTATGACTAAATGCTATGACGTTAAACGGTTGACATAATTGTTAAAATAAAATGACAATAACCCAAGGAAATTAATTACCGAATTGAATGCGTTTTGAGTGTCGACAGCTAATTCATGTCATTTGAGAACTAGAGTGAATAATACGCGTATGAAAATCTTAAGCAAAACTACGCCCCACCATCCACATATCATTTACACGTGACAATTAACTTAAAGCTAATGTTTAATTAATTGAATTATCTTTAAATTCAATAAAACAATAAAATATGTTTGAGTTATTGAAGATATTGGAAAGAAAAGAAGACTTTAGTGAGAAATTCTTTTTTTTTTATTTCAGATTCAATCAAGTCACTAGCGTCTTTCATTCAGTGCGTTACAATGAAACATTTATGCATAGATAGATAGATAGATAGATAAGAACAGAATAGATAGATAATAGATAGATAGATGAGATAGATGAGATAGATAGATGAATAGATAGATACGAACAGAATGAGATAGATGATGCGATGAAATAGATAGATAGATAGATAGATAGATAATGAAAAGAATTAACTTGCTAAATAGATAGATAGATAGATAGATAGATAGATAGATGAGATAGATAGAAACAAAGATGATAAATAGATGAGAACATAGGGACTATGATAGATAAATAGATGGATGGATAGAAACAAAACGATAGATGATGAGAATATAGAGACTATGACAGATAGATAGATGAATAGATATGAAATAGAATGAGATAGATGGATAGATAGATAGATAGATAGATAGATAGATAGATAATGAGATAGATGAATGAATTAACAGAATGAGATAGATAGATGCGAACAGAATGAAATAGATAGATGGAGATAGATAGATAGATAGATAGATAGATAGATAGATAGAATAATGAAAAAGAATTAATTGATAGATACATAGGGACTATGATAGATAAATATAGATGGATAGATAGATAGATAGAAACAAAGCGATAAATAGATGAGAACATAGGGACTATGATAGATAAATAGATGGATAGATAGAAACAAAACGATAGATAGATGAGAATATAGAGACTATGACAGATGGAGATAGATAGATAGATAGATAGATAGATGGATGGATAGATAGATAGATAATGAACAGAATGAGATAGATAGATAGATAGATAGATAGATAGATAGATAATGAAAAGAATTAACTTGCTCGATAGATAGATAGATAGATATATAGAATGAGATAGATAGATAGATAAATGAATGAATAGATTGATGAATAGATAATGAATTAATAGATAGATAGATAGATAGATAGATAGATAGATAGATAGATAGATAGATAGATGAGATAGATAGATACGAACAGAATGAGATAGATAGATAGATACAGAATGAAATAGATAGATAGATAGATAGATAGATAAATAATGAAAAGAATTAACTAGATAGATAGATAGATAGATAGATAGATAGATAGAAACAAAGCGATAAATAGATGAGAACATAGGGACTATGATAGATAAATAGATGGATAGATAGAAACAAAACGATAGATAGATGAGAATATAGAGACTATGACAGATAGATAGATAGATAGATAGATAGATAGATAGATAGATAGATAGATAGATAGACTGAGTTAGATCGATAGATATGAACATACTGAAATAGATAATGAATGAACTGATAGATAGATAACACTTAAACCCGATCAAGTAAGAAGTAAGAAGATTATGTAGCGCCATACTTCCAAATCTACGGATTAAATATCGACCACTGGGAATTGAAGCAATAACAAAATGATATTTAGTATAATTTGTTAATCATAGGTCCTCCATATATTTTTAATCGATGCTACAATCCATTTAACATTCTATGAAGTTAGGCCAACATTCTAGAAGCTTTTGTCAAAATTATATTTTCGACCAAATCTGAAAAGTTACACTGATCGAAAGAAATGATAATCCGATGGCACTAAGTCAGATGAATGTGCCACGTCAGGAAGATTTCTTCTTCCAACTCTTTTTTTCTTTTCTTTTTTTTTTTTTTTTTCTTAATAGCATTGCTCAAATTTCGAAGGAGGCAAGTTAATTCAATACAGTACGATTTTCATATCCCAATAAATAGCAATAACTTTTTAAAAATGTTTTTTTACTGTTAATGTTGCACACTGTCGGAGATCCACCCATGATTTACGACGCTACGAATTATCGCAATTAAACCACTTTTTCATTTCTCGGCAGTTTTCGTTCTTCTGGGGAGAAAGTTTTTTTTTTTTTTCATATCTGGCAAGAAGTGAAATACAATTGGTGAGACATGTTTCAATGATGACGCCATATTCCCGCTTTGTAAAGCATGGGGCCATCTTTTAGCAAACACTTTTCAAGTGCTGAATGATTAATGTCAGATGTTTTCAATAGATTCCAACATTGATTCAGAAGGAATCAGCAGCAGCAGCAGAAATTGCAAACCATTTCTTCCAAATCCTCACAGTACTACACGGTATGGTTTGTCAGCTTCACTTTTCTTGGAATTTTGTAAACAATTCACGATCCGTACTTCTTCCAAAACTGGGGAGTTTTCTATGGGCTTCATCAATCATCTTCTTCGCTTCTGCACAACTTGAAAAAAGGAACAATATGCGGTCCCTGACATCATAAATGGACCCAAATACCGACTTTCAACGCTAGATTCTGTCTCCAGGTTTCAAAAATAAGATTAGGACAATGACAATATTTGCATACAACTAATAACTTCGTTGCTAAATAGCTATACGCCTATCTCGCCATTTTTTCTTCTCACCTTCATAATTTCTCTTCTTTCCCCTTACACACAATTTTGGCAATATATATGGAAAAATTTTAATTATTCTAGCTAGTCAATATATATGGTGTATTGGTTAGTGAGCTTGACTCGCTAGAACAATTACAACCGAGTAGTGAGTTCGATCCTCACTGGGTGCCCCCTACTTTCGGCTTTGTGCCACATTTAAGCTACGCTTAGAAAATCACTATGTGTGTGTGTACGCGCACGCGTATGTGTAGGTGGGTGGGTGTGAAAATGTAGGTATAAAAAAATTATCAGTAAAAGGCATTCATATATATATATATATATATATATATATATATATAATTATTTATTTAAAATATGATTCCAAATCGCTACATAAGAGGTCTCATGTTTCAAAACAAGAGCCGAAAACTTCAATATAATCCTTTAAATTAAATTGAGTTGAAAGTAAATTGGGCTCCGTTCCATCTTCAAGCGAAATTTTTTGTTGGAATAACGTATATCTGAAATTTACTTGTTTTAAAATTGAAATCAAAATCACCATGGTAACAGCTAGGGCGAATTGTCTAAAATGGGTAGGCGAGTGTAGGGTGTTAATGATAAGTAGCGGTATAGAGATACTTTCAAGGTGTCAAGTCGGGGAAGGTGAGGGTGTCAAAATGAAACGAAGATGTATTAAGCTTTCGTCAAGTTGGCTTGTCTATGGAGATTTATTTATTTATTTTATTTTATTTTATTTTATTATGAAAGGGAATTGTGCATATAAAAAGAAAGACTTTCGTAACGTTTGTTTTTGACGACTTCATAAAGGGTTATCTTTTATGTAAGGTGTTTAAACTACTAATTTGGGCTATGGATTATGAAAGGGTGTTATGTTGTATGCAAGTTTGTAGTTAAAAATTTCTACTATGAATCTGATGATTGGATTATTTGTTAAACAAATTATATAAAAAAATTTTTATTTCAAACCAAAAATCTGATGATGCCTACAAAAAACCGTTAACTCGTGTCTATTATTTAATAGATTATTATTATTCAGAAGTTTAATAATGTGCAATTTTTCATGGAGGCACAAAGGGCATGGGTCATCCCAAGCTTTACATATTCTAGCCTATTCTACCCATTTAAAAATGCATTTTAAATTACGCTTATTCCTTGCTATTATAAAAATTTTGTACAACAAAAATTTGTTCATATATATATATATATATGTGTGTGTGTGTGTGTGTGTGTGTGTGTGTGTGTGTGTGTGTGTGTGTGTGTGTGTGTGTGTGTGTGTGTTACAGATTGTAATAAAAACATCATGAAATTGCTACACAAATGCATTCATATAACAATACTATGATTGTACTTATTCGGGCGATGGTTTGTAACTGGTATTTAAATAATTTTCAAGCAAATTCAAATACAAAGTTTTACCTCTTTTCCAAAAGTTAAAGAGGGCGGACATAAGGTCAGAATTAAAAATAGATTTGTGGGTATGTTTTGATTAACCAATTAAATGTCAAACCTACGCTAAATAGAAAAGTAATCTCAAAGGGTGGAGATGCGTGAGTAACTTTTATGCCATGATAAACCGGAACATAAACAGGGCATATATTGCTCTACTTTGTATTGAGCACTTTTTAAAAGTAAAAGCTACGAACAGTGGAATTTTGCTCCATCTTTTTCTCTCGTTTATATATATATATATATATATATATATATATATATATATATATATATATATATATATATATATACAGGAAGTATGTCATTATTGAGGTACGTGTTATTGAAGAATACCGAACTTTTCCGTTTAATAATCTTCCTTTCGTTTTTTTTATTGCGGTTCGCAAGTTTTGTTTTTTTTTTAATTTGGCCTCAATCGTTGAAAAAAAAAAACAGTCTTTGGTGTTTTGCCGAACGCTTTCAATTGTCAACCGTCATCATGGCTGTATGCTTTTGGTTTTAAGGAAGATGTTTTATTTTTTTATTTTATAGGTAATATTTTCGGGCATTCAGACCGTGGTGTTCGAAAGGAAGATTATTAAACGAAAAAGTTCTGTCACCTTCAATA
Source organism: Acanthosepion pharaonis (assembly GCA_903632075.3). Lineage (NCBI taxonomy): Eukaryota > Metazoa > Mollusca > Cephalopoda > Sepiida > Sepiidae > Acanthosepion > Acanthosepion pharaonis. The sequence continues at coordinate 424,216 of CAHIKZ030000263.1, read as the reverse complement.
ACTTATTCATACCTCAATAACACACACACACACACATGAATGAGTGGACAGGGAGGAGAAAAAAAAATTATAAAAAATTATACCAACAAAGATGCTAGAAGCGCAGCACAGCAAGTCCAAGCAAACAATCTCTTGTTTACAAAGAGCAGGTTACCTGGACCTGATGTAAAGCGACTCCAACACCTTAAGATGGAATAATGAGTGGGAACTGGCCAAAACGGAAAACCAGTTCACACTGAAATCCATCACACAAGTGGGATTCTTTATAAAGTGATCCGCAATCTAAGATCCATACGTTTTACGAATGGTATCGCAAAAAGAGATTGTTTGTTTGGACTTGCTGTGTTGCGCTTCTAGCATCTTGGTTGGTATAATTTTTATAATATTTTTCTCCTGCCCAATCATTCATGTTATCCATGACAGACTTTTTCTTTTTCTTTTCCTCATAATTTTAGTTCCCCGTTAACAGTTCTGATGAGAGGGACGAAACCGGTCGATCGGTGTGTTTTTGTTTTAAATCTATCATGGCCTACAATATAAAATTTCTTAATTTTATATATATATATATATATATATATATATATATATGAATCGTAGGATTTTGTTTGTAGGTCTTGAAGATTGAGAGCTGCTTTTTTAGAACTCTCATGGAATAAAAATTATTACCTATGGGATTTTAAGTGTTTGATATTCTTTGATTAATATTAATTTTGCCGTTTTTTAACATAGAGCTCTTCCCAGATCTATATCCTCCTGGAAATTATATAGGAATTACCATATTGTACCATTACTATATATATATATATGTGTGTGTGTGTGTGTGTGTGTGTGTGTGTGTGTGTGTGTGTGTGTGTGTGTGTGTGTAAAATGTAAAAGGCTCAAACACTAATATTCCATGGTTATAATTTATTACATTGGAATCGTAATCACGATCCAATTTCAGACCTATATATATATATAAGGGGAAAGTTTAAAATGTTTGTTTTTTTTTTTAATTCAATATCTACATTCTTAGGAGCTATCAAGTTTTTCGATCCCTAACAGATTATTTTTTTTTTATTTAAAATATATAACACTCACATATAGATTATAAACAGTCCAATATTTAATGTCATTCCCAATCGATGTACGCATTTTTAAATTAGATTTATATTGCTCCTAAAACTGCCAGGATGATGCTAACGAAGAAGACTTTTTTTTTTTCTCTTTTGTAACTAATAACATTTCGTTCCTCATAATGACGAGAGATCTTCGAAAACCAGCAGGAATTTTGGACAGTTTCGCCATAAATTTGGTCCCGATGTGCAGTCACTTATGCTCTCAAAACTGGAAAGAAATAATGAAAACATTTAAGCAGACAAATCATTTCTCTCGTTTTAGATTAAAATGCTTGAATATATATATATATATATATATATATATATATATATATATATATATATATATATATATATATATATATATATATATAAAAAAAAAAATTACAATATTATATATGTCTATATGATTTGTTTTATACTTCAGTTAAAAAAATCTAAATTACGTTTTGCTTTGTATTTCGTTTAGGCTCTCTATCTCTCTATCTATCTATCTATCTATCTATCTATCTTTACTGCTCTCTCTCTCTCTTTTCCTTCTCTCTCTCTCTTTTTCTATCTCTCTTTTTTTTCTTTCTCTCTTTTGAGCTCTTTGCCTCTTTTTCACTCGACTTGTTTCAAAAAATTCTTTATTTGCTCATAAATTTCAAGAAGTCAGTGGTATCGAGTTTAGAACGCCAATATTCTGCGTGTGTGTGTGCGCGCACGCGCGTGATTTTACAGCCGAGCCTCGAAATCACCTTTTTCAATTGTAAAATGTATTTCGACACTCCTTATTCGCTTAATACTCTTACGTATTAAATGTACGCAAATTTTTGCAGATTTTTTATTTAAACGAAAATTATTTTTTACTGTATAATCAATTTCTAGTTTTGAAAAAAAAACTGACATGCCTTTACTGTGTGCAAAACTGTACTAAATAAGATATATCTCATATCTATATTTTTATATAGAGATAAAATACATCTTTTATGTATATTTTTTATATATAGATAAAATATATATTATATCTATATTTTATATACATCCAATACATCCAAGCCTGTTTTGTTTATTCTTTTTCCCCATTCCATCGATCAATAAGTTTAGCCATCGTTAGTTTCATCCTGGCAATTTTTTTTGTTTCATATTCAAATATATGTGTATATAAGTGAGATCAAGAGTCTAACAGCACCGAAAAATCAATTTATCAAATATTTTATATGTATTATTATTATTATTTTATACACATATTAAATATTTTATGCACACTTTCAAATAACGATTCCTGTAGTGAAATATATTTTATTAAATGTAACTCATGTATACTCATAGATTCGTGTATTTTCAGTGTTTCCTTACAGTGAGTACTGTATAGTATTTTAATATTATCTTCTAATATTTGTCTTGTGTTAATAGTTGTATTTTGGTTACTTGTAATGTGATGATCGATATGTGCCTGAATGACACTGTTTCGATAAATAACAAGTTAACCTACGAGAAAGTGTTGTACTTGTATGGCCATTGTAGGAATTTATTGTTTTATTAATGCTATTATAGATACAATCTCCAGTAAATCAAGAGAAACGGCATTGTTTTTACATACGGGGATTCTTGAATGATGAGTAATTATTCGTTAAGATATGTTAAACGTTTTATAATAAACAAAACACCTAAGTTATTTATTAGAAACATTTAGTAATATATACCAATGAGTTATATTTCCATCTTATATCGAGATATAATAATTAGATCTCTTTTTATACCTATGTAAATACCTAATTACACAATTTACATTGTTCGGGTTATTGTCCTCATCATCATTGTCATATTCAGAGTGCTTCGGCCGTCTATGCTCAAGTCTTCTTCAGATGATATGTTGGAATTTCGAACCGAACCTTTTAATTCGTTCTCTGGAGTAGAGTGTTCTAGTTTCACGTGCCATGCCTTTTTCTGGGAATCTCCGTTTCAGTTATTCCACTTTAATAACTCAAGTCTCCAAGTTTTTATTCACCTCTGCTGTCATCAGGTATTGAACTCACGACTCTTTGGGTCAGGTCACTGAAGTAGGCCGGAGTGTACAACGGCTGAAACGTCGTAAATATGGCAACAAAGACGAGTACAACAGTTCGAACAAAGTAGCTAGTTACAATGCCTCATCTCAAAAATATAGACAGATCTTGATGAAGGCCGGAGCGTAAAAGAGCTAAAACATCGTGAATATGGCAACAAATATGAGGACAAGAGTTTGAACAATATAAATAGATCAACTAGTTACAATACCTCAACTGAGAAATATAAACAGATCCTGAAGAAGGCCGGAGCGTACAAGGGCTGAAACATCGTGAATATGAGGACAACAGTGTAAATAGATCAACTAGTTACAATACCTCATCTCAGAAATATAAATACCTGTTATAAAATAAAACCACTATAAGTATAATAATCCTGCGCCTGAAAAAAATGTATCCATCGTTTGAAAATGTAGTACCGGCGTTAGACGCATGAGAAAACATTTCTCTGATAATGAGAATTTAAAAATAAATTTATTTGACATTCTATTATTCCTTTAACTTGAAATTTTGAGAAATTTTAAAAAATCTCCAACCGGAATAATTTAGCAGATATGCAATAAATCTTTACATTTTACAAAAGCTATCTCCAAAGTTCTTCTGACGCCTACATTTTGAATATCTTCTCTTAAAGGGATGCAACTCATTATGAGAGATTCCACAAATAACGATTGTCGATTTGAAATACTTATTCAACAGAATATACGATATCTTACACGTCCGGATACCAAACACAAAAATCAGAAGAGTTTGTTTAATGCTTAAACACAATCTCTAGTCTGTCTGTCTGTCTGTCTGTCTGTCTCTCTCTCTCTTTCTCTCTCTCTCTCTCTCTCTCTCTCTCTATATATATATATGTGCGTGTGTGTGTGTGTGTGTGTGTGTGTGTGTGTATTTAGGCAGCAATCCTTCTTTCATGCACATTTCATTGAAAACGGCAGACAAGGTGCTTTTATTTAGTTTTTTATACAATTTCTTAAGCGATCTATTACTTTTTTCTTTTCAGATGATAAATTATATAAAAACTGTCCGAATGTTCTTTTTATCCGAGCGCTTTCGTCTATACATTTAGCCATTTTCAAGGATTAAATATTTTAACGGTTAAATAAGAAATAGTTTGTTGCATGTATGTTTTATAAAATATTTTCATTTCTCAAAACGCGGTCAAGATATTGTGTCCGTGTTCATAGTTAATATGGGTATATTGTTGGGTTAATTTTTTGTTTTTATTAATAAGACTGCCATTATTTTTAGCCTTTTTTATTGCATGTAAATGATGCTATTATTTTAATGTTGTCAAAGACTGAGCAATAATTATTATTATAAAAGGCACGGACACTGAAAATTTCATGACGTTATATTTATTTCGTTAGGCTCGTAAAACTTTTATTTTTTTGTTGCTTTCATTTTTTTTTTTTTTTTTGCTTTTTGGGATTTGAAGGTCAGATGAAAATTGGAGCCCTAATGAAATAAATATATCCTCATGAAATTTTCAATTTTTGTGCCTTTTATAACATATATATATTTATATACATATATTAAGAAATGGACAAGGTCCGACAATTTATTCATTAAAGACATTTTTATGTTAAGAACGAATATTTTCTATGAAAATTTCTCGGACATTCAGGCGGGTAAATGTTATTTAATGTTATTTAATACTGTTTATCATAAACAGAGCATTTACTTAAATACTTGTATCTATAAAAAACAACGTTAAACATAAAAATGTCTTTAATGAATAAATTGTCGGACCTTGTCCATTTCTTAATATATGACGTCATTTGTTTACATTTGATACGCCAGAGCAGTTATGAATGTACGAGATTCATAGAAGATTGAAGTTTATGAGCAGTAAATTCGACGATTCTTTGTGGCCGATCGGTAAGGCCCGTCAGCGTAAATGACGGTTCCGTATAGGATGCAGGTTCGAATCCTGTCAAAGAACGAATATTTTCTATAAAAATTTCTCGGACATTCAGGCCGGTAAATGTTATTTAATACTGTTTACAATAAACAGAGCATTTACTTAAATACTTGTATCTATAAAAAACAGCGTTAAACATAAAAATGTCTTTAATGAATATATATATATATATATATATGTGTGTGTGTATATATATATATATATATATATGACAGGTGTGTGTATATATATATATATGACAGTGTGTGTGTATATATATATATATATATGACAGGCAATAACAGGTATCCCCGCCTGGAATGTCTTGTAATTATTTCCAGCCTCTGAATGTGTGATTTTTCAAAACCTTTTATATACAAGAAACGATAGCACAAAGTTAATTTTCAAGTCAATTTTCCTTTCCATTTTTTTCATATCTAACGAAACGAGTTTCGCTCAATATTCGAAAATTACAAGTTATATTTGTAGGGTATCTTGTAATTATTTCATCCATGTTGTATAAGATATAATTTCTAGGCAAAATGCTAATTTTGAAAGCAAACTTATTCGAAAGACAACATAGTTATAGGAACGTTAAATTGTAATTTACTTAGTTAACGTCCACTCCAATGTAAAATTTCACACATCGTTTTTAAAGTCCACCTTCTAAAATATGTAGTTTTTCTCGTGTTCTACGATTGATCGCAAGTTATCTATAAAATCTTCACGAGAATGACGATTTTGTAAATAAATAATCGTTTAAAATGAGTTTATTTTTTCCAGTTTATGTAATGCTGAAATGTTATCTCGAAAAGAATTTATTAAAAGTCGTAACTAATAAAAAAAATTACTCTAGATGGTTTCACCCTGGGTTCCATGTTTGGAACAAGAAAAAAAATATATATGACAAAATAAAGTTTTAAGATATGTTATATACAGGTTATGCAAGTTGTAGGTCCAACATCGTTACAAAACTGATAATATTAACCTGAAAATACGAATTGTGTTCTTAGATATGCTCCTCAAATCTCGTCTCTTGTATGGATGCCATACACGGTGTCCGACTCGCTCATAAATATCTAAACTTTTTTTTTTCTGATAATTCTAAATAAATATTGGGTTGGTGCATAATTATCAGGCGTTTTTCTAGGCGAGATATTTGTTACGAAAAATTGGTGTTTTGTTTACTTTTTTTATTAAAAATATTTTATTTTCAGGTTATAAAAAGGCGTATCGATAATCATATGCTCCGGAATAATCATTTAAAATGTTATTATTGAATTATTATGTTTCTTTTTTCATAATAAATGTTGTTTAAAAAACGCCTGATAATTATGCACCAACCCAATAGATTGAATAGCGCATTTTATTAGATAGCTTTGTAGTAATATCATATTTAATCAATTATCGTCCATCTAAATAAATTATCGTCCATCTAAATAAATTATCGTCCATCTAAATAAATTATCGTCCATCTAAATAAATTATCGTCCATCTAAATAAATGTTTTCAGCCTGTGTTCCATGTTTGGAACAAGATTTGCAATACTATCTGCATCCTTGCCATGCAAAATCCATTTTTGGTACGGCTTTCTTTTTTAATCATTTCACCTCAAGCAAGGCGGGAATGCCGCTACTACTCAGAGGATTACAGAGAGTGAAAATGAGCGAAAAGATTGGCTATGATGAGGTGGGGGATTGAAGAAAAGATGAACGGGATTCAAGAAGAAAGAAGATGGCGATTGACGTTGCATTTAAATTTTTGAAGATTGAAGCAAGTAAACGGAAGGGAGTTTCACATGCGGGAAGTGAAAGAAAAGGAAATATTGGAGTAGAAGTGGCGGTTACATTTAACTATTTCAACAGTAAATGGGTGGGACCTAGATGCCGATTTAGTAGCACTCATGTAATCGGTGCGCCACGTAAAAAAGTTCATCAGAGCATTTGCCATGAAAATATTTGTAGAAAAGACAGAGGGAAGCCACATCACGTCGGTGAGAAAGTGACTGAAGTCGAGATGTCAAGTCAGAATCGATTGCATTGCAGATAGTTCTTTGGATTTTGTCAAGAACATAGAGATGAACATTAGGAGCACCAGACTAGATATGACAATAGTATTCTATACACGGATTTATAAATGTGCAAGATGGGAACCTTCTGGCACGACACAGTGACTCAACATTCCTTGCAATAGATGCAGCTATTGATTCAATGCAGTTGCTCTACTTCAAGTCAGTTGAAAACGTGAGGCCAAAAAGGTGTAGTGTGACGCCCCCCAGGAGTCGGTCATCAGCCACGCTGATGGCGGACAGGAAAGTTTTTCTTTATGATGGCTAAATGACAACAGTTGCTACAATATAAAATTGTAAAAAGCAAACTATAGGAAAGCCACTGTTACTGAAAGGGAAAGGATTTATTTCCATACCAATTTAATCATTAACAGAAGTGTAGGTAGTAAGTTTTGAGAGCATAATTTAATATGTCGGGTTAATAAATAAAAAATCCATTACATCTTTAGAAATTGCTTTGTTTACGTTTACGGCTACAAAACTGAGCAGATATGAACTTTCGAGAACCTGGAACGAGACGGATTTTAGTATTCAGCCTTATTTGATTGGGAACGCCCTTCATGGCCGAGTTGATTAAAAGCAAATCTGATCTAACGATGGCTTCTTCTGCAAATGGTGCGCAGATTCGGATCTTTTTCTTTAGTAAGACGAAAATAACTGCCCTGTGTAAAATAAACGGGACGTCTACTTAAATATGGGTATCCACTAAAAATAACGTTTAAAGTGAATAAAATGTGTGTGTGTGTGACACTATGTGAATGTATGATGCACAACCATGTCGTTTGATGTTAATTATTTCCAAAATGAAGATAAAATGTAAAAGAAAAAGTTTTTTCAATACGAATTTCGTTAATTAGTATTCGTTATTGTTCTTTTATTTGCAGGAGTAACATTTAATGTTGACATGAATGTCATGAAAACAGTTATCGAAACAGCCATCAAAATTTGGATAGAAGCCCTCATTGTCATCTCCCGTCACCTTCCTCATCCGACATTTTACTTGAATATGACATGTGACGGCAACAGACCTCTTCGTTGGAATGACGGCAAAGATCTTTACAGGTGCGTTACTTACATTGAAATTTTTGTGACTAAAAACTGTGATATAGTTCTATGTATGTTAATTAAACGTGTCTGATAAGAAATTTTCAAATTCAATTCTTTTAAAATGCGTGAAAGTGATGAAAGATTTAAGAATCTTCCTATAATAAAGCTAGCTCGTCACATATCATCATCACGAATCAGACCACTAAAATCCTCTCCTTCCCTCTTTATTTATATATATATATATATATATATATATATATATATATATATATATATATATATATATATATATATATATATCCTTCTCCTCTTTATATATATATATATATATATATATATATATATATATATTTGTAATTTCGTTCTGATGTGACGTACATTATTCGGACTATTATCCTCATCTTTGACGCCATATTTATTACAAGGACACATGGCACAATGAATAAAGGCGTTGGTTAGATCCAGTGACAGGGCTCAAAGATTCTGAGTTCAATACCCGGTTAAGGCAGTGGAGAACTTGGAGAGTGGAATTAACAGGAGGTAACTGATAACTGTCATCCATTGAAACATGTCACGTGGAAGTAGAACAGTTTACCCCAGTGAGCAAAATAAAGAGTTCAGTTTGACATTCCAACCACCTGAAGAAGGCCGGAGCGTACAACGGCCAAAACTTTGTAATAAATATGGCGACAAAGATGAGCACCATAGTCCGAATAATGTAAATATTGTACATAATACCTCATCTCAGAAATATAGACAGTTGAAATAAATTATAATTTATAACTGTATTTTGAAATAAATTATAATTTATAACCGTATTTTCGATGATTCATTAAGTTTTTCCTTGATGTATATCATATTGTTCTATATACTATACATTGACCTCTCTTTATGGATCCATCTTTTTAATATTCTATATTAAAAAGATCTACTTGGATTATCCTTTCCACTCATGGATTTGATATTTTTATCTATGTTACTCTTTAGAAAACATTAAGCTGCGTAAATCCTCTTAAAGATTACTCATGATTAAGATGCTTAATTTTTGCTTCCAGTGCTTGAAATTCAAAAAGAAAAAAAATAAACTTGCATGTTGATTTTACTAAAACCAAAGTGAAGATAACTTTTATTAGGGAAAAAAAATGTTACAATATTATTCGAATAAAGAAAGGCTACCTTGAAAATCAGTATTTGATTTAGTAATTTACCTGCGTTCGGACACAAATCCTTGAGGATGATTAGAAGAATGTAACTACATTAGATACAAGAATATTAGGAAGTAATCAAGCCTGTTTTCATTTTTATATTTTCTTTACTACAATGGCCGCTGTCGGCTTCAAACTCAAATTCATACAATACATCAAACAAGAGTTTTGTCGTGTTTTTTTTATCTAAGATAATCATTAAGATGGCGTTTGATAAAAAGCTTTGCAACATATATTCACTGAATTTAGTTCATCGTTTAATTTCATTGATCAGACGAGAAATGTAGACTACTGTATAAAAAAATTGACAGTTCGTTGATAAATGAGCCGCTCTGAAATATTTAATTGGTCGGAAGCTGCCCAGTGCTCAGTTTGCAGACTTTAAAGAGTTTCAAAAGCGTCTCCGATTCCTTGTTGGAGAAGAATCATTTATCCACCCTCCCTCCAGTTTCTTACAGGGAGGGATGTGTCGAGCCTCTCATTGCTCTTTTACTACAACCATGGAAAGGACTTGGACAAACTACATTCCTTGTCACTGAAAGATTTAACCTTCACAGCTAGAACCCGCCATGTCATTGACATAGCAGCAAACCATCCATATTCCGTTCGTATTCCACTGGCGAGAAGTAAGTTCCACTCAAACAGCTTCTTTCCGTGAACAATCTTAACTTACTCAAAGTCTAGAGTTTACCGTTATCTTCCCCTCCTGTCCAAATAAACTACCCTTTAATGTAAACCTATAGGCTTGTCTAGGCTTTAAATAAAAACAAATGCTCAAAAAACATATTAGCAGATACAGAAAGTATATATAATGTATGTATAAAGTATATATAATGTATGTATAAAGTATATATAATGTATATATGATGTATATATATAAAGTATATATAATGTATATATAATGTGTTTATAATGTATATATAATGTATATATAAAATATATATAATGTATACATAAAGTATATAAAATGTATATAAAAGTATCTATAATGTATATATAAAGTATATGTAATATATATAATTTATATATAATGTATATTTCAAGTATATATAATGTATATATAATGTGTTTATAATATATATATAAAGTATATATAATGTATATAAATTATATATAATATACATTTAATGTATACATAAAATATATATAATATATATATAAATTATATATAATGTATATATAAAGTATATATAATGTATATATAATGTGTTTATAATGTATATATAAAGTATATATAATATACATATAATGTATATATAAACTATATATAAACTATATATAATGTATATATAAACTATATACGAAGTACATATAAAGTATATATAATGTATATATAAAGTGTATATAATGTATATATAAAGTATATATACACTCACACAATGACCTGCATTTTGCGCAGGTGTTTTCGCGTAAACCCAAATACGAGTCGATTCTATCAATACATTTTGATTAAAAAAATTTTTCATTCATATCTGTTTCAAATAAATTCACATCTAGATATGGAATCGTGGAATTTAAATTCAGTCCCTGAAGACGAATTCTTTTTGTTGGATCTAATTTCATACGTAGAACAATGATATGCACGTTGAATAGAAAAATATCTTTTAGTCGTAGAATCAATGTAATTTACAAGCTGCGCGTTTCTTTCTCCGGATTGCTTTCTCGGAATTGAGACGCGGCATAAACAAATCAGCCTCTAAACCCAATGTTGTGAGAATTGTATTTGGATGTGCAATATGAAAAACTGTATTTTTTATGGGAGTTGCTGGGAGTCGAGAGACATTGTAATAAAAAAAGACTGTGTACGCGAATGGATCATGTGAAATATATGCATGTCGAAATGGTCGTTCTGTTGAAAAATCAATGTGAACGCTGATATTCTCCATTGTCATTAACTCTCAAGATATTTCTGGTTATATGATGACAGTTGCCAAGTCGGAGTTTTGTTTACGATAGAAGGAAATGTCCACACGGCTCTGTGGAATAGAGAATAGGAGGTTATGTATTAACTTCTCAGAGCGTTCACACAAATTTATATACAAATGCAAAACAATTCTACGAAGGATAATTTCCTCAAGGAATAAAACTTCATAAACGCTCGAATGATAAGAGAGATTTTGGTAATTTCCCGTAAACGAGGTGTAAAGAATCCTGAATTTGATAAACTGACGGTTCTGTAACAAAGTCCTTATTTTTAAATTGGGGTTAGTTCAGCTGAGAAAATACATTGGGTGGTAAATACCTCCTACTTTATACGTTAAACACTAATTCCAACACATTCAAGATAGATAGATAGATAGATAGATAGATAGATAGATAGATAGATAGATAGATAGATATGAAGAGACTGGGATAGATAGATACTGAAGAGACTGGGATAGATAGATAGATAGATAGATAGATAGATAGATAGATAGATAGATAGATAGATAGATAGATAGATAGATATGAACAGACTGAGATAGATAGATAGATAGATAGATAGATAGATAGATAGATAGATAGATGCTGAAGAGACAGGGATAGATAGATAGATAGATAGATAGATAGATAGATAGATAGATAGATAGATAGATAGATAGATAGATAGATGAAGAGACTGGGATAGATAGATGCTGAAGAGACTGGGATAGATAGATAGATAGATAGATAGATAGATAGATGGATGGATAGATAGATGGATAGATATGAACAGACTGAGATAGATAGATAGATAGATAGATAGATAGATAGATAGATGCTGAAGAGACAGGGATAGATAGATAGATATAGATAGATAGATGGATGGATAGATGGATGGATGTGAACAGACTGAGATAGATGGATGGATAGATAGATAGATAGATAGATAGATAGATAGATAGATATGAAGAGACTGGGATAGATAGATGCTGAAGAGACTGGGATAGATAGATAGATAGATAGATAGATAGATAGATAGATAGATAGATAGATAGATAGATAGATAGATATGAACAGACTAAGATAGATAGATAGATAGATAGATAGATAGATAGATAGATAGATAGATAGCGGAACGAAAGTTGCTTCTCTGTGTCTTGCCAGAAACTTTTTCTCGTCTGAGTCCATCCTTCAAATCTATAAATAAACCATCCGTCCTTGCATGGAATACTGCTGTCATATATGGTCTGGTGCCTCCACTGTACGTCTCGGGGTCCTCGACACAATTCAGAGACGGATCTGCAATATGATCGGTCCTGATCTGGCATCTCATCTACAGTTACTTTCTCACAGATGTGCCGTGGCTTCCCATTGACTCTTCTACAAATACTTTCACGGCAACAGCTCCGACGAGCTACTTTTGCTGGTTCCCAGCCTACAGTGATTTTTTTCCCGTTAAGCTCCGAATCTACAAATGAAATAAATCAAAAATACAAAGGTAATATATTGTATATAAGCAATCAAATGTTCCTTATACATACATAGTATTTCTTGTATCATTATTTAGTTGTTCTTTGTAGCCCCATTAAAAACCATTTTGAAATAAAACAAACCTGGGTGTCTTTGATGCCATTTTTTTCCGAATTCGCCACCTAATTTAATGCCATTTGTCATTTAAATGATAAATAGATTTTCAGAATATCAACGCTATTTTTTAATTATTTTTGCTTTACTGATATTAAAATAAAGTCATCATAAATGAAGAATAAATGCAGAGCTACGGATTAGATCATCTTTAATCTAGTCATTTTCTTATCTTTCTATTAATGAGATTTAATATTGTTGTAGCATACCTCCGGACGATAATGGATATGTCCCCATTCACATAAATTCAGTAGTAAATACTGTATGTTGGTCTGCAGTTGGAGATTCGCCTGCAGCTGTGCTGGTCAAACTCTCAGCCTCCGGGCAGAGAGGATCCCCAGATGTCGAAGGGAAGAGTCTCGTCTCGGAAAACCGCTACCCGACCCCGTTTTATACGGAGTCTACGAAAGATTTTTGGCCTAGCCTACAGATACCCTATATTAAATTCGGCTTTGTGCCACATCTAACCGCGTCTGAAGGTTCGTAGATATCATGCAGTTGGAGATTCATTGTGGAATTCACTTGACTCACTTCTAGCAGCTGAGTACTTCTTCTACGCGCCACTCTTGAATCTTATATGTGTTGTTCTTGTCCTAAGTATTATCGTTCATTACCAACTTTCGTTTGATTATTCTATTCAGTAACCTTCACTAGGTTACAACAAATATATTCTACGGAGCGTCACGAGTCCCTTAATCCATTAGAATTGCAGGGCTTCCACATGCACTGCATCCATAGCAGCAGTGGTGTGTCTAGGGCAAGATAGCCTGACGGAACCCATCCCTCTTCAGGCTGATTTGAATTCAAGGCTTATCTTCTTCTAGATTTGTTGCTACCTAAAGGCAAGAAACCTAGTTAACCCTTCTATTTATGACACAGCTGAGAAAGAGAAAGCAAAATTGTAAATTTTTCCAACGGTATTTGTGTGGAAGGGAATGTAACTAACTCGGTCTAAAATTCGAACTCGGTTCACCGATTTTCCTTTACGAGTTAACGCACCACTGCATCAGAATTGTTCTCTTTAAATGATACAATTAGATTCCCAGTGCCATAACGAATAATTTTATATTTCTATTTCTCGAAAGAAATGTAGTTCTACAGAAGGATACTGAGCATTCCATGAACGGAGCGAGTAAGCAACGAGGAAGTTTTCAAAAGATGATAACAAAAAGAACACTTAGAATCAGAAAGAGACAGCTGAAATTTTGTAATGAGAAAGGAGGGCTTAGAAAATTGAATCCTCACAGGAAATATTGAGGGCAAGAGAGACCTAGAAAGGCAACATGACATCTACTTGACCAAATTATGCGAAAATGAATGGCGGAACGTGGGAAAGAGCCTTGACAAAGGGAGAAACACTGCCCACCTCCTGAAGGGACACAGCACATTGAAGAAGAAGATTGCTTGAGTACAGGATGTGCAGGTGGTGTAACTGATATGAAAGTGGAATTAGTGAGATGAGTTTCGCAGAGTTGCCTGTGATAGGCATGAATCCGTCTCCCGTGTATATCAGAATAGAATAGGCTCTCTAGCCTTGGCTGGAAACCAGTCTAAAAGAAGGAAAACAATGAATTCCAAACCCTGAAGAAAGAAACGGGAAACCAGGCTATTATCTTTCTCAAAAATGCATGCCGTCCTGGGTATGACGATAAGCAATATCCGCGTCCTTGGTAAGACGATAAACTACATCCCACGGTAAGGCCTCTGATCAGGAGGTTTTGAGGAGCGTGAAAGCACTTCTTAATTGTTGATGTTCTCAGTACCAGCCTGAAACTGGGTGGTAGCACCTGCCAGGGTCCAAACTATGGGCAAACTGAGGACAAAAACACTATGAAAGTGTAAAAATAGGTTTTAATACTAGCAATAAATTTTTGAGGAAAAATTATTACCAACGATACATTATTACCAGCAATGCATATTTGGAAAAAAATATGACCAGCAATAAAAATCTTTTCGGCATTAAATAACCCATTCACTTTGTTATGCCGTAAAACAAACCAAACCAAACTAATATATACTGAGATAGATAGATAGATAGATAGATAGATAGATAGATAGATAGATAGATAGATAGATAAAAGAGAAGAGAAAGTAAATGAAGCAGATAGATAGATAGATAGATAGATAGATAGATAGATAGATAGATAGATAGATAGATAGATAGATAAAAAAAAGTATTACCAGCAATAAAAATCTTGTCGGCATTAAATAACCCATTCAGGTTGATATGCCGTAAAACAAAAGAAAACAAAACAAACCAAGAATGCATGACAATTTACAGATAATAAAGGAATGTGTGGAGAGTCATACTCGCCTAAATTCTTTAAAAAAAATTCCGAGTAAGAGAGAGAGAGAGAGAGAGAGAGTCCAGACACACTAAATCTTGATGCAGTAAGTTGTCTTACATAACCTATGTATATATACACATATATAATATTTTTCGTGACTAAGATATGCGTGTAAAAAAATTCCATGTAGACTATTCACAAATGAAGTCTTCCTCCTATGAATGATGTTTTCATTTGAAATGCATTTCATGACAAGTGTCATGTTTGAAAGATTTTTTCTTATTTTCCATGTCTCTGGGGCTCATCCTTCTTTACATAGAAGAAAATACATTCACCAATTCTGATAGTTACAAAACCTTGCATGGTACAAGGTCAAAATCAAAGAGGTACATAAGAAATATTTTAAGCAAGAAAATCATTATTCTAAAAACGACACCAGTAGAAAATAGGTACACTATCCCAGTTACGACAAAGTTATTTACTAAAGATTAACTTAACCGGGAACAAGGCAATATTAATGGGTCACCCCGTAAAGAACGTCTTTTTCACAGTAGTAAGATATGCTACCACTGCATCAAAGTAGACTTTACTGTTTGCTTGCGTCAGTCTTAAAAATGACCAAAATAGTGACTTTTTAGTAAATGTATGTCTGGCACAAGGCCCCAATAGTGGAGCAAGTAGTGAGGAGGACTTCATTACAATGGTGAATCACGTAAAATCAGACAAAGCGTTCAGTTGTTTTGAAAGCAGAAAATGTCTGTAACATTATCACAAAAGCTATTTTGTGTTTCTGTACACAACTAATTTTGTGCAAGGCTGAAATTGAGAAATACAGATATGTATATATCACTCTGTTCATATCTATCTATCTTGAAACTCGTGGCGATTTCCGCTTTGGCGGATTTCGCCCAGTTTTAACAAATAAGGATCGTTTCTCTATCTATCACATTCTTTTCATTATCTATCTATCTATCTATCTAGCTATCTATCTATGTTTGTTCAAAACTATTTATCTACCTTAGTCTGCATAGATGGATCTATCTCAATCTGTTCATCTCTGTTTATCTATGTATCTATCTATCTATCTATCTATCTATCTGTCTGTCTGTCTGTCTGTATGCATGTCCCAGTCTATTAGTATCTATCAATCTCTCCTAATGTCATCTATATATCCATCTCTGTTAATATCTATATATCTATCTATTTCGATCTTTTCACTATCTATCTATCTATCTATCTATCTATCTATCTATCTATCTATGTTTGTTCAAAACTATTTATCTTCCTTAGTCTGCATAGATAGAAGTATCTCAATCTGTTCATCTCTGTTTATCTATCTATCTATCTATCTATCTATCTATCTATCTATCTATCTATCTATCTATCTATCTATCTATCTATTCTTCGTTTGTGTCAATCCATCTATCTATCTAGCTATCTCTGTCTGTTCATATCTTTATATTTATCTATCTATACAAGTGTGTCCAGATAATTTAAGCTGTATGTCCAAATCATTATCTGTTTCATTCATATAATTCAGTCTATCTATATCTATTTATCTACAGAAATATATTTATACAGTTAATTCTTATATAAATGTGCAATTATTGGATACACATTAAATATCAACTTAACTTGAAATCTGTTTCGCGAAGAGCTGTCTGACCCTAACTCTTCTGATTTGTGCCAATCTGCAATTACAAGTACACACGGCTATAAATACTAGGCACCTGCCGTAAATTCTGGATAAAAAAGCTCATCTCGCAGTAAGGCATGTAACTAAACTGACAGCGAAAGATATTTTTTGCTTACTTAGTAGCAGAAACTGTTGCATATTCTGCAACTGCACCTTGATTCAAACACAGGTGAATACCAGAATTCTGAAAGCAAATTTTCAAAGAAGCTGATTTGCATTCCTTAAAAGACTGCTTTGTACCAATCTCTCTTCACTATTTGTCTTCGAGTTAATCTTAGCAAATATTATATATGCAGTTATAATGTAAATTTATAAAGATTTTTTTTGTAACAAATGAATATATATATCTATGTATGAGAGACGTTTTCAAGAGAATTATTTGTGTGTGAAGATGTGTATGTATGTATACGATTATCAGAATGTACGTAGTTATTTTGATATTCAATCAGTCTTTTTTTTTTGTCTTTTGTGTCAGCATCATGAAAAGCGTCGTCATCTACCAGAACAAAAAAATCCCTGTAGAATTCAAGAAGGATGGAACACTCAAGAATGTCGAAATTGATATCGTCAACCTGCAAAAGGACAAAAGATGGAAAAATGTAAGTCTCTAAACTATTCCTTGGGGAAAATAACCACTTCTTATATTTCTTGACCTCCCTCCAGCCCTTAATAGGTTTTAGTATCTTTCATTTCAAAACTATATCTTTCTCTCAATTGTCGATTTTTCCATACCTCATTTTTCTCTCTCTTTATATCCCTTCCCTCCGTCACGCACACATACATACACCCGCACAAATATTATATATATATATATATATATATATATATATATATATATATATATATATATATCCAAAAAATATTATTTTTTTTTAATGGTAATATATATATATATATATATATATATATATAGGCCCACATATATATAGATATTTTCTGTTTATACGTTATTTTTATAGATACAAATATTTAAGTAAATGCTCTGTTTTATAATAAAGAGTATTAACAACATTTACCGGCCTGAATGTCTGAGAAATTCCTTAGAAAATATGTCTCCTCCGCTAGGAATCGAACCTGTTTCCTACACGGAACCGTCATGTCGCCTGTGAAATTTGTAGTTTAAAAATAGTAATTCAGACTTACTAAGCAGATGCTTCCTCTGTAGCTAAGTGGTATAGCACGTCAGGTGATATGACGGTTCCTTATTGGATACACGTTCGTTAATACTGTTTATTATAAACAAAGTATTTACTTAAATATTTGTATCCATAAAAAACGCATAAAAAGAAAATATATTAAAATAATTGTCGGACTTAGTCTATTTCTTAATATATATCATATATATATATATATGTGTGTGTGTGTGTGTGTGTGTGTGTGTGTGTGTTTGTAGGCACAGCAATCCTTCTTTCATGCACATTTCATTGAAAATGACAGACAAGGTGCTTTTTTTAGTTTTTTATGCAATTTCTCATGCGATCTAATTTTTTTTTTCCTTTCGGATGATAAATTATATAAAAACTGTCTGAATGTTCTTCTTATCTTAGTGCTAATTTGTTGTATGTATGTTTTATAAAATGTTTTAATTTTTCAAAACACGGTCAAGAAATTAAGTCCATGTTCAAAGTTAATATTATTAGAGTTTTGGTTTGTGTTTTTATTAATAAGGCTTCCATTATTTTTAACCTTTTTTTTTTTGGCATGTAGATGATGCTATTATATTAGTGTTGTCAACATATCTCCGTGAATATTTAAATGATATATAAGTGAGCTATGATCAGAAAGGTGTAGAGTGTGTCTTCGTGTCAAACATGTTGTAGTGTGGCCTATATAATTATTAACGAATTTTGATTGATCAAGAATACAATTCCTTAATGGACATTTAAATACGTAAATAATATTTGCCATATTTAATTTTGTTCTTGGAGGTGAATTATTGTTTTTAACTATAAGGTTAGATGTTTTAAATCATCATCCGAAAAGAAAAAAATTATTAGATTGCATGAGAAATTATATAAAAAACTAAATAACAGCACCGTGTCTATCGTATTCAATGAAATATGAATATATATATATATATATATATATATATATATATATATATATATATAAAATTAAGGAAACCATCCAATTACGCTACCATGGTTTCAAACTTTAGGTACCCTCAGGTAATGTAGGCCAAAAACAATCAATCTCTCTCACTCTTTATATATATATATATATATATAGAGAGAGAGAGAGAGAGTATCGTAAAAATTTTGGTATTATTAACGTAACGAGAATCAGTGTATCTATGCGCTCAACCGACGGTGACGATGAAAATGTCGGAATCAGGCGAGGAGATCAGCCAATTACGCTATCATGGTTTCAAACTTTAGGTATCCTGTACGCCAAAATCAATCAATCTCTCTCTCTCTTTCTCTTTTCTCTCTTTATATATATATATATGTGTGTGTCTGTGTGTGTGTGTGTGCGCGCGTGTGTGTGTGTGTGTGTGTGTGTGTGTGTGTGTGTGTGTGTGTGTGTGTGTGTGCTGTCAATATACTATATAACACCCTGGAGCGCTTAGCGTTGGAGTGGATAGAATGAAGATCAACGTGTTTTAATGGACTCAGCAGTTTTCAATCTCTTTGTCTGAATCATCTTCAAGAAGCGAGAGCAAGATCTAAAAGGGCAGCCAATCTAACAGTGATCTCATCTCACAATCCACACACTTGCTCCATATGTGGCCTTCTTTATAAATCACTAGCGGGTCTTAAATGCCACTTAAGATTATCGCACAAAATTTTAATAACTGAATCAATTAAGCCGTCAGATCTTCATACGTCGAAACCGACGGGACAGTCCATTATATATATATATATATATATATATATATATATATATATATAAGATGAGATGACTTATTAAATAGATGTGCGATGGAGATGACATTAAATAGGTCAATGTCTGGTCCTTACCACTCCTCCCTTACTCTTAAGTATTTTAATAAAATTAGATTTAAAATTATTCCTATCTCTCCCTTCCTTCTCTAATTTCGACTATATCTGTCGTCTTCCTCCTCCTCCTTCTCCTCCTCCTCTCTCTATCACATTACATCAACTTAAAACTACTCCTCAAAAGTGTATGAAAATAATACGTAAATTTAAACCATTTTTATGCTTGGAAATGTGATCTGAAGAACCAGGAAAAAAACACCTTCCTGTGGAAATAAAATATAATCAATGGACTTTTTTTATTTTGTCTGTTTTCTAATTTTAGTTAAATTAATTTATATATATATATATATATATATATATATATATATATAATTTACCTTCCTTGAAAGATTATTATATATTTCTCGTCTATCCTAGTCAGTCTAAGCTCTTACTGTATCTTTCTTTCCCTCACCATCTTTTTTGCTCTTTCCCTCTCTGTATCTATCTATCTTTCTGTCATTTTTATTTCTCATTTCTTTCTTAATTCACTATTTCCATTTCTCTGTTACATTTTTTCTCTATCTCTCTCTTATTTTATCCATTTTCTTTTCTTTTCTTTTTTTTTTTGGCTCCTTTCTCTTTTCTTACGTTTTTCTCTATTTTTATTTCTTTCTTTCCATCTCTGTTTCTCACTATCCCGCCCCTTTTACTATTCTTTGTCCTCCTCTTTCTCGTTTTCCTTCGTTTCGGAGATTTTTTCTTTTCTTTTTTCACTCTCACTGACCTAAACTAATAGATTTCCCCTTTTTTTATTTATTTTTCTTCCTTCTCTCTCTCTCTCTCTCTTTTTCTCTCTCTCTCTTCAATTTCTCTATCTATCTCTCTTTCTCTCTTTCGGTCTTTCCTTTTCTATTTTCTCCCTTCCATCTTTTTCTTTCTTTATCTTTCTATCTCCGTCACCTTTTCTCTACTTTAATTCTTTTTTTTATTTTTGCCCCCTTTCTCCCCTCTTGCTATTTATTTCTCCCTCTCGCTCTCTCTTCCGTTACCCTTAATTTTTCTCTTCCTATTTCTCTTTTGTCTCTTTTTCTTTCTTTACTTACTTCTCTTTTTATCCCCTTTCTCTCTCTCTCTCTCTCTCTCTCTCTCTCTCTCTCTCTCCTCTCTCTCCTTCTCTCTCTAAATCTCTAAATTTCTTCTCTCGAATTTCTTTCTCTTTCTCTGTCATTCTCTCTCTTTTTTATTCACACTTTTACTCTGTTTTCCCTTTTCAAAATATGTTTTATTATTTCATTCGGATTTTTATAATTTTTACATCAGGAGTTAAATTAGGTTTTAAAATATTTATTTTAATTTCGCCATAATTTCTTTGTTTCATTTTATACTTTTCTTTCTTTTGTTTCTTTTTTATTTTAGTTTTTCAATCTTTTCCAATTTCATTTTTTTTATCCTTTATCTTCTTCTATTATCCTCTTTTTGTTTTATTTTTATTTTTCTACAATTTCAATTCTTCACGTTTAACTTTTACTTTATTTTCTATTGCATTTTCCCGTATTGTGAAAATCACGTTTTAATAAAAAAAAATTAAAAAAAAAAAATAAGATCTAAATCCTGAATAGAAGCGGGGCATTAATAATAAAAAAATCGTTCTTTTCTGAAGTCCAAAACGACTTAATGATAATGAATTAATTGTATAAAAAAAATATTGGTTCTTTATCTTCTGTAGTTTCCAAAATAAATGAATGCCTTCACATTCTCTAAATTACAAAGATGCAACTACTTTGATGAGCAAATGAATATTACTTTTCTGACTTCTGCATTCTTATTATGTTTATCTATAATCGATTTTTGCTGTTTTATTTGATTATTTTTAATTTCTAAAAATCACTCTTCAGTGACCCAATTATTTCTAACATTTCACGCAACAATTTCTTACAGAATAACATCGCATATAATCGAATAGGCGATTATTAAGCTTCCGGTAAGGATTTACTCACGTGACCCCTGTCTAGCACAGTTTGAGTTTGAAGTGTAAGTCAGCCAGTGAGAAGCAAACTCACACTGCATTATAACTTGCAAGTTATTGCTCTTCGGCAAAGCCCTGATTAAAACCTCTGTGCTTTTCACTTCCCTCAGTTAAAAGAGCAAAGACATTGACGTTCGTTTTTCGATTTGTTCAAATTGCGCTCGACATATCTCACTGAATTAGAGAGATGAGTACTTTGTTGTCCGTTGTTTTCTCTGTCAATGTCTTTCTCCCTCCCCCTCTCTCTCTCTCTCTCTCTCTCCTGTACCTCTCTTTCTCTCTCTCTCTCTCTCGTTGTATCTCTCTTTCTTTCACTGTATCTCTCTTTCGCTCTCTTTCTCCCTCTGTATTTCTCTTTATCTCTCGCTGTATCTCTCTTCCCCTCACTTTTTCTCTCGCTGTATCTCTCTTTCTCTCGCTGTTTCTCACCCTGTAACTCTCTTTCTCTCTTTTTATTTCTCTTTCTCTCTCTGTGTCTCTCTTTCTCTCGCTATATTTCGCTGTATCTCTCTCTCTCTCGTTGTATCTTACTTTCTCTCTTTTTTCTCTCTTTCTCTCTCTATACCTTCTCTTTCTCTCTTTCTTTCTCTGTATCGTTCTCTCTCTTTCTTTCTCTCGCTGTATCTCGTTGTATCTCTCTTTCTCTCTGTATCTCTCTTTCTCCCTCTGTATCTTTCTTTCTCTTTCTCTAGCTGTATCTTTCTCTCTCTATCTCTCACTGTATCTCTCTCTTTCTCTCTATTCTTCTTTCTTTCTCTCTCTTTATCCCTCTCTTTCTCTCGCTGTATCTCTCTTTCTCTTTAACTCTCTTTCTCTCACTGTATCTCTCCTTCTCTGTCTTTCTCTCTATATATCTTTCTTTCTCTCGTTCTATCTCTTTGCTTTCATATCACTGCAACAACTGATGAATAATTCGCTTTTCCACTGCCATTCTCGCGTTGTCGAATTTCTTTGTCTCTCTCCAGTTTTTCTTATAAACAGTTCGATACAAGACAGTTTGTGTAAATTTATGAATCAATCAATTGATTGTTTCGCTGTAATTAAATTCTTTCGAACTGGATTCGTTTCGCTTTTCGTGTGTCAAATCAAAGCGGATAGCAAAGATCTTTAGTCTATCGTAATATCTTCTTTATTATTTTTTTTTTATGAACATTAAAGGCAAAGACAGCCAACCTTGTAACAATTCGAACAATACGTCTTCCATACGAATTTCACTTTTGCTTTCTTTCTTGCTCGTCTTTTTCAGTCTTTGTGTACTTCCTTCCGAGTCCCTCTTACCGTTTTCTTCTCTTCAATCTAACTCGACAAGATAAATTAGCTTTTTTTTTAGTAACGTCTATCTTACGTTAGCCTTTCTTTTTCTTGCTATTTCACAATTTTGGAAACAAAATGATCGGTGAAAAAATCAAAAACCACAAATAATAGAGTAAAATAGAAATTACATTTCTTGAAAGGTAAAAAGATAACATTTTAGAATGTGCAACAATTTAGCCTGAAACATGAACCAAGAATATCAAGAGAAGCCTTAGAATACACGCTCCAAATGTCTGCAGTTCAGTTGAATGATTTGTTAAATGCGGCGTACAAAGTTGTTGATAACGCGTAACGAGTACGTTACCCTAAGATATTCACAAGTGCCATGAGCTTCAAAATTCTTGGCCAATTTGAAAATCTAACTTTTGTTTGAAATTGAACCTCCTTCTGTATCTTGCTTGAACAATCTTGAAAGACTTAGTTTCGTAATATATCTTCACACAAAAGATCTGCTCCATCGTCCAAAGCAAGATGTCGCCATATTTGGTTGAATAGATCAAAAGGTTAAGTATTTCCTAGCAATAATCTGAAAAGAGAAAGAGAATACAGTCAACGGGGATGATCTGAAAGGGCCACTGTTTTGCTTCAACAATTGTGAAATACCCTAGACGTACTTCTCATATTCATGCACTATTTTTATATTTTTACAGTAAATATTCTCAAATTCCGGTCTTTATTTTATCATTCTGTCAGATTCCGAAACATATTTGATGCATATTTGATCCCAATTCATATATATATATATATATATATATATATATATATATATATATAATTATATATATATATATATATATATATATATATATATATATATATATATATATATATATATATATATATATATATATATATATATGAACAGGATGAAATATAAATCAAAAACATATTTGAATACATATACATCGAAACATATTTGATTCCAATTCATATATATATATATATATTATGAAATAGACAAAGTCCGACAATTATTTTAACACATTTTTATGTTTATACATTCTTTTTTATAGATACAAATATTTAAGTAAATGTTCTGTTTATAATAAACAGTATTAACAACATTTACCCGCCTGAATGTCCGAGAAATTTTCCCAGAAAATATGCGTCCTCCGAACCGAACGCTCCTCTGTGGCTCAATCGGTAAAAGCACGTCAGGCAATATGACTGTTCCGTATAGGATACAGGTTCGATTCCTATCGGAGGACGCAGAGAATTGAAAGCCGGACAGTTACGATATCAGGCAGATGGCATACCAACTGTGGCAATGAGCCTCGGTGACGAAGGGGTAGCGAATTAGACTCGATATAGCGCCGCTCGGTCACATATTTCATGGTGAAACTCATCCGTGTTTCCCTTGCCCATAGGACTGTGCGCCCACGATCAGCTGATGAGTCCCAAATATAGGACTAAATATGCGTTTCTCTTTGCCTCGTCAGCCTTACTTTCCCTGACGATCCGTTTAGGTGAAACCTAGGTAGGTTTGTCTGGCTCACTGGGTGTATCTAGGTCTGCTCTACGGTTGTATTGAGTGCTTTTGTTAGTTAGTTGTTTACTCGTATCGGGGTTTTTCCTTTGGACTTTGAACCTGTATCTGTGCGATTTTTTTTCGACAGACTTTCATGTTTCTAGCTCTTTCTTTTTTTAATACCTTTTTTTTCCCTCGAGATTGATTTGATTATTAGCAAATCAAAAATTCGAGGGTTTTTCGAAACGAGTCTAGTTATCTATAATTATATATATGTGTGTGTGTGTGTGTGTGTGTGTGTGTGTGTGTGTGTGTGTGTGTGTGTGTGAATTGGTGTCAAATATCGATTAAATATGGATCAGAATCCGACAGAATTCTATCATAAGGAAGAAATAGGAAACGTTTATCAATCTACCATGTTTCGCCTTTATTAAAGCTTCATCAGAGAATTAGATATGGAAAAAAAGAAAAAAATAGAAAAATCTGATATTCTGCTTCGTCCTCCACTGACCTTACCACTAACATTACTTCTGATACCATCGATTAAGATAATAAAATAGGAAACAATATGGGTTATTGGAGAGAAGGTTCATCCTCTACTGTCATACCACCAACATCGCCTCTGACACGATCGGTCAACATAATAAAATAGAAAGCATTATTTTCGGAGGCACCCTCGTAATTTATTCACCCCACCCCACCCACGGTTTGGTGTTGCCACTTTTACGCCAAACAATGAACGAATAATACCCTTGTTCATTATATTTATTGTCTGAAGTGAATACATGACCTAAAATTCGACTAACAAGCAGATAAAAAACACCAAATGATTTTTTCCATCTTCTGGACTTTGGCTTCCTATAGAAATGCGTCAAACACGATATTTGGCTATATTCGATGCCAAATTCTTTAACAAGAGATCTTTTTTTTATTATTCTTGTTACAGATTTTTCTTTTCCTTATTTCGTTTTATTATCTTGTGGCCAATTCTTTTTATGGAAAATTATCGAATCGTTCCAATGATAATTTATTTTCTTCTTTCGGTGAAATCGATTTGTTAAAGTGTTCACACTTTGAAGGGATTTGTTTTCTCTTCAAAATGGAACCACTTGATCTTTTCTCTTCTTCCCTTTGCCATTAACATAATTTGACATCAAGGGAGATTAATGGCTATAAAAGGATGCCTTTATCAATTACTCGGTGTCTGCTAACAAATAGTAATCTTATTTTCTTGAGACAAGATAATCCCAGTCAAAACCTGTACAGTTAAATTAAACATTTTTAATGTTCTTCCATTTTTAAAAGAAGCGTGAAATAATATTTAATATCAAAAATATTCTTTCTGTTTTAGGAGATTTAAATACAATTGCTTATAGTTTTCGGTTCAACAAGTGCACGCGTACACTATTTACATTATTTGGACTATTGTACTCATCTTTGTCGTCATGTTTATTACAACGTTTCGGCCGTTGTACGCTCCGGCCTTCTTCAGGTGGTTGGAATGTCGAACTGAACCCTTTATTTTGCTCACTTGGATATACTGTTCCAGTTTTCCACATGCCATGAATGTCAGTTATCAGTTATTTCCTGTTAATTCCCCTGTCCAATTTCTCCACTGCCTTAACCGGGTATTGAACTCACACTCTTTGGATGCTGTTACTGGATCTAACAAACCTTGGTTAGATCCACTAGTCCGAATAATGTAAATAGTGTACATAATACCTCATCTCAGAAATATAGACAGATACTGAAGTGCACGCGTGTGATATTTTCACCAACAGTATGAAAATTCTATATATATATGTGTGTGTGTGTGTGTGTGTGTATACTTTCAACTAACACGAACCATGCACACAAATATTTACTCATTCACATAGAGGCGTACACAAATATACAGACACACACGTGAGCTTAAAACATTTACATATATGCATGCATTGAAGTGATAAAATTCACATACACAAATGCAAATTTATATGCACATACAGTTTTATACACACACACACAAGAAAGAAAATCACAATATTGATATATATTTTTAATCCTATCTAAGATTTCGGCTTACATAAGCCATTATCAAAGATGACAATTACTGTACAATATATTAAACAATAAACGAACAAGACAGTGATGATAGTCTGTTTCTGTTCACATGGAAGATTTCCAAGCAACGACAAACTCGTGCATATAAGACGCTGGAAGAGAAAATCTCACCGCAGCTCATGACGTCACACATGACCACGCGAGAGTGAATTCGAGAAGTATTAAGTATGGGAAACCGTTGGTATAAACCAATGGCTTCTGTTACCAATTATAGGCATTTAATCATGGAGATTTAATCATGTGGAGATTTCATAGTTTATTTTGTTCAGGTTAGATTTCAACTGTTTTATGTATACAGCTTCAAGAATTTTTAGTTTTTATTTATTGTTTTCATGTTTAAGTATAGTTGTGTTTTCAACAAAGATTTTCCAGAATTGTGTATGCGGCCAGGTACGTTGTTTTAAATGCCTAAAAATAATAGCTATCATTCAAATGTAGTGTCAAGCTTCGTTAAAGCGAGTTTGTGGCGTGACCAACATCCGGCGTCCTTTTAAAAGGACTCTGGTGAAATAAATTATTATAATGGTACCTTAAAGTGGTCTGTTTCTCTTATATATATATATATATATATATATATATATATATATATATATATATATATATATATATATATGCATGCATGTATGTAAATAGTTACGGCCGGAGCAGAAATAGTGACATACCTATATACAAGTGAAACGAGAAAGGAACAGATTGCAACAGACATAAATTCGTATGCGGTCGTGCATTCCTCAATAGCGCCAATATTCAAAGTTCAAACTAAGGTAAAAAAAAAAAAAATTCGTATCTTATTACCAAAAGAGGAGTGCACATTCTCTCTACTTGAAATTTAGCACAACTTAATCCTTCTGCCCTGCAATTTACCTTGTGCCAGACTAATTTAATCGTTTGATAGATCTGAATAGTCAAAGAAAGAAAGAAAGAAAGAAAGAAAGAAAGAAAGAAAGAAAAAGAAAAAAAGAAAGAAAGAAAAAGAAAGTACGAAAAAAGAAAGAAATAAACAACCACAAAAAGAAAGTAAAAAAGAAACTAAGAAACAAAGAAAAGAAAAAAAACAAAGAAACAAAGAAGAAAGAAAAAGAGAGAAATAAAGGAAAAAGAAAAAAGAAAAAAAAACTGCCACAAAAAAGAGAAACAAAGAGACAAGGAAACAAAGAAAAAAAGAAAAATGAAAGAAAAAAGAAAGAAATAATAAAGAAAGAAAGAAAGGTAATATAAAAAAGAAAAAGGAAAAAATGAGAGAAATATTCATTGAAATTGAAAAACATAAAGGATTACAATGAGATTAATCGATATTAGAAATAACTGAAAAATATTCAAGCTAAATGACTTCATGAATTATTCGTGAAAAGATCTCATTAAAAGCAGGTATTACTCTTTTGCAACCCCTCAAGGCGCCTTGCATCGCTTAATAAATATTAAAAATGAATCAATCTAAACGAATTCTGAATTCACTAAATACTATTTTAATCAAAATCAATGATTTTAGTGTTAAAACATTTACTCACATTTAACTGGCTCAATTTTTATATGAAAAAATGACCCCATCTAAGAATTTTATACAAAATTATGAATTTAATCTTAAAACAAAAACTTTTCCCACATCACATTTTGAAATCAAGGGTTTTTGGTACTTAACAATTTACAACTCTTCGTATTTCAATTTACTGAAAAATGTGAGGTGAGTTAGTTTTAACCATCAAAACTTTATATTTTGTTTAAACAGGCAACATTTTGATTATTTTTATCATTCGTTTATATCGATCAACATTTTAATATTTATTGAGATGGTGCAAAACAATAAAACCGAACAATTCTAATAAAAATTACCGAATTCATTTAAAAAAAAGTCTGAATATTATGAAACGTTAGTGTGTAGATCGCAATGAAATTCAAAACACGATTTTTCAATCTTCTTAAGAATTTTTATGCAAATGGCCTCTGCCATTAAATATTCTTCGAGTCTTTGAGTTGCATCTGGCATTTCTAATTCACTCATGTATGAAGAGTTCTTTTTTTTTACTCTTCATTCGAGATTTACCTGATAGACATTACGGGCGTATAAGTCGATTCGACATTTATATAGCTTTGGTCCTTATGTCAATCGTAAATGGCTTTCGAGCTAGGAGATATTTTGACTTTGGGCTTTAAATGCAAATCATTTTTTAAACAAATTACTTTGCTACTCTTGAGATTTTTTACATACCATGTTATTTCAAGACATGGACGGTTTCCCTTCTCCAGAGCTTCCTTTTCCTTAATAGCAATAAATTTTCATTTCTAAGCAACGATAATGCTTACCCGTTGTTTTCTTCACGGTTTTGAGTTCAAAGACACACTGTTGGTTAAGGCTCAAGAGCCTAGTCTAACCTGATATTTAATCCATGGCTGATGGGGTATGAGATGGATTCTTTCCTTTCCCAAGGACATTAGTGTGAAGTGAACGTAACAGAATCAGTCAGAATTTGACCTTGACTGCCTTCACATGCCAAAGACTATTAGAGATCTTGATTCTCTTTTAATTTTGTTTTCAGTGTCTCTTTTACCTTCAGATGTCATATTTGACTATAAAAAATTAGTGTAAAAATTCACACTTTAATTTTTGTGGGATGATGTTTTTGTAAATAAGTTATCAGTTCCTTCTGTGAATCGAACTTTTGTTTAATTACGAAAAGAATACAACACATTTTTCTCCACACATGAACTATTCCCATGAAGAGACTGGAGGAGAAATAAATAAAATAGTAATGTTATAAACAACAAGAAAATCTGTTTCATGCCTTTTTATGGTCATTCGTACAAGGGATCGGAATAAAAACTGATCATTGGTCTGTTGTTCGATTCTTTTTTTCTTGATTTCTGTTCGCCAAATCATTTTGCAAGATTGAGAGATAAACAAGTTAAAGTGAAACAGTCGTAATTCCCCGACTGGCACCCGTTCGATTCAGCGTTTGGGCCGAGATAAAAACCATGCTCCTCCCAACTTTTAGTTCATAAAGATGACCCTGTTTCAATCGGGGGAAAAAAACTTCTTTCTCTCATGCTTGTCTATTTAGCCCTGTGCACAACTCAGCTAAGTAAATACGTCTCGTGAATGCATATGGGTAGGTAATCGTATGGTATGCTATTTCAAAAGATATATAAGCAGAATTTCTAACAAAGTGCGCAAACTAATAATGGCCATTTCTGTTAGGGCCGTGGTTTAAAAAATGATCTCATAGATTATTCCAATTGACTGGCTTGTTCGATATTCACTCAGTGCTCCATATTTGGGGCCTTATGTCAGAAGAATCAAAGCGCAAAAATATTTTTTAAAAATAACAAACCACCATATAAAAGATTTTATGCCTCGTCCTATCAAAAGAAGATGTTTTTAATAAGTTACTCTTTGAAGGTGACTAGAAAAAACAAAAGATGCCTTTCAGAAGATAAGCAAAGTGGGTTATTTAATGCCGACAATATTTTTAGGATAGGTTCGAATGAATAGAGTATGTATTCTTTGTAGGAAATCAGTTTGTAGATCAAGTCTTAATGACGTATCTTTGTGAAGAATGTTTTTGTCGAGAGTCAAATCTATTGCTAGTAATATTTTTTCCAAAAGATTTATTGTTGGTAATATCTTTTTTCAAAAATGTATTGCTTTTCTGTTTGAGAGTAAACTATTTGCCCATAGCAGGGACCCTAACAGGTGCTACTACTCCGTGTCAGCAATTAATGTGTGGTTCCACGCTCCTCAAAACCTCTCATTCAGAGGCCTTGCTCCAGGATGTAGTTTATCGTCATACCCAGGACATAGAACATCAGGAGACGGGAAGTTATGGAGAGCAATGATCGTCTAAATCTTGAAATAAGATTCTCATGTTGGATTTTTGAGTTTTAGTGAACATGAAAAAGTTTGATAGAAACATATTAAATTGGATATTTGAACACAGTGTTGTAGATATATAAACTCATCTCCGTGATTAAAATATTACCAGTATTAGAATATATAAGAAATTAATCAAGTATACTTGTATTTATATCACCTTTAATTCGTCTACATTTTTGTGCTTGTCTTTTGAGAATGTTCCCTAACACCAGAGAGCGTAATAAGCAGACGCAAATCTACACATGCGCACGCATTACAGGCGCTGATGACTTTGCGTCAAATATTACGTGCAGGATTTTTCTGTTTTTCTTCTTTTCTTTTTTCTTTTCTTTTACTTCCCAAGAAGAGTTAATTGAAATTCTTTTATCTTCATATATTTTGATAGAATTTCTCGATCGTTCATTTCGACACCTGGTACTTACCTGCTTTTGCATTTAATTGCAAAATATTTTTTTTTTACTTTTTTCTTTTTCGCATTCTATTTCTTCAACAATCGTTATGGAATGGTTGCTCTTAATACCAATGCTCTCTTGGTAAATGGATGATATTTAAAAGAGCCTCACATCTGTCTGTTTTCGGACACTTTACATTTGAAATACTCGTAATGCCAAGAAGCATCAATAAAAATAATAGATAGATAGATAGATAGATAGATAGATAGATAGATAGATAGATTAAACAGATTGAGATAGATAGATAGATAGATAGATAGATTGATTGATTGATTGATTGATTGATTGTGATAGTTCTAACAGATAGATAGATAGATAGATAGATTAAACAGAGTGAGATAGATTGATTAAACAGATTGAGATAGATAGATAGATAGATAGATAGATAGTGATATATGTCGGTTATAGCGCAATGGATACTGATTTAGTATCGCATACCATTCGCTAGTTTAGTAAGTTCGATTCTCACCACGCGCCCCCTCATTTTAACCTTGTATCAGTCAAAGCTCAGCGTAATTATAAACGCGCATGTGTTTCTTTATATGTAAATGCCACACGCATATTTACATATGTATCGATATGATTTGGAACAGAAATATCTGCACATACATTTTATTTACACATACACACATATATGAATATATTTGTAATCAGTTATTCATGTGTGCGTGTTTCTATCAATGCAATTAATGGCACATATAGACATATTTACGCATGAACAAGTTAACAATAAAAAAGTTCATTGGTATGTTTATGTAATGTTTGCATGCAATGGCGTTAATTGAAGACTTTCATCATATAAAAATATTTCCCGGGACAAAATTGCTCCAACTAGACAATATTGTCATTTGTTAGCACGAATGCTTTCGTGTTGTTATGTAGAAATAAAGTACCACTGCCGACACTTGAGTTTGAACACAGATCGCCATTGAGCAAACACAACGACAAAAAGACCATCAAGTTGAAAGGCATAACGATTTCAAATTCTTTGCCTTATCACTTAACAGTCACGTTTCAGTCTGAAGTCGGGCGACCGGCTGATCGGCTGATCGGTTCAACTCTCTGCCTTCGGGCGGGGAGAAACCCGAACGAGGCTACGCCGAAGGGCGGAGTCTCCTTCGGGGAGGTAAAACCGGCCCTGAACTCGTTTATACGGGTTCAATGGGCATATTTTTGGCTGAGCCCACGGGCTCGGAATGCCCACGTTAAAAAGGCCTTGTGCCACATGACACCCTCGTGGGGGGGGGGGGGGGTGACTGAATATCGTCACGTTTTATGTTTCTCCGGGTTATATTGGTTGGTTTGTTATTTTGTTTTATGGCATATCAAAACCTCAGTGGGTCATTTAATGACAATAATTTTTTTTAAAATAGATACATAGCAATAGTTTGGAAAAATAGATGTGTATGTAGACATGTATATTTGAAGCATTTTTCAATTACTCATATTTTTTATTACAATCCAACTTCTTAAGAATATATATCTGTTTGTATTACTGGTATTTCCTTTTCTCTAAGTACTGATGACAATAATTCTTCCTTCAAAAATTATTGCTAGCAATAATTTTTTTTATTACAAAGTATTAAAACCTATTTTTACACAAGTTTGGGTGTTAACTATTTGCCCATAGCTGGGACCCTAACAGGTGCTACCACCCTGGGTCAGGGTGGACCTGAAGTGGTTTCACGCTCTTCAAAACGTCCTGATCAGAGGCCTTGCTATTGGATGTAGTTTATCGTTTTACCCAGGAAGCGGATGTAGTTTATCGTCATACACAGGACGGTTCTCGGAATAATGGTTAACGAGCTAATCTGGTTGACCTTTACTACTGAGTAGTAAATGCGATCGTCACTGTTTGTCCCATATCTGTGACCATGTGCCAATCGAAGCTAAATTACGTAAACAGCAACAATTTGGTTGGAGTTCAATTTTCTAAAAAGAAATGAAATGAAACCAGAAGGTGAAAATGTTAAAATTCTTCTCATGTTTTGGTGCTAAAAGAGATGCAATTGTGAAATAAAGAGCATTCTTGATCTATGAGGAATTTTGAAATTATTCTTATTAAGTTCCTTTCCAGTCATGCATTTTAGGTTAAAACGAATCTATCATGTCATATTCTTTACATGAATTTATTGTTCAGTTATTATAAGAAATGAATCAAACATCTAATAAGCCGAGTCTATTTTGCACTGTGCAAAAGCAGTAAGTCAGTTAATGACGATCGAACTCTCTATAGTCAATAGGCAGAAATATGAACTTGTTAAATATCTGTCTATATTTCTGAGATAAGATATTGTAACTATTTACACTATTTACATTGTTCAGACAGTTGTCTTCATCTTTATTGACATATGCAAGACGTTTCGGTCGTTGTACGCTCTGGCCGTCTTCAGGATCTGTCTATATTTCTGAGATGAGATATTGTAACTATTTACACTATTTACATTGTTCAGACAGTTGTCTTCATCTTTATTGACATATGCAAGACGTTTCGGTCGTTGTACGCTCTGGCCGTCTTCAGGATCTGTCTATATTTCTGAGATGAGATATTTTAACTATTTACACTATTTACATTGTTCAGACAGTTGTCTTCATCTTTATTGACATATGCAAGACGTTTCGCTCGTTGTACGCTCTGGCCGTCTTCAGGATTTGTCTATATTTCTGAGATGAGTTATTGTAACTAGTTACACTATTTACATTATTCAGACTGCTGTCCTCATCTTTATTGTAATATTCACGACATTTCGACTTTTGTATACTCCTGCCTTCTTCAGGACCTGTCTATATCTCTAAGAAGTATTGTAACTATTTACATCGTTCGGCCGGTTTCCTCATATTTATTGTCATATTCACGTCGTTTCACCCGTTGTACGCTCCGGTCTTCTTCAGGTGATATACGTTGCCCCCCCTCCAAGGACATATGAACCAGTGGATAAAAGCGTTTGTAGGGTCATTCAAAAGTAACTTGGCCTAAAGAGTTATGAGTTCAATACCTGGCCAGAGCAGGGGAAATATAAATTTTAAGAATTGTGTTTTAGTAAATGGAATTAATTGATACTGAGATATAAAATACCATGGCACGTGGAACTAGAATTATCTACTCCGGTGGATTAAATAAAGAGTTCGATTCGAAATTCCAATGTATATCACCCGAAGA
>CAHIKZ030000263.1:375000-385000 GCA_903632075.3 Acanthosepion pharaonis | reverse complement strand
ATATATATATATATATATATATATATATATATAATTTATTCGAATATTATAACATAAATATGTTATAAAATCACTACAAAAATAGCCATTTTGTTTGAACACTTGTGGTGACTTATCAAGTGAGGGTGCTGAATGTAGAATAAAGTTTTTTAAAAGATTCAAATCAATCAAACATCCCTCGCCAGGGGAAACACTGTTACATAAGATGCAATGACCAATCAAAATACAAGTAGATGAGAATTCAAAAAACTTGACAACGAACCTTGGTTATAATAATTAATGCTTTAATGATAGGGTTGGACTAAAATAAAAATCATTCTAATTAATATTAAATTTTACTATAAAATTGAAAATTAAAAATTACCAATTTTAAATTTTAACTTTTAAATTTTAATTTAATGTACATTAAATTTAAAATTGGTAATTTTTAATTTTCAATTTTATAGTAAAATTTATATATATATATATATATATATATATATATATATATATATATATATATATATATATATATATATATATTTGAAAAGTGGTACTGAACATTTCGCGTTTTTGTCCAAAATTTAATACCAAATTTTGGGATGTAATTAAAACCGAAAATTTTACATTACCCTCGCGCGTGTATGTATGCGTGTGTATGTGGTGTGTGTCTGTGTGCGTGTGTTAAGGTATGAATATAATCTATTGAAATCATCGTACCTGCACAGAGGTGTCTATATATATATATATGTGTGTGCTGTGACCCATGCGAGAATACCGTTGCACCTGCGCAGTTCCATTCCAATATCCCTAATGTTTGGTCACTGAGTGGAAGTTGAATCTTTTAACGTTATTAATTTTTATCTAAGTAAAGCAAATTCGTTGTGAATGTTCAGATGCGCCACGGATTTGCCGCCATACAATGAAACTCGATTAGAGTAACATTTGGAAAACCGTGATGAATCACGTCTAAGTTAGTTTGTTTCATCGGCGAGAAAGAGAGGAAAGAAAGGCGAATAACAGAAAGAGAGGAGCAAAAGGAAAGGGAGAAAGAAAGAAAAATAGAAAAGAAGATATAAAGGGAGAACAGGAGAGATAAAGAAGGCGGGGGGAGGAGAAAATGAAAAAGAACGAGAAAACGTGAGGTCAAAAGTGAGAGGAGAAGAAAGAAAGAAAGAAAGAAAGAAAGAAAGAAAGAAAGAAAGAAAGAAAATGGCCGGAGAGGATGAAAGAGAAAAAAGACAACTGAACAGTGACTTCTGATTGAAGAGAAATTAATTTATTGAACAAAAACTAATAATCCAATATGAATTGTTTTTAATTATTTCCCCTGGAGCAAGGCAATAAAGCCACTAAGATGCAAAGGGTTACTAAGTGTGAAAGCATATGAAAAAAAGAAAACATGAGATCAATAAAAGAAAAGAGCACAGAAGACAAAGATTGACATAACATTTGAATTATTAAAGATCACAGTTGTCTAGAAAGCAAGAAGCTGGAAGAGAGTTCCACAGGCAAGAAGTACGAGAGAAGAAACCGTTAGAATAGAACTTACGGTTATATCTAAGCTTTTCAACTGTAAAATAGTGAGACCTAGCCGCCAATCTAGTTCTACGCTTAAATTCATAAAGGCTAGGTACCAAAGATGAAAGCTGATCAAAACAATTACCATGACGATATTTATAGAAAAGGTACAGCGAAGCTACGTTACGGCAGTGAGAAACTGACTGAAACCGAGATGCCAGCTCAACGTCAGATTCTTCTTTGTATTTTATCAAGAATCTTGGAATACCTAGCAGAAGCAATATTTAATTCACAAACGAACGCTAGGCTTATAGATATGTAAGATAGATTCTTGCGATAAAAATTGTCCAGCGCGATACTGGGAACTAACTTTCAAAGCCAGGAACCGATCTAATATAATATTTCCTCGTCTTGTATGCGGAAAATGTTTGCCCAGGAAGGCCCATTGACTTAATTTCCGGGCGGGTAGCATTAGCCATGATGATGGAAGGTAAAATACGTTCTCTCAAACAATTGAAAAAGAGCAGTTTTGTTTTGAAGGCGTTAAAATTAACAAGCCGTTTCTGCCACAGTTTGTAAGTCATTTTTTTAGATCAGCTGCCAATTTGATCTCATCAAATTGAGCAGAGTTATCATTGACAAGAGTAAATAGTTGGGTCATCAGCATCGAGAACTGAGTTAAGAACTGATGACATCAGGAAGGGCACTCTTAAAAAAAGATAGGAACAACTCAGGTCCAAAAATAAAGGCCTGCGCTACCTGTATTAATGCAAAAAAGATCAAGAAGAGTGGCCGTTCAAGACGAGTTTCATTTTACAATTTTATAAGATTGAATCAGATCAAAAATTCCATGTCAAGTTGTGAAGACGAGCATTTCAAATCTTGTCAAATGGTTTCGAGATATCCAATGCAACAGCCAGAGCTTCACCATTCTTATCTAATGATTGTTAGACTCTTTCAGTAATAATCAGAGAAAGGAAATATTGTCTGAAAGAAGACCCTACAATGTGAGATGTTTATCTATTTCAGAGTTGAATAGAGGCTGTAGTAAAAGAGGATATAATGTTAATCGCCTGAGTTCTTAAAGACTGGAAACCTAGAAAATGACTCCAACAAGTAGGAAAGCAAGAAGCAACAGTGAATTGATCGTGGAGTTTAGAGCAGGGGCCAGTTCAGGAGCACATTTCTTAAGGACTGTTTCAGGGATACCATCAAATCTACATGCTTTATGGGGATTCAGTTTAAAAAGGATCGACGGAGTTATATGTATATCACTCACTAGTGACTTTTTTTCTAAGTGGAAAGTCAGGCAAAGATATCTGAGATCAGTCAAGAGTAGAATTGGAAGAGAATTTACGAGCAAAACATTTTTTTATCAGCAGAAAAGAATAACGCTTCAAATTGAGCGAAGGGAGGAGGAGTAAAGATTTACTCTTATTTAACACACTATTACCAACAAATAAAGATTTAGTTCATTTGTGGATACATTTACAATTATTACACGCAGACATAAAGAGGCGTTGGTTGTAATTTTAAACATCACGCTAGTGCAGTCTGAAAAGTGTATCCTGTGGATTATACCGGCTGAACAGGAAGGATATGAACCAATGAGATTATCATTCTGTAAATCTGTAACCAAAGGATTGTATAGTCGTCAGGCAGATCAATTCTCAAATAGTGAGTTCAATCCTTACTGGAACATCATTAATATGAACCTGTATTAAACTAAGCTATATTTTGTAAATATCCACGGTTCACATTTCCTCGAGTTCCATATCTCTGTCCTTGTGCCATACTAAATTAAGCTTTAACATAATTAAATCGAATCCACTGAAATACTTGCTTGTTTTGGGGGGTTTTTTGCGTTTTATTGTTTTGCTTTGTTTGTTTTTGTTTTTTTATTATTGTCAAAATAATTACATTTTACGGCGGCTACACAAAGTTTAGTCTATCGAACAGCGTTATATATGTTCAGAACTATGTCCTACTCGTTCTGATGTCATTCCTGTAACAGGAAAGTGATGTACTGTACTATCAAGATAAACCTCATCTACATTACTCAGCATGATCTGCAAGATTCTCGACACCTTTCGCCAACACAATCGCTAGATCTGCCTCACATTGAACACGAAACATGATGAGACGATGCCTAACTCGTTCAGTTAGCCCACCTACAACTATTACTAAGGCAACAACACGATCAAGGTGAGTGGAATAATGCATACAAGAGCACATGCCTGTGTTAATGCCCAATGCATTAGGATCTGAGTGCCATTAATATACAGTGTAACCCGGATATAAGAGACCCGGATATAAGAGAAACCCGGATATAATAGAGATTTTCTCTGGTCCCAAATTAGAGCCTGTGTTAATGTATATAAAATAGACCAAACCCGGATATAAGAGAAACCCGGATATAAGAGACTTCTTCTCCGGTCCCGACAACTCTCTTACATCCGGGTTACACTGTACCCCCATATTTTAGGTTTTGTGCTTTTATTAGTCTATCTATCTATGTTCACTTTCGCTTTCTGACCATGAGACACAGGTTCGGATCTGACCATGGTCGATTTCTCAAGATGACTTCCTAATATTGTCGGTCTGTAGGAGGCGACCCCAGGGTACGGCACCTTTGGAAGCTGCCTAAAAACCATACCACGGTAGACGTAATCCTTGAGAGCTGTCGATGGTTGTGCTAGCACAAAGTCACAAGTCATCGTGACCGAGGGTTTGAGTGTGCTGGCCTGGTTCAAATCACACTAGATAACGCGCACTCTTCCAATGACTAAGGCCGCTTCAACATATTTGCGCTAGAAACCACAGGTGGGCTCTGTGTTCTTAAACAATGTGCCTGAGCAGGCAGCTGCAATGGGGATTAGCTAGCCGCTCTAGTAGACAGTCATCCTCGGATACGAGTGGCTATTTAGATGTGTTCATTTATTGTAATGCAGCTATATCGTTTGTAGCTTTAATTTTGACAATATTGAAATATATTCAGTTTTGCAATTTTATTTTCCATCAGTGTTCATTTAATCATATCGCTATGGGGAAATTAGAGAAGAAAGTGCCAAATATGCAACTATCTTAGCTACCGGGCAAGGACATAATTTAGAAAAAAATTCAGTCACTTGAGTCATCAGTATATTTTAGAATCAAAATATAAAAACTATACTTCTTACTACTTTTCGGCTTTACACAGGCTTTTGCTTTTCTTAAACCCCTCCGTCCTTAAGCAAACAGAAGAAACTTAAGTCATTATTCCATCAAAATATCATCTTGTTCCGAGCGATATGTTATCCGATCTTCCTCAAATTTCAGCCATTATTATTAACTACCCGCTAACTTTTCACCAGCTTCTTGATAAAGGGCAACTGCATTTGTTTTTCTATTTTTTGTTGTTTGTTTGTTTTTTATGTAGGTGCATTTAATGGCCATTATGAGTTTTCTTTCTCGACATGCCAAACACTCATTCAGATCATTTCAGAAAGAATTCCACGCTCAGATTACCAAAACTTACTGGTTATTTTTTTATACTGATCCCTTCACTAACCAATATTTCCCAGGTGTTTTTTTTAATATTTTACTTCATAAAAATATGGCACGCGTCAGATTGCAGAGAAACGCATTTTATTAGTAATAAAGTACAAGGCGTTTGGATGACATGTTCGAAATTTATGTCTGATATTTGAATCGCCACTGCATATTTTATGCTCTTCTCATGTTTTTGCTATTTAGGG
The DNA here is from genome assembly GCA_903632075.3 of Acanthosepion pharaonis. Taxonomy (NCBI): domain Eukaryota; kingdom Metazoa; phylum Mollusca; class Cephalopoda; order Sepiida; family Sepiidae; genus Acanthosepion; species Acanthosepion pharaonis. The sequence continues at coordinate 379,763 of CAHIKZ030000263.1, read as the reverse complement.
AAGAAGATGTCGGAATTTTTCATTATCTATATCCTATTACATAAGCTTATTTATTTATCTTTTTCTCCAGTTTCAATAGATGTACATTTAGAATGAAAAACCCTTAGTCTTAACAGATTTTATCATTTCCTCACGCCATCAAGACGACATTTTAGGCTAAAATCAACAATGGTAAAGATTTGGCAGTTCGTAAGGTTGCAAATGTAAAGTGTAAGTCTCGTATTTTATCCAATTTATTCGCATACATTTTTTCTTATTAATTTCACTTTTTAATCACATAAAGAATTAAATTTATAAGCTGATATTATTAAAAATAAGACGAATGTTTTGTCGACAATTAATATAATAGATGTTTACTGTCATTGCCGGCTAGATAATTTAAAGTGCTCTATCCAAGTGTAAACTCATAGGCGTCTGATAAAAATACGAGACTGAATTTTTCATACGTAAATTACTAGTAGTAGCTCGTATTCAAGGATACCCGCCTTCTAGCACAGCTAGCCAATCCCTGTTGCAGACGCTCGCTCAGGTACATTTGTGTTTGTTCAACACCCTCTGAGCCAACTGTGGTTTATACTGCAACTGAGCAGACCTTAGTTACAGTTTCTGGGAGAGAGAGTTTTATCTAGCGTGATCAACAATTTCAACAAAGCCAGCACACTCAAGCCCTCGGCCACGATGTCTTGGGACTTTGTGCTTGCACAGGTATCGACGGACCCCAAGAGTTCTGTTTACCCAATTTTACTCAATAGGCTTGGGTGAACCTGTGGTATGACTTTCAGGCATTTTTCAAATGTGCCGCACGCTGGGATCGAGCCCTCCAGTCAGATAACATCAGGAAGTCCTGACAAATCAACCATGGTGAGATTCATGGTCAGACTGCGAAGGTTCTAACCACTTAGCCACCTGACTATACGTAAAATAATCATTTATTTACGCTTTATTGCATAAAAATTAACGTCGGCCGTGGAATGTATGTGGTTTTGGGGGAGCCTTCTTCGAATGTTCAAATTTCTTGCGAAGCTGTGTAGAGTTTTACCTCCCTCCTTATTGGTCGGGCGCCTATATAACTTTATGTAACCCGGTTGTGCGTGTCTGTGTGTGTACTAATTTTAGTTGGGTTACTTCCTGTTTACGCTGCTTTGAGGCTTGATTTTGCACTTGGTGATGATGAGTACGTCTTCTAGTTCAACCCTCTGGGGTATCTTGACCTTTTGATATTTTGATGTCATACCGAATAGAAAGCTTATTTTGTTATCTCTTAGGAAAAAAAAACACTACATACTGGGGTCACCACCGATCAAATTTTCTTTCGTTTTTTAATTATATTATAATCGGTTCGCACCTCTGGTATCTCCTGGTGTGGATCACATACTACACAAGTATTAACTCACCCGTCCTCATCTATTGTCAGCCACGAGATATTTTTTTTGCTGAAATAACTGGTAATTGTACAGAGTGCAGGGAGAGGTGGATTCGTGCCTATCCCAAAGTTATGCTAACAGAACTCAGTTGAAATTGGTTTGCTGATTGCATTTCCTGTGCTGATAGCCGTCACGCTACCCTAAACTCATCATCATCATCATCATCATTAGCAGTCTCTATCTCTCCTTTACTCTTACTTCTATTGTATTTTCATCTCACTAGAATTTAATTAGTTTTTCAGGGAATCAAGTGACAGCAAGCTCCTTAAATACTCCAAAAATCTCCTCGGTAGCTTTGCTAATTTCACTGATACTGTTGAGTGAGCAGTTTCAGTTTTTCATTGAATTTCCACTTCTTTCAGTCTTTTCCCAAGAGCATTCGGTTGTGTTCCATGTGCTTCCATAATCACAGGTGCAACCGTCACTGTCCTATTATATTTTATTTTTAGTTCTTTGGCAAGGTATTCATATTCTATGAAGCTTTTTTACGTCTCTTGTGGTCCACTGTTACGACTACAACAACAATTATACAGATCTTCCTTTCTTTGTTTACCATGACTAGATTTTATCTCCTGGTCTAGTTAGGATGGTCTGTTTTAATTTTAAAATACCAAAAGAACTTACTTTTTCTATTACTAGAATACTGAGGAGACTTGCTGTCACTTGGTCCCCAGCGGGAGCCACCAGCTTCTACTGGTGCGGAAATTCACTCAAAAATTAATAAGTACGTTCTTTGTTATTTATTCTTTTAAGATAAAATTACAATAATTTATAGAAGAGTGTCTTCATCATTTCCAGCTGATATGTGCTTCGGCATTAAAATTAAAGTAGAGGAATTTATGATTGAGAAGCAGTTTGGGACGTGACTCAAACTCGTATTTATATTATAACGTGCTAACTTATATATCATTTTGGTCATTAGCCTCCACTTTACTACAGAATTTGTATAGTGGTGTTATTGATCATTTCAGTTGTTAATATCTCTTTTGATTATTCCAAACGTCTTTATATTTCGTTGTTCCTTAAAATGACATTTTTATTACAACTCTGACCTCCTAACCAAAGTTGTAAGAAGAACGCTTTATGGCATAGAAAGCTTCTGTGGTATAAGATACTAGTTTGATTCTCGTTCGAAGCTGCTGCTTTGTTCCGAATTTCGTTAATCCAAATTACGTAAAAGTTATCAACTACAAACATCGCGATAATATAAACAAGAAAATTTAGGATAAAAGATTAGACATAAAGAGACCATGTCATCTCAAATTTTAATTTATAAACAGATTATCATATTTGGGGGAAAAAGTGAAGGGAATTATTTTTAAAAAAATGACTATTCCTTGACGTAATCCATTTAAAACTGCAAAAGTCGACAACAATGTATTCTTTCTGTCTCTTCCAAGTTGATTTTCTTGTTTGTCTGTATTTTCCCTTTCTTTTTTTTTTTTCTTTACTTTTAATGATTTTCGTGCGAAAGAGGACCGTTTGTTTGAGCGACTGTTGCTTTTTCTGCAGGTAGGCAAATGGGACAACAACGGTCTGGTGATGCATGATATCACGTGGCCAGGAAACTCGACAGTGCCACCCGTGGGGAAGCCTGAGAAATTCTTCATGCGAGTTGTCACCCTCGAAGAAATTCCCTACGTCCGCTACCGGGATATGGAAAATGGCAAGTGTAATATGAACGCCGTGCCGTGCCGGGTACGAAAAGAGATTAGACTGGACAAGTGAGTTATTTCCCTTTATTTGCTTGACGCTTCATTTTTCTCTCTTCATTTTCACAAGAGTTCATTTTACTTGTTTGTTTGCTTTTTTCACATGTTCTGTTGATTTTCATTTATTTACTTATTATTCCAGTGCAACTATTACACAATGGTTAAACTCTGTGTGCACGTCACATACAGCGAGCAATTCACAGACTCACATGAGTTTACATGAGATTTTGCATGAATATATCTATGATTTCCATACATTTACAAATATTTTACTTACATTTGCATATATATATATATATATATATATATAATCGGCAACTTCTACAAATTGGCTGTCGATGACTACAACAACTTAATTAGAAAAAACTTAACCAGGACTTATAAAAAAGCTTGCAACAACAACATCAATATGGTCGATAGCATAAACAGAACTAGTAAAAAAATAACTGATAAATTAAAAATCAGCGATAGAGTAGGTAAACTTACTGAAAAGGAATGTTACATAACTCTTAAGGACCATAAGCCTGACTTTTTAGAAAACCCAGCAACCAGAAATATTAACCCTACCCGACCCGACATAGGAAAGATCAGCAAAAGGATCCTGGAAAAAATTACCTGCCAAATAAAAAAACAACTGGAATTAAAATTATGGATCAATACTAAAGATGTCATCAATTGGTTTAACTATATTGATGATAAACCGAATTGCACCCTAATACAGTTCGATATCGTGGATTACTACCCATCAATTTCGAAGGATCTATTTACAACTGCCCTGGACTTTGCTGCTGTGTATTCTAACCTGACAAAGGAAGAAACAGATATAATCCTCAGCGCAAAGAAATCGGTTCTCATTCATAATAGGGACCAATTGATAAAAAACAATAACGACCTGTTTGACATCACTATGGGATCATTAGACTCTGCAGAGTCTTCTGACCTTGTTGGTCTTCTGATACTGTACAACTTAACGGCACACCGCGAAATTGATATTAAGGACTTCGGACTGTATAGAGATGACGGGCTCATGGTGGTGAGGAGTTCTACTAGTTTTAAGATTGAAAAAATCAGAAAAAATTATATTTAGTGAATTTAAAAACTAAAACTAAAGATAATTGTCTCTTCTAATTTAAAAGGGTAAACTTCCTCAACGTAACTCTAGACTTACCTGGCAACACATACCAACCTTATAGTAAACCTAATGCTAACCCTTTATATATACACCCGAGGTCAAACCACCCTCCATCCATAATTAAACATATACCCTCATCAATAGAAAATAGAATTAGCATTAACTCCGTTAACAAGGAAATATTTCAACAACACAATGGCTTCTATAACACTGCCCTAAAAAATAGTGGTTATAAAAATGCTAACATTAACTATGGAGACAATTGCACTGGCCATAGAAAAAAACAAGAAAACAAAAATCATTTGGTACACCCCTCCGTTCAACCAAATGGTTAGTATTAAACTAGGACAAAAATTCTTAAACCTAATTGATAAACACTTCCCCACCAATAGTAAGCTTAGTAATATATTCAATAAGAACACCCTAAAATTGAGTTACAGCTGCTCTGAAAATCTTGAACGTATAATAAAAAAACACAATAATAACATCTTGAAC
>CAHIKZ030000263.1:357500-370000 GCA_903632075.3 Acanthosepion pharaonis | reverse complement strand
ACTTTCTCTTTTAGATTTCTTTTTATATATATATATATATATATATATATATATATATATATATATATGCAGACACACATACATACATACATATATATATATATATATATATATATATATATATATATATATATATTAACTAATTTTAAAATATGGTTCCTCCGCTACAGAGGAATTATCATGTTTCAAAAAACCGAAGCTAAAAACTTCTAATTTAATTATATAATTAAATTAAAAGCATTAGTTCTGTTTCATATTCAAGCAAATTTTGGAATAACTTATTTTTTAATTTACTGAGTTTTAAACGCACGTACAATTCATAATTTTTGTTTCCAAGGATACAGAGAAATCCAATCATTTCGACAGGGGAGATAGCGTGTTTATTTTTATTAAGTATTATTGTATCAATTATGCTCTATGAATTTACATTGAGCACTGTTTTGTAAAAATAAAAGAACACTGGATTATATATCTTACTGTTCTTTCTTTTTAATATAATATATATATATATATATATATATATATATATATATATATATATATATATATATATACACAAAATATGAAAAATATTTTTACAAAGTTTGGAGGCGAACTCCTGACAAAGTCCATATGAAGATATGTCCGAATATGCTTCGTTTTTGAGTTATTACATTTAAAGAAAGTTTACGGCAGATGGCACTGTGTTGTCACGTAGACGAGTTTATATTTGTCATTCGTGTACATTTGTGGTTAGTCTGTTTTCAACGTCTAACGTGTGGAGTTGTGAGAGAATTGAGAAGTGTTCCGTTTAACAATGGCAGGATATTCATATCGTGAGCAAGCAGTTAAGATTTTTACGTACGGACGCGCAAATGGTAACGGACACGAGGCTGCACAGCTGTTTCAGATTGCGTTTCCAAACCGAATTTGGTCTCCAACTTTTCACTCGTTTCTAGGAGGGGTGGACAAAGTGATATTTTATTGAAGTTAGTTTCAAAAATGGACTTTTATTCACTTATTCAGGCACAGGACCTAAATCATTGAGCACTCTTTGAGGATTAATTTGCTATCAGTGACTTGACTAACCTTCTGGTAGGAACTCGATTATGTATGAAGCAAACTGAGATTAATTTGGTACAAGACCATTCTGGAGAGGGGGACGCCTAATACAGATAAAGCTCGCTACACATTAGTAATAGTTTATGAGACTACCAGAATTAGTTGAAACCTGATAATAGTATTTTAGATATCAATTTCTCTTCCAGAAATCACACTGCACTTTTATCTCAATGACTGAGTTATCGTTACTATTTCATTTCAAAATAGGAATAATGTCAATCACATTTACATAACACACCTTGTTTTGTTGTGAAGAACCCGCCACCAATGTTTGTAAAGCTATTTTTGATACACCCTGTATATATGCATATAATAAGTTCACCTCTTAGGCACCTCGAGACGGTTTAATGGTTAGCAAGCTTGTTCCGCTAAAACAATTACGACTGAGTAGTGAGTTCGATCCTCACTGGGTGCACCCTACTTTCGGCCTTGTGTCACATCTACTGGGCACCTTAGTGATGTAATGGTTAGCAAGCTTGTCTCACTAGGACAATTACGATTGAGTAGTGAGTTCGATCCTCACTGGGTGTCCCATACTTTCGGCCTTGTGCCACATCTACTGGGCACCTCGAAGTGGTGTAATGGTTAGCAAGCTTGTTTCGCTAGAACATTTACTACTGAGTAGTGAGTTCGATCCTCACTGGGTGTCCCATACTTTCGGCCTCTTGTCATATCTAATCTACTAAACTTGGAAAATCACTTTAATAAATCAGATTTCATTATGCAAGTCAATGTTTCCTCAATAAAATTGGTAACATTTCCGAGGTATATTTATGATGAATATACCCAGTGAATTTCAACTTCTAATGTTTTTTATTGGAAATATTTACAATAACTTACTTGATATTGTAAAATAAATATAACAGTATAGTTAATGATATTATTTTTGTAAATGTTACAAATAGATAGACTGCAGATGTATCGTAAGAAATATATAATGCCAAAAAGGATATTATAGTTATTGATTGGAGGGAAGACAATGTTAGAAATTGCAAAAAAGTTAAACAGAGATCATAGGACAATCAAAAAAGAATAATTTGGCTATAAGAATATGGTAAAATGAGATTTGAGAATAATTAAAAGAAAAGTAATGTAGATAGTAAAAAAATATCGGAAAAAGATGGCGGGGCAAATATAAACAGAAAAAATGAAGAATATTAAGAGAATATTAAGAGCCAAAAACATGAAAGCAAACAAGCGGCCAACTTTAAAAGCATTCTTCTTCTTCTTCTTCTTCTTCTTCTTCTTCTTCCTCCTCCTCCTCCTCCTCCTCCTCCTTCACCTCTTCTTCTTCTTCTTCCTCTTCCTTTCTTCCTCTTCTTCTTCCTCTTTTTCCTCTTCTTTTCTTCCTCTTCTTCTTCCTCTACCTCTTCTTCCACTTCCACTTTCTCTTCTTATTCTTCCTTCTCTTCTTCCACCTCTTCTTATTGTTCTTCCACTTCCACTCCTTTTTCTTCCTCTTCTTCTTCTATTTCTTCTTCCTCCTCCTTTTTTCCTCGTTCTCTTCTTCCTCTTCTTCCACTTCCACTTTCTCTTCTTCTTCTTCCTCTTCCTCTTCTCTCTCTTCTTCTCCTCCTCCTTTTTATTCTTCTTATGCCTCTTCTTTTTCCACATCTTCTTCTTCCTCTTCCTCTTCCTCTTCTTCTCTTCTTCTTCCTCTTCTCCTTCTTCCTCTTTTCCTTCTTCCTCTTCTTCTTCCTCTTCTTTCTCTTCTTCTCTTCTTCTTCCCCTTCTCATTCTTCCTCTTCTTCCTCTTCTTCTTCTTCCTCTTCTTTCTCTTCTTCTTCCTCTTCTCCTTCTTCCTCTTCTCCTTCTTCCTCTTCTTCTTCTTCCTCTCCCTCTTCTTCTCTTCTTCTTCGTCTTCTCCTTCTTCCCCTTTTCTTTCTTCCTCTTCTTCTTCTTTTCTTCTTCCTCTTCTCCTTCTTCCCCTTTTCCTTCTTCCTCTTCTTCTTCTTCCTCTTTTCCTTCTTTCTCTTCTTCTTCTTTTTTTCTCTTCTTCTTCTTCTTCTTCTACACCTTCTTCTTATTCTTCTTCTATGTACTGTGTCACTTCAGGACGTTGGCAATCATGGCTCTCCACAATTTCCCTTCATTTGTAGCGCTTTATAAATTTTGTCCACCATCTATTCATTCAAGTTCACCAGTTAGGTTCCTGTATCGTTTCCCTCTCTCCATTTTGTCTTCAATCTGCCCTGTGAGTATTCAATATCCCAAGTGCTCTTTCCTCATCATGTGCCCTAGAAATTTCAACTGTCTCTTCCTGATGTTAAATATAACTTACCTTTTTCCATTGTCTCTAGATGCTCACATGTTCGGTTTATGGTATTCTTATCATCCTTCTGCAGAATCACATTTCTCTTGCTGAGGAGGTTGTCCAGCATTTACTGCCATATAGGAGGACTGGTATTACATAACAGTTCAGTACTCTTTTCTTTGTTTCTCTTGCTTCAAGTCTCTTCTTCATCTGTGAGGAGATTGTCCAGCATTTACTAACGAAACTTTTCAGTTTCTTAATACTTTATTAAGTTTTTGGAAAGATACTTCCGCTATCCCAATGCGTATTGGGATTTCCGTGTCACGCTTTCCGTCCCGTGTTTAAACGCTTTCCAAATATTTAAATTGCTGTACTTGTCTGATTTTGTTATCTCCTATTTGTTGAGTTGGGGTTTTTTGGATTTTTTTAACGGATATACATTCAGTTTTTTTTCGCAATTAGTGTTTAGTCCTTTCTTCTCGCTTTCCTTCACTACCTTTTGCAATATTTCTTGTAGTTTCCTTTCCATAGCTGAAATACAAATAAAAAGTATGAATTGTATGCAAACTGATTTTTTTTAATCAAGTTCACCCCAAGCAAGGTAGTAAATCCACTAAGGCACAAGGGGGTGGTGGGTGTGAAAAACAGAAACATTACTAAGGAGCGAGTACAGAAGAAGTATAATCAGGAGGCTAGTAGATAGCGATTGACATTGCATTTAAATTTTTGAAGACTAAAGGGCGTTACACAAGCGAGAAGTGCGAGAAAAGACACTTTAAGTATAGATCTTACGGTTACAACTAGTCAACTAAACATTGTATTGAAGAGAAATCATCGTCAGTCAAGTACTGCGCTTGAATCTCATCCGAACAATTGGCATGAATGAATTTATAGAAAAGACACAGGGAGGCAACCTTATGGCGTTGAGAAAGTAACTGGAGCCGAGCCGCCAGATCAGGACCGATAATTTTGCAAATTCTTTTGGGATTTTATCAAGGAGCTCAAGATAAATAGCAGGGGCACCAGACCATATGTGGCAGCAATATTCTAAGTATGGACGATAGATTCGGGAGAGAAAAATTGTCTCGCACGACACAGTGAATTCATATAAAATTGCTATCTATATATGCTTTACATACACAGACACACACACACACACACACACACATACACACATATATATATATATATATATATATATATATATATATATATATACTACTGATATCCATATCTCAGTTCATATTTCTTTCTATCACAATGGCATTGTTTCTCTTCCTTCACACAATCTCTCTGCATATATTGTTCACTCTCTCTCTTTTTCTCTCTCTCTCTTTCTCCCTCTCTCTTTCTCTCTCTCTCTCTCTCCTTTTGTCTTTCTGTCTTTCTTTCTCTCTTATTCTGTCTCTCTCTTTTTCTCTCTCTTTCTCTTTCTCTCTTTCTGTCTCTCTCTATTTTTCTCTCTCTGTGTCTCTCTCTCTGTCTCTCTCTTTCTGTCTCTCTACCTTTCTCTCCCTGTTTCTGAACACAGGAGAAATTTCACCTCCCAGGACACCACAAGAACGTCATATTTTATCAGAGATTTACATTTATTAAACGTCATATTGACCTTCATCTCCTCCGATGTATCTATCATTCAATTTTGAAAAAAAATTACAACCAGGGAAAATGGCACTATTTACATTATTCGGAAAATTGTCTCCTCTTTGTGGCCATAATTATTACAACGTCTCGAGCATTGTACGCTCCAGCCTTCTTCAGCTTGTTGGAATGTCGAACTGAACATTTTATTTCGCTCACTGGGATAGACTGTTCTAGTTCTACGTGCCATGTCTAATGGGTATCAGTTATCAGTTATCTCCTATTAATTGCCCTCTCCAAGTTTTCTACCGCCTTAACCAGGTATTGAACTCACAAATTTTTGGGCCCTGTCACTGTTCTGAGATAAGGTACAATGGCCGAAACGTTGTAATAAATATGGCGACAAAGATGAGGACAATAGTCCGAATAATGTAAATAGTGTACATAATACCTCATCCCAGAAATATAGACAGATACAGGGAAAAGGGTTATTGTAATCTATTTATTATTTTCCATGTACATTTTCATTCTAAAATGTGCAAAAATTTGTCTTTCGCAATTGACTTTGCCGCGAAAAATGCAGGCTGGAATGTCTGAATAGTCGAGATACTTGTTTGAGTAAAAAATTGGCGCCATTGACCCGATGTCGAGACGGAGACGTGAAGAGCATTGAAATTGATTTCTGAGATCAATGTCTTCTTTGTAGATTGCTTTGGTGCTTTGCAAAGATGGGCAGGTAGGGTTTGTGGAATAGACGCCAAAATGGCCGTTTTTGCTTCCAGGCAAATGCACCCTCTTTTCAACTGAGATATACTCTTTGGATTTGGCATATTATCTGATAAATACAGAAGTCCAATACAAGAACTATTGCATAGACGAGAAGATTAAAAAGATGCAAAAGAACAACTCTGTAGGCGTCTATTGTGAGATGTGTCTGCCTTGGCGGCACAAAAGTTGACGCAAATGGTAACGATTCGAAAATGATATCACTACACTCATTATTACTGACAATATTTGGTCCAATCGCTAGTCATCTCAATCAATATAAAGAACGATGTCATATTCAGAAATAAGTGATCACTACATGTCATAGAATGATGGTTTATAAATTCGTCTTGCAAATTGTTGCGAGAAGTTACTTTCATCTTTACCGAATGTCCAGCTGTTTTATCCTTGTGTCTAACTAAACTAAACTTCATGAATATAAAAAAAAATGCACCCGTTTCTTTTGTCACCAGTATCATTTGCATATTTACCATGAATTACACTTTATGACGATAAACTACATCCAGCAACAAGTCCTCGGATCGGGAGATTGGAGGTTTTCAGTAGCATGGAACCACCTCTTAATTGCTGTGGTTTCCAGGCCCACCCTGACCCAGTGTGGTAGCACCTGTTAGGGTCCCGGCTATGGGTAAATAGTGGTGACCCAAACAAAAATCAACAGTACATTTTATAGTAAAATTAGCAGCGATACATTTTATTGCAAAACGACAATCAAGACAACACAAAAAATAATACATTTTTATAGCGAAATTACCAGCAATACATATTTGTTTTTAAATTACCAACAATGCACTTTTTAAAATTGCTAACAATCATCTATATTTATCATCTACAAACTATATATACAGTATTGTGCAAATGAATTGAAACAACCGCTTTAGTTTCCTTTTTTTCACCATACAGTTAGTTTAGACCCATTGGACTGACAGGGTGTAATCGATTTCTATTTTTTCTCAGGTTAGGTCTTTTTCAGTGGTGTGCAGTAATACGAATCTATTTTTCGATGTGTATGATGAAATTTATTTGGCCTTGATAAATATTGCGTAATCCGTGATTGCATCAGATATGTATCACGCTCAGACACTATTGTCTCGACTGTCGATTAGTTGTCCTACGGCCATTGTAATGATGCAGGAACACAATAGCATACCTTACCAGTGAGCCAATCAAAGTACTATAGACTGACCAGGAAACTATCCTGATTTAAAATCAACCAAAAGTCTGTGGTCTATCTGCAATGAAAGATTTTGTGGAATGGACATACGAAGAACTAATATGTGCACTGCGTCATGTTTCATTGGAAAAATACGAAAAAATTAAATAATAACGGAATAATTCGTTTTGTTTCAATTAATTAAAGGGTGTATATAAAAAAAAACATACGTTTGCCATTATAGTATAAAATTATATACAAAATGTTGAAGGGATAAAATTGCGTACAAAATATTTAGATTTCGGAATTAAATAACCCACAGAGGTGTTGATATGCCGCCAAACAATCCGTTTTAATACAATTTGAATTTTGGTCGCTACAAAATATCTTGAAAAATGTAATATTTTTCTATGACTTTTTCTTCCTTTGAACAAAACCTGCAAATATTTTTAGACGGAACTGAAATGAATCAACTTCGGAAAAAAAGAAATGAAACAATTCTTTTTTACCTTTCCAGAGTTTCACCTAAAGGGTAGGACTAAATTGATCATGTCTGTCTGCAATCGTATTAAGTTTATTCATATCTTTACCTATTTGAACGTTTCAATATATGGAATTATTGATGGATGGCAGTCGTGCTTATCTATGTATCTATTTACGCCAGCCTCTTCACTAAACAGTCATTTGTAAAAAATCACTCGACATTTTAGATGTAAAATACTGTTATATTATTCTATATACGTATGTACATTGTATGTTCAAATGTAGATATACATATTAGTTTTATATTGATTATATGGGTTATGCATTCACATCGTCATAAATATATACAAATAAAGCAAATATATATATATATATATATATATATATATTTAAGTAACAAAAATCTTGGTAATCCGTATGGATAATCCCAAGGGGGATGAAATCCGGAGAGCTGAATGTTAAGTCAGAGCGATTAATTTAATTTAAAGAAAAAACAAACCACATTAAAGTTCCATTAGTGAAGTCTGAAGATCCAGAGAAAAATAAAACTCTGGTGAAATAAATTATAACTAATGGAACCTTAAAGTGTGGTCTGTTTTATATATATATATATATATATATATATATATATATATATATATATATATATATATATATATATATATTACCTATATATATATATATATATATATTACCTACTATATATATATATATAATAAATCCTTTGGTATATAATCCAAGTGAATTCTTGTTATATCAAATATTAAAACCGATCCACAAAAAGAGCTCAGTGCATTTATTATAACAGCGCATATAAATTACACAACAAAATCTAAAATTACTTCACATGAATATAGATCTCTTTCAACCAACGCGAAGTGCGGTAGTCTTCTTCAACTGCGGTGTATGGACTGTGTTCAGTGTCGGAATTAGAGATTTAAATTTTACCTTTGATAGCAGTCAAAATATTGATACAGAACCTACCCAAAATAATATATATATATATATATATATATCATTTAAAGAAAAAACAGACCAGTTTAAGGTTCCATGAGTCATAATTTATTTCACCAGAGTTTTTATTAAGAGAGAGAAAGAGAGAGAATTAACAATAATTTTATTTATCATGTTTTATAGTAATGTAATATGGTATATTCCAATATAGTTTTCAGCTTGATCCACATCTTGAAATCTGTCCAGACGTCAGAATTTTTCAGAAAACTCCTTCTTGCTCGGGCCGAAAACCTTTCAGCATCCCTTCGTATATACATTTATATACTTACTTATAGAATAACTTGGAATTTTCATTAAGATATACCTTTCCATTTCAATTAGTATACATTGTTATGATCCCAACGTTTCAACTGTTGATTTCTCGGGCCTTTCTCGTACTTTCTCGGAATTTTAATCCAGATTTATTCAATCCAGATTAATTAAAGAAACGACATCTCATAACTTTACGAACATTAGATTTAAACTTTCAACCCAGTTGTCTACGAGACAAAATGGCAAATAGCTTAAAATGTTGGTCACAACTGTTTCTCTGGCAATCGGCGGTCGGTGATGTCTAAAATGTCAAATATTCTGATTCAGTGAAAGAAACTTCAAAAGACACAAACGATGAAATAGACTAAAGAGAATTTACGGATACAAGTTATCTACACGTAAACATGGAAAATAGAAGAATACTGTTTACGACAAACATCTGAAGAATGTCAGGGAGTTATGAGTGTAACAACCAAAATGATCATACTACCTGGAATTAAAAGGCAGGTAATACGTCCAAATTATCGGAGCGAGTTGCTGATATTTAAGACTATAAATGTTCGGATGTTAATGAAATGCAGGAACAGATTCTAGTGGAAGTATACAATATATATATATATATATATATATATATATATATATATATATATATATATATATTTGGTTGATAGATGTGACCCCTGGGTTTCACGCTTATATATATATGTTTGGTTTGGTTTGGTTTGGTTTGGTTTGTTTTACGGCATGACAACCTCTATGGGTTATTTAATGCCGACAAGATTTTTATTGCTGGTTTAATTTTTATCTATCTATCTATCTATCTATCTATCTATCTATCTATCTATCTATCTATCTCAGTATGTATTGGTTTGGTTTGTTTTGTTTTACGGCATGACAACCTTTAATGCCGACAAGATTTTTATTACTAGTAACACTTTTTTTCCAAAAATGTATTGCTGGTAAAATGATTTCTGTTATGGAAACTTCTTTTTACGCTTTCATAGTGTTTTGACCCCAGTGTGGGGGTTAATTATTTGCCAATAGCTGGGACCCTGGCAGGTGCTACTACGCCGAGTCAGGATGTACCTGGAAACCCCAGCAATTAAGAGGTGGTTCCACGCTCCTCAAAACCTTCTGATCAGAGGCCTTGTTTATCGTCTCACCCAGGACACGGGTGTAATTTATCGTCATACCCAGGACGGAGTATATATATATATATATATATATATATATATATATATATATATATATATATATATGTGTGTGTGTGTGTGTGTGTGTGTGTGTGTGTGTGTGTGTGTGTGTGTGTGTGTGTGTAAATTACTTTCCAGATAGAGTGTATATGTAACGGCGCAAAATGAATGAAAAGACAAGAGGAAAAATTATTCTTAGCCAACGTGTTTCGTCCTCTGAAGGACTTTATCAGGTCAAATGTAAGAATTTATTTTGTTGCATGTGTTTATATACAAGAGCAAGGATGTCATTGGTTTATCCAGCCCTTAAAATCTGAGGACGTTCATGAATATTTATCAGAGGGTTGAAGTGTCAGTCAAAACATATATGGAGGACACAAAGTGCCATAATTCAAAATCTGATAAGGCAAAAGTAAACGAATAATATTCAAGAAAAATGCTCCCATCCCAAACCATAACAAACTGATGAAAATTTAAACAATATTCATTTATGATATATATTATGTGTGTGTGTGTGTGTGTGTGTGTGTGTGTGTGTGTGTGTGTGTGTGTGTGTGTTTAGTGTCAGGTTGAAAAAACATTTACTTTACACAGCAAATATTTATTTTCAAATCATTACCTTCTTCTTTGATAATGCACTTAATCCAGCGCGTCTGCCATAGTTCACAACTATGGAACATTATTATACAGTGAATATTTTCTGTATATCTTCGAAAACGGTTCCGAAAAATCAAAACTCAACCAAGAAGCTCTTCCCCTGACTCAAATTCTGATGTTTGGGAAGTTCGGCCGATTTTGGCAAGTGAACCTGACCGAGAACTTTTCAAACCACTCCCTTGTATGACGTGATTCTCTCCCGTCGTTGATCCGTTCCTACCGGGAATTCTTTGACGACATATGAGGGACAGGCAACTCAGTTCCGAGGGACGATATGATTTGATTAGAGTGGGGAAGGTTTTGTGTAGAACCAACCACACTTTTTGAAGAGCTGAATACAAAGCCCTGGTGCAACACGTACAAGAAGATCCCCAAACGACCCTCCGCATGATTTGAATTCAGAATTCTGCTTCTCCCAGAGCCGCTATCCATTACTCCACCGTGAATCTAAGGAGGCAGGGTGGAGTAATGGATAGCGGGTCGGATTGAGGAATCGGAAAGGCGAGTTCGAATTCCAGTTGAATCCATTACATTCACTTACATGTTAATACCCTTGGGAAAGGTATGAACCCGGTAAATAGCAGGATAGACCGGGTTCTATAGAAACTGCTCTACCGCAGAAAGAAATAGCAACCTACTGCGTGAAAAATCTGCCTGATCAGTCATGTAACGAAAGATATATGATCGCCTAAGCGTGTATCACGCATGGCAAATAAATGACTGACTGCTTCTCCTAGACCAGTTGCTATCCAAGGCTATAGAACTCAGTCTTTACCCATAGCTGAGGGGAGAAGAGGACATACCTTTCCCAAGTGTATTAGCACGTAAGTGAATATATATATATATATATATATAATTTATTGGAAAATTATAACATAAATATGTTATACCGATTTTGTTTCAACACTTCTGATGTCTTATCAAGTGATTGTGTTGAATGTCTATATCATATTATATATATATATATATATATATATATATATATTATATATTGTGTTGAATGTCTATATTATATTATATATATATATATATATCAATTATATACTTGAATGTCTATATATATATATATATATATATATATCAGTAATATAGTTGAATACATATATATATATATATATATATATATATATATATATATATATATCAATTATATTTGCACTCTTTTGAAAGTAGTATTTTTTGTTTATTAGAATTTATTCCGTATACACCAATCCTATATTTGGGTTTTTTCTCTTATTTCTTCTCTTAAGTCTTATATCTTATCTCTTATTTATCAATTCTATGGAAGCGCATTAGCGTAGATATTCATCGTAAAGCTACGCAAACTCAACATCAATTCCATTCGAACAAATCAGTGGTTGAACAGTTAGTTGCTGAGAATTCTGATTACTATAGTTGATCGTCATCTTCAATTGCTCAATGATTTAAACCTTCCCCTCCCTCTGATTAAATTCGGACCTCGCTAAAAATCAATAATAAAGAATGTCTCCACCCGCCAACTTTGTGTCACTCAATCACGGCAGAAACTTCTTTGAAACATATTTTTTCATCAAATGTAGCATTCCATACGTTTTCTTTTAGAATGAATTTGATTGGTTTAAACTTGTCTTTACACTTTTGCTTTTTTTTTTTTTTTTTTTTTTTTTTGCAGTGGTCAGCGAATAGAGACGAATGAGACAATCACCCGATGTTGCGTTGGATTGAGTATCGATCTGCTGAAAATCCTTAGTGATCGTGTTGGATTCGATTATGAACTCTTTGAAGTCGAGGACCGGATTTGGGGGTCACGGGTCAGTTTCTTTAATTTCTTTTCTCGATTGCTTACAATCATTTTTTTATTATTATTATTCTTGAAGTCGGCACCTTCCTTCACAACGTGAAAGGCACTAATTTAATAAACGCATGTGATATATACCGTACCTTTAAAAAGAGTGGATAATACAACGTTAATAACGACAGATAGGGCGAGTAGCTAAAGTTGCTGGTTAATTCCTACCGACACACCTGATGAAAGTCAGGATTTTGA
>CAHIKZ030000263.1:325000-347500 GCA_903632075.3 Acanthosepion pharaonis | reverse complement strand
TACTTGGTAAGATCCAAAGAAGAATTAGCAATATTATTGGTCCTGATCTGACGGCTTGGCTTCAGTAACATTTCGGCCTATATATCTCCGAGATGAGGTATTATGATTACTTGCATTATTTACATTATTCGGACTGATATCCTCATCTTCATTGCCCTATTCACAACGTTTCGACCTCTATATCTCTGAGATGAGGTATTATGATTACTTGCATTATTTACATTATTCGGACTGTCAGCCTCATCTTAATTGGCATATTCACAACGTTTCGGCCTCTATATCTCTGAGATGAGGTATTATGATTACTTGCATTATTTACATTATTTGGACTGTTATCCTCATCTTCATTGCCATATTCACAACGTTTCAGCCGTTGTACGTTCCGGCCTTCTTCAAGTGATTGGAATTTCGAAATTATGTTCGGATTTCGGTGCTGCATTTTGCATCCTCTTTTAAAAGACTTCCCGGATACTTCAATTTCTGGCATCTGCAATTCGCACTTCATATCTTGGGCTTTTCTGTCTTCGTACAGTCGATGGTTAGTCCTTTCTTTCCACTTTCTTTTGCTAATTTGTCTAGGAAGTCCTGCAGTTTTTCTTCTGTGCCTACCGTTAATAATTCCTGGTTGGATAGCATCACTGTAGAGGATGAATAAATCTCGCGACACTATATATCCTTGTCTTGTATCCCTTTCTATTTTCATCCACCTACTCAATTCATTTTCTATCTGTATGCAGACAGTTTGCTTCAGTATATGTTTATCTAATCTCCTTCCCAAATAGATTTTTCTTAACAGTTCAAATAGGTTTTCTACCGTATCATATCAAATGCTTTTACGCAATCTATAAAACATAAGGCTACCGTCTTCCGCATTTGTATTGCTTTCTTTGATATAATTCTGATAGTGAATATCAGAATTTCTTGTTCTTGACGAAGTCCCAATGTTCTTGTCAAATTCCGATCTAATTCTGCTTCGTGATGTATTCATCAAAATTTGATTATAAATTTAATTATGCGGTTCATTAAGCCGTTCATCCCTTGGAGCTCGCATTCATTTGCACCTGTTTTGTTATAGCCAGCGCTACGATGACGGGTCTACTAAGATTTCTAGTATTGTCACAACGGTCATATATTTCATTTATTTTTTTTCTAAGGCCAAGAGCATCTGGCTCTGCTGTTTTGTTCCTGTCCATCTTGCCTGGTGCCAGACGGCGATGAAATAGACAGCTGCAAGGGAATGAGGTAGATATGAGCAGAGTGAGGTAAATAAACTATTGGGATCTCGGTGTAGTTATACGAGGAGAAACGGTTAGTGTTTATATTTGTCGATATATATCTTTTCTCCTTTGTCAGTTTTGATGCAATGAATTTGTGATTATACTTTCGCCCTCCCACCACATTCACCACTCGTACAGAAACAGGCCGAAACCTATATGTCCATGCCAAATACTTCTTCAATAATGAGATAGATAGATAGATAGATAGATAGATAGATAGATAGATAGATAGATAGATAGATAGATAGATAGATAGATAGAGTAACGGACTGAGATAGACAGATAGATAGTAACAAACTCAGATAGATAGATAGATAGATAGATAGATAGATAGATAGATAGATAGATAGATACTGATAGAGATAGATAGATATTAACAGACTGCAATAGATAGATAGATAGATAGATAGATAGATAGATAGATAGATAGATAGATAGATATTAACAGACTGAAATAGATAGATAGATAGATAGATAGATAGATAGATAGATAGATAGATATATAGTAACGGACTGAGATAGACAGATAGATAGTAACAAACTCAGATAGATAGATAGATAGATAGATAGATAGATAGATAGATAGATATAGTAATATTAACAGACTGCAATAGATAGATATAGATAGATAGATAGATATAGATATTAACAAACTCAGATAGATAGATAGATAGATAGATAGATAGATAGATAGATAGATAGATATATTAACAGACTGAAATAGATAGATAGATAGATAGATATAGATAGATAGATAGATAGATAGATAGATATTAACAGACTGAAATAGATAGATAGATAGATAGATAGATAGATAGATAGATAGATAGATAGATAGATAGATAGATAGATATTCCTCTTAGTGTGTGTATGTGTGTGTGGCTCTATTGACATATTTCCTTTTAAAATGTTCTATAATGTAGCCATCAGTTTTTGACCGTCTTAACTCTTTCTTTCTCCCAGTTTCCATTTTCTTCCTCCACCACCACCACGCCGCGATCGCTTCACCCCATTCGCCTCCCTAAGCTCAATGGACATCTGATTCGATAGACCCAATTTTATAATCGTTGCCTATTTCACTGAGCAGAAATTTGATTGTTGCCAGATAAGTTGTCCACCCTGTTGCCCGAATCGACCATTATGTCCATTTCTAAATTAAATTCCACATCGAAGGGTGGTGTCCTTGCTTTTTCGTGGAGACTTCTTTCCGGATCAGTGCGTCGCAACTTACGAAACCGGAACGTTCGACGACAAAGAGATGAATGATGAAGATATGTCGATTTGGTCAGTTAAGCGATCGGCCCTGGACTAAATGCTTTAGATCATGGTCATTGCCAAGCTTTAGAGATATGAGTTGTTTATTTGCCAAATGTTTTCCCTTTTCCAACCTCTGGGCATTGAATCCCGGAAATGGAGAAAAGTAGATCTCCGCATTTTGGTCATCTCCTTCGCCACACATCCCCGTCTCCGTCGAACGGATTACTTTCCCGGGCAAATTAATCGAAGTCACTTAAGCAAAAGGTTAAAGCTTTCTTAGCTTTGAGTAAAAACAAGGAAATAAATAAATAAATAAATAAATAAAGAAAGAAAGAAAGAAAGAAAGAATAAATATGTTATTGTTTAGAATAAATAGAAGAGAAAAGGTTAGGTTTGCGTGGGAACTTCTTAACGTATTTTTCTTTTGATTCGGGTTTATTTTTTGTTTTCTTTTTCAGTATCCATTTGCTTCTACACCTCAGAACATATGTGAATATTTCTGTAAATAGGTACTTATGTATAAATGGATCTAAAAAAGAGAGAATTCATAATGCAAACGAATAATAATGTACAGACCAAGATAGATATGAAAAGAGCGAAAAAGAAAGAAAGAAAAAGAAAGAAAGAAAGAGCGAAAAAGAAAAAAAGAAAGAAAGAAAGAGCGAAAAAGAAAGAAAGAGCGAAAAAGAAAGAAAGAAAGAAAAAGAAAGAAAGAAAGAAAGAAAGAAAGAAAGAAAGAAAGAAATGTGTAGTATGAAATGGATCCTAGATTGAAATAAATAAATGAAAAGACTGAGAGAAACAAATGATTTTATAAATAAATATGTGTTAAAATTAAAAATAGTAAAAAATAGATTGGAAGGAAGGAAGGAAGAGAGGGAGGGAGGGTAGATAGATAGATAGATAGATAGATAGATAGATAGATAGATAGATAGATAGATAGATATTAACAGACTGAAATAGATAGGTAGATAGATAGATAGATATTAACAGACTGAAATAGATAGGTAGATAGATAGATAGATAGATAGATAGATAGACAGACTGAAATAGATAGATAGATAGATAGATAGATAGATAGATAGATAGATAGATAGATAGATAGATAGATAGATAGATAGATAGATAGATAGATAGATAGATAGATAGATAGATAGATAGATAGATAGATAGATAGATAGATAGATAGATAGATAGATAGATATGAATTAAGCGGCATAGATAGATAGATAGATAGATAGATAGATAGATAGATAGATAGATAGATAGATAGATAGATATGAATAGATAGATAGATAGATAGATTAAGCGATATAGATAGATAGATAGATAGATAGATAGATAGATAGATAGAATTAAGGATAGATAGATAGATAGATAGAGATAGATAGATAGATAGATAGATAGATAGATAGATAGATAGATAGATAGATAGATAGATAGATAGATAGATAGATAGATAGATATGAATTAAGCGGCATAGATAGATAGATAGATAGATAGATAGATAGATAGATAGATAGATAGATAGATATGAATTAAGCGGCATAGATAGATAGATAGATAGATAGATAGATAGATAGATTTGACTTAATCGGTTATGAGTGGCTAATAAAAGAGAGCACAACATTTTCAAGTTTTTTTCTAAACAACCGAGACTCACAGAAAATGGCAAAGTCTCTTGTTCCGGTTTTTAATCTGCAAGAACTTTCAAAGATCAAAGAAGCAGACATGCAACGAAATATATGGAATTCCATCAATAAGTTTTTTACACTGGAAAGTGACTAATAAATACTAATAAAATACTGCTAGTACTACTAATAATAATAATAATAAATACCTCCACTATTTGACTAGATTTCTTTAAAAAGCTTTTTGCTGCCTAAAGTTAAATCATTTTCCTTTTAACTTTCAGTATTGTTTTCGTCGTTGCCAAATTTGTCTGATTAACAATTCTCAATAATTTTCTTCTTTATCCTCATCATTATTTTATTCGTTTTGTTTTCTCATCAGGAATCACTGGTGTTTTTTACTGGAGATCAAATTACAGAAGGCATCTTCAATTTTCCAGCACCTTCCTCAGTATCACTTTGTATACTGTCAATCCTTCCTCGATTCTCTATTGATCATTATTATTAATACTGTGTCACAATTATAATATTGTTAGCGCAGAATATCCGTCACTAGAATTATTAAGCTATATTTCGAATAAGTTGGATACGGTGTGATTTTAGGAACAAATTTTCAAACTTCAGACGGTAACTATTCGAAAACTCTACAAGTTTATATTTATATTAAATTCTTTTATCGTAAAATGGATTTAGTTTACGCCCTGGTGGAAATTAATTGAAACAAAACGAACAATTTTTGTATTCTTCCAGTGCAGCATAGCAGTGCACCTGATAGTGCTTCGTATGTCCATTCTATGAAGTCGTTCCTTGCAGATTGACCACATATTCTCGATTGGATTTAAATCAGGAGAGTTTGATTTACTCACTAGTAAGTCTTACCAGTGTGTTCATGCAGCGTTACAAGTTTTCGTAAGCTTCCTTGGAGTAACATCCACCGCAGACAATGGCAATAAGACAACTAATCGACAGTAGGGACAATAGTGTCTGGGCGTGATAAAAATCTGATGCAGTGACGGTCGACGCAATATTATTCAAGGCCAAATAAATTTGATCACACACCCCGAAAATAGATTCATATCACTGCACACCACTGCAAATGGCCTAATCTGAGGAAAAATAGAAATCGATTACAACCTGTCACTCCAGTGGGTCTAAAACTGACCGTATGGTGTAAGAAAGGAAACTAAAGCGGTTGTTGCAATT
Source organism: Acanthosepion pharaonis (assembly GCA_903632075.3). Lineage (NCBI taxonomy): Eukaryota > Metazoa > Mollusca > Cephalopoda > Sepiida > Sepiidae > Acanthosepion > Acanthosepion pharaonis. Next base: position 342,132 of record CAHIKZ030000263.1, on the reverse strand, counting down.
AATTTGCACAAAGGTGTAAATATAAATTTGGAATGAGAGGACTAGAAACAGAAAAGATTTAAAATGTCAGAATTTGAGTAGAGAGCTTTTAAAAATATCTAAGAAAGAATATGACCGTTAAAGTATTTTTTGTAATAATTGGAAAACCACGTAGATAATTCAAAGGACAAAAAGGAAAGAGAAAATTAGGAAATTGGGACATAATTTGTAGAACTTCAGAAATCTGATATTGTTTTATTCTGTGAGAACATTTTTGAATTGTAAGGTATTTTGTTGATATGCCTCAATAGCAGAATTTCCATTGGCGACTTCAATGTACAACTACGACAACAACATCATAATAATGATAATGATAACAACAATCGAGAACAAGGTGATGAGAAGAAACTAGTAAATCTCACCTGTATGAGGTAAGGGAATATCAATCATTTTGTACAGTATATATATATATATATATATATATATATATATATATATATATATATATATATATATTCAAAAATTATAACATTAACATGTTATAACATCAAGGGATAGTGTTCAACATTATCATGATAAGACACCAGAAGTATTGAAACAAAATGGTTATTTCTGTAGTGATGTTATAACATGTTTATGTTATAATTTTTTAATATATATATATATATATATATATATACTGAGCACTCTTTAAGAATAGTATTTTTTGGTTATTGGAATTTATTCCTCGACACCAATGCCATACTTAGGTGTATATATATATATATATATATATAAATATATATATATATATATATATATATATATATATATATATATATATATATATATATATATATATATATATATATATATATATATATATACTATGTTGTTTAGTATATGTCAGGAATACTTGTAGATTTTGGAAAATGTATGCACACATATGTATACATACGCACACACACACACACACACACATATATATATATATATATATATATATATATATATATATATATGTATATATATATGTATGTATGTATGTATATATATATACTATGTATACTATACTATTAAACTTAGTATACATCCAGAATACTCTGTAGATTTGGGAAAACTTACGTGTGCTGCACGCACATGCTTATATTGATATGACCGTGCGTTTAGCGGTAGAAATCCGTATGTTTTTTACCGCTAAGTACACGTTCATATATACACACACACACACACACACACACACACACACACACATATATATATATATATATATATATATATATATATATATGTGTGTGTGTGTGTGTGTGTGTGCGAACCTGTATGAAAATCAATTAATAATGTAAAACGAAGTCATGTGGCTGTCATCTTGAAGTAAACAAAACCCGTTAGTTTTCTGAACAAGACAGACTGGCATAAAATAAGAGAGTCTTCATGTCCATATTTAAATACAATTATTTTTCTTCTTTCCCAGATACTTTAACTGCAATGTGAGAACTTCATATTTTTCGTTAGCTGCGACAGACGCCATTATCTGTCAGTACTTCTTGGTTGATTAATTTTTTATAAAATATCCGATGCCATTTGATCACCTACATGTCTCGACTCATATATATATATATATATATATATATATATATAGAGAGAGAGAGAGAGAATAGATATAAATTCTTCTATATATGTCTATGTGTATGTGAAGTTTATCTAACGTGTTTGATGGTTTATAAAGCCCCTTCTATTCTGAATTCAGTCTAGATGCAAGTACTGTTAATCTCCACCATCTGCATAAACTGCAGTCTAGTAGAGATATCAACTTTACATCTAGGACCCGGAATATATTTTTACAGTCATATTATTGGGGGTTGGCGCTGACAGGCTCTCATCCACCATCAAATACGATAATGCACTGAATGTATTTTTATATATTTTTCCTTTTTATTTCAGTTTTTTTTTTTTTTTTTTTTTGTAAGTTACACATCTAGAAACCTGAGTTTCTCCTTACAACTTGTAAAGAATTCTGCATTACTTTTCTCCTTTTTCATATTCAAACAAGATCAAAATATTTACAATCCATGATTATTTTTCTTGTTGCTCTTATGTTGATAAAAACAAAAAAAAAACTGGCAGATTTTCAAAAATTATCAGTATTCTAGTTTCATTTGCGTTCTTTTACGAATTTTCGAAGAACATGAATTTTTAAGTTGGAGTATTAAACATTTCTTGAGAAATTTCCCTCAGTGAGCTTTTACGTTCTAATAGAAAACAATCATTTTTTTTTCATTGTTTATTTTTTATCTTGGGCATTTTCGATCAAACTAAAAAATCGATCAGTCCCTCACGACTTGCAAAATGAACAAGTTATTAAATAGTTCATATTTGATGAAACAATGCGTGAATCTATTTGAAATAAATTGGACATTATTTGCCTTTGGCGTTTGATCCAAATATTGACCTCTATTTAGTTACTGGTTATTATTCAATAAAAATCAGAATCAAACGATTTGATTTACTTGTGGGCGCAAATTTCACTTGAAGTTTTATTATTTGACATTTTCATAATCCAGGTTGGAAGGTTTAGATTCAAAAAATTAAGTTGTCATCAAAATTTTCTGGCGTTCAGTTTAGATATGAGAAATGTTTCGAATTAAAATTTATCGAAAAGCTTTGTACTTGAAGCTGTTTAATTATTTTTGATAGTTTTTTTACATGAAATTCGTAGAAATATCTAAAAAAAATGAATTTTATTGTACATTTTGTTTCTAATGGCCTTGAATGTCCTATTTTTATTGTATTTCTGATAATGATGACAAAGGCTTCGAAATTATTGAATGAAGAACATACTGGAACAGTCTAAAATGGCATCAAAGGATGCGTTAAACTGTCACAACTACATCTGAATAAAAGTAAAAATATTCGAAACAGTTACCAGAAAACAAAGAAAATGGCAACCATTTTAAGGAAATTGGAAATGAAAATTCTTCTCAGCTTTTCTGGTCTGAGTAACAACTGCAAGTCACAAGAAGAAATGGTAAGATATTAAACCGTACAGGCATCGATGTAATTAAATCAAGTAAACTGAAATTCAATCACTTTTACGAAGAGGCAGAATGAGGAAGATAGACTTTAAAGAATTCAACAATTAGAAATTGAAAGTATAATTAAATCATTTTTATTGTTTAGAACTTTCATTCTATTTAACAAGACTTATGTCATTCAAAGGAAAACCTGGGTGTGATTCGTGAAATCAAGGCAAAAAAAAGATTTAGTGAAAATTTTAAAAAGACGTACAAAACTGATGCGGAATTCGACGAAGTATTTTTCAGCCATTTTGTTTTATTCGAAGTAACTAAAACCTCGGTCTTTCATCGTCCATATTTTCCTCAGATTTTCTTAATCAGGTGTAATTGAGATTTAAGCAGCAGCGCCACCTACTTCCTTATCTCTCTTGATGATTACTTCACTATTCTTGTTTATTCATGTATTTTCTTCCGACATTTTCGTGTTTTGAACAATTCTCGCTGCTAAGGCTTCTGTTGCTGCCGCTGCCGCTGCTGCTGCTGCTGCTATACGTCATATTGATAAATAATTTGTATTGATCTTTTAATCAATCATCTTATATTTTCTAAATATTTGTTTGCTTTTTATTGAACTTTCCAGTCTTGTTCGTGTCATTTTTATTCTTTTATTCGAACAGTGTTGTTCTTTTATGAATTATGGATGTGACCTCATGAATATTTATAACCATATCAGAAAAGGACATTGACATATTTATATGCATATGTTTGATATTTTACATTGATATTCAATGCAGAATTAATACTAGGATGTGCTGAAAAGTTCTCAGTCCAACGACCACAAGATACTACCCCGCTTCACTCATTTTTTTTTCAATTTTTCTGTGCCCCTTTGTGTGGTTATGCACTTATATGTAATTATCTCTCTTTTACGTATACACAAGATAAAAGTTATACATATATACGTATATATGTAAGCAAATATATGGATATAGATCCGACAGTATAAAGAAAAATATACGGAAAAAACAAACAAATTGAAACGGGACGCTGATCTTGAAAAATTTCAGTTGTCTGTTTTGATTAGTCTTACTCTTATGTCCATCGTCTTTTCATGTTGAATTAAATATAGTCTAATGTTAATTATGTTTTATGAATATGTCCTGAAGATGGTCTGCTAGACCGAAACGTCCGACGTTGACATTATATTAACATTAAAACAGCATAATTGCATATTAGGATTTTTGTTTGTTTTTTCCGTATATTTTTCTTCATACATATATATATATAAGAAAAATATATATATACACATACAAACTTGTTATATATACTTATTATATATATATGTATATATATATATATATATGTATATATACAAATGTATATATATACATATATATATGAATATATCTATATATAACAAGTACATATAACAAGTTTATATATATATATATATATATATATGTATATATATATACATATCTATACATATATATAAATGAATATATATATATATATATACATGAATAAGCATATATACATATATATACATGAATATATATATATAGATGAATATGTATATATATATATATATATGCATCTATATATATACATGAATATATATATATATATATATATATATATATATATATACAAAAATATAGTCGATAGTGCGATTAACCTTTTATTTATTTTTTTATGTGTGTCTTCGTACATGTATTTTCTTTTCTGAATACAAAGTGTGTCCCAATGTAGGATTTTTGGCTATTTTTTACAAAGTTTGTGTCCAGAAAAGAAAACAATTGTAAGAAAAAAAATTAAATTAAATTAAAATCTTAATCGCAGTACTTTGGCAGGTGTCTTTGACGAAACTTGTATAAAAGAGGGATTGCTGCCCAAATCTACCGATACTCTCACAGTAAAAAATTAATATTTACAGTATAAAGTGAATTCGCAAAGGAGGATATCATGTTGAAAAATAACTATTCGTGACGTTAAACCAAACAATTCAAGTCTCAGAACTTCATAAAACGAAATTAAATAAATACTATCTTTTTTAAAGTGTGTACCATCAAATTGCAACCGAGCCTGGTAATGTTGACTATGATCAAAGTTCTCAGAAAACAACATAATTTAAACGGCTTACCGTAGAACGTGACACATTTACCCACTTTTTGACAAATACGAATCAATAGCCTTCTTCTTACCTTTGAGAACAATCTTTTGTTTTACAATCTGAGATCAATTTGACACCTTACTACTTTGGCTTATTATCTACAACGAAAAATATTTGCACCGTACAAATTTTATTTTGATATATCTACATAGTAAAACATTTTATAACATATATATATATATATATATATATATATATATATATATATATATATATATATATATAAATATAACATAACATAAAATAAAAATGTAAATTAAAATATTAAAAAAAATTCTTCTATTTATACTCTACTGATAAACACCATGTACATCGGCTAAAATGTCTACACCGTACAAATTTTAATTTGGAATATCTACATAGTAAAATATTTTATGACATACATACATACATATATATATATATATATATATATATATATATATATATATATATATATATATATATATATATATAGACCAAGTATAGGATTGGTGTATACGGAATAAATTCCAATAATCAACAATTGCTATTCTTAAAATAGTGCTCAGTACAGAGTAGAGCGAATATAATTATTTATTTTAAAATTATAACATAAATATGTTATTAAAATCACTACAAAAATTGCCATTTTGTTTCAACACCTCTGGTGTCTAATCAACTGATGATGTTAAATGTAGAACCCATGTAGAACTACATTCAACATCATCAGTTGATAAGACACCAGAGGTGTTGAAACAAAATGGCTATTTTTGGTGTGATTTTATAACATATTTATGTCATAATTTTTAAATAAATAATTATATATATATATACATATATATATGTATGTATATATGTATATATATTCATACATGTATATATCATAACATAATTAATTTCTTTTCTTTATATTTTAGCGATAAACAGCATGTACATCGGCTAAAATGTCCACACCGTACAAACTTTAACTTGGAATGATATCTACATAGTAAAACATAACGCACATATAAAGAACATAGAGGAAATGTAATTAAAATATTTTTTTTAAAATCTATTAACAATATTCTAGCGATAAACATCACGTATATCAGCTAAAAATAGATCACATCCCAAAGTAGATTTATGACACGTAAATAACAACCCAAAATAGCATCTTACGGCTTCTTTCAGGAAGATATGCGATGGTTTTTGCCTCGCGATATTTCTCAATGAAAGTAATAAACTCCACTTGGGTAGTGTAAACTGCTTAGCTGCTATATTCAAAGTTCATTCATGAATTGAAAGCGTTCACAGTTCGTTGCTTTAAATCGACAGACAATCCTTTCACTTTTGCTGTTTTGACTGTCGATAAACAAGTGAACAATGCGCATGCTCATTGCAATAAATTTAAGTTCTTTTAACAATTTACGACACACATAGAAAACATAATAGATTACCACGTCATAATATCATATAAATATCATATATTTTATAACTTGCATAAATAATTAAAATAATATTCCAACGTAAGGATAGTTTTGTCCTGGACAATTTGTTAATATTGCGTTTATAATGTTATTGTATTATATGGGGAAGTTAGTTTCTTCATGACATGACAAACCGGAACTTAGACAGGTCATCATAGACAATTACGGAAAACATTTAAGCAACGAATGTATTGTGATTACTCCCTCCATCCTCTGAGCTTAATTTTCTATTTAGCGCAGATGTGACATTTAATTGGTTGATCAAGACAAATACACAAATCTAATTTTAATTCTGACCATGTGTTTTCTTACCAACCACTTTATCTTTCGGAAAAGAGGTAACATTTTGCTTTTGAATTTTTAAAAAATTATTTAATCACAAGTCACCTGAAGTGGTACAACGTAGTAACGAAACACGGAAGCTAAAGTGTAGTGATTTCAACATATTTTGTTATAATAAAATAATAATAGTATATTGCTCTACTTTGTATTGAGCACTTTTTTTAAAAAGTATATCCTACGAACAGCGAAATTTTACTTTATTTGTTCTTCCTCCCATTTTTTTTAAAGCGTTTCACCCCAAGCAAGGCGGGAAGCAACTAAGACGCAAGGGGTTACAGAAGATTTGGAACAAGATCAGATAGGAGTGATAGAGGAAAGGATGAGGAGAAGGATAGTGGATAGATCAAGGCAACTGGAGATGTCGATTGACATTACATTTGAATATATTATTGTTTCTCTCTCATATATATATATATATATATATATATATATATATATATATATAATTATTTTAAAAAATATGATTCCTAAATAATTATAATTAGGGAGCACTGTTTTTTAAAAATAAAAACAAAAATACTAAATAACTCCGGATTATTTACCTAAAGTGTTCTTTCCTATTTTTTCTACATATCTGCACACACACACACACACACATATATATATATATATATATATATATATATATATATATATATATATATATATATATATATATATATATATATATATATATATATATATATATATATATATATATATATATATAGGGCGCTTTCTGAGCATGAGACCTGGGTTTCACCAAGAACGATTTATCAGGAAGACGACTTCCTGGTGTTATGGAACTGGATCGAGGTCGATCCCAGCCTGCGGCACCTGTGGAAAGTGTATGAAAGCACGGCTTGACACAAACCTTGCGAGTGAAATTAGACCGTGGGGCTTGAGCGTGCTGGCCTTGTTCAAATTGTTAATCACGCTAGATGACACGCTCTTTTCCAGAAACTGTAACAAAGGTCTGCTCAGCATAATTGCAGTATAAACCACAGGTGGGCTCCGTCGGTGTTGAACAAACACAAATGTGCCTGAGCAAGCGTCTGCAACAGCTAGCCGCCCTAGTAGATGGGTATCCTAGAATACGAGTGGCCAGCTATATATATATATATATATATATATATATATTATATATATATTAGAGATCATGAACAAAGGCCAGCACACTAAGGTTTTTGATCAATATATCAGATTATTATCTGATGTAAAATTTGGACTGCAATATCAATGAACCTTCTAAGATCCAAAAATAAGTCAATAGTAGATTGATAATATTGTCAATATTTTAAAATAGCTAAGTAAAACTGTAGACCCAAGTGGGAATTTGTGGAGGCAACTGAAAACATAATTAATAGCCTTAAAGTCCTATAGGCATTAGAATGTAAGGTGTTGGCACAAAATTTCTATTACCCAATAAAAACTCTGTAATTGATTATCAAGATATTAATATGGATAGATTCGAACCTATATTTTGTCATCAAATTGTAAATAATATTTCAAGGAAATACTGATTTATAAAATATAGATATAAAATATGAACAATATTTATTTTATATAATTTTTTTCTATGAATAATATTTATACATTCATAATATTATTGTATCAGAAATAATCAAAATTCTTGATATTCATCGATAGACGATAGAGTTTAGCTATTCTTCGCTTTTTACGACCCAGATAAGAATGTTTGTTTGAATTATTACACAAAAATATATTTTATACATCTATTGAGCAAATTATTTATATGCATAAAATATATTATAGATACATTTTTATAAATATAAGTAAATGTCATCAAAAACCATCGCTTATTTATAAAAATCACAATAGTCTATATTGGAAATGCATAGTGATATTTCTGTTACAAAAAAAAAGATGAATTATAAAGCTTAATATGTAAATTAATCATCCCCCTTAGGCAAGAACAGCTACGTTGGGCAAAATATAAGACACATGGTTGGTAAATATAAAAGATAAAAACAAAGTTATTTGACGTCATACCTTTCTTTACGTAGTATTTACACAAAACAGACCAGCATACATTTAATTTATTTTCAAGATTTCTAGCGGATAAGCACAACGTTTGGGATTTATACATATGTTCTAGAACATCTTTTGGAAGACCTGCTCATTAATGTAAATCTGCGTTTATCAGTAATGATCCCCTGGAAAAACAGATTTCGATTCGATGTTTTGGGCGAATAGCACTTTTCTAGGTTGGAAATCCTAGCCTGATAATTTTAATTTGCAAGGTCAGTTAAATAAAAATTAGATTTGTACGACTTAAAACTTGTTTCAAATATATTTTTGTACTACTAAAATCGAAATAATCAACATAAAATAAGGATCTCTATTTATAAAAGGCAGGGTGTGTGTGTGTGTGTGTGTGTGTGTGTGTGTGTGTGTGTGTGTGTGTGTGTGTGTGTGTGTGTGGCATGCCGCAATTTTCGACGGATTTGCACCAAAATTTACATGCTCATGCTCCAAGTTAGTGGGAAGGCCAAGACCGACTTTGCATTTAACTCCCATCGATAGTGGGGAAATAATCGATTTTTTCATACTTCTACGGCACTTTTCATGTAGTTTGCGGCCATTTTCTACTGGCCAGAGTGAGAGCCTAGAGCTGGCTGCCACGAATAGGCAGGAAGATTCTATTGGCCAGCGTGAGAGCCAACAGCTGACTGACACGAATGTTAACTAGCATGCTAGCATGCAAAAAAATTCGCTAGCTGCATTCGTCACAAGTGGGAAACAGATTTAATGTTTAGTATAGACCTTAAAAAAAATTCGCAGTGTGAGATAGGCAAGAAGTAAGGCATGTAGCAACATCAGCACGGCAAAGGGCACTCCTTTAAAGGCAAGGAAGGGCAAAAAATATTTTAAGTCAAGTGATAGTGATTGCTGTATGAGTCGTACGATTTTTGAATCAAGCACGGGCAACACCGGGCAATGCTGTTAGTATATATATATATATATATATATATATATATGTGTGTGTGTGTGTGATAGAAATTAATGAGGATTTAAGATAATTAAGTAATTCATCGAGTCTAGAAGAAACCTCAACAGAATGCAGAAAGCACTGGCATTGGACGGCCGTTTCGTCCTATATTTGGGACTCATCAGCAGTGCGCATCCACTACCGAGAATTGAAACCCGGACAGTTATATTGACAGACAAACGTCATACCAACTACCTCTTTTTCACCGAGCCTGTTAGTACAGTTGGTATGACGTTTGCCTGTCAATATAACTGTCCGGGTTTCAATTCTCGGTAGTGGATGCGCACTGCTGATGAGTCCCAACGGCCGTTCATTTCTTTATTGCATTCTGTTGAGATTTCTTCTAGATTCCATGAATTACTCATATATATTCATTCCATTTTACACTTAGTCATATATATATATATATATATATATATATATATATATATATATATATATGTGTGTACGCACGGACATGTGCGAGTGTGTGTATGGGTGTAGATTCAAGCACTCATTATGGTCAGCTATTAGCTAAAAAGCTAAGCGGACTGTAAGAACTGCATCAAAGTCATCCGCCATCATCGTATAGAAACATTGAAAGCTTATCTAATAAATCGAGACATGGTCTGTGAAAGCCGATCCTAGAACTTGAATAGGAAAATGTAAGGAGTTGGCCGGATTTCGTGCAGGAAATTCCGGTCGAAAGAATGCAATCGATTTTGAAAAGAAAATGTCTGCTTCCAGATTCATTTCTTGACCGCTGATTGGAACGAGCCAATAACTCTTGGCCGATTGAAGTATCGATTTCTTTTATAACCTATCACCAACGTCCACAAACCTCATTCATTGGTCGACCTAATTCTCTGCCCAACTCAAATAAATGACTGCCTGGAACATGGTCACATCGTCAATGCCTCGCCACTTTCAAGAACCAAGTTTCAGACTTAGTCGCAGAACTGCAGTAGTTCTTTGTTTGAATAAATGAAAGGGCCGTCCTGTGCTAGATTGGCGACTCAAAGAACGTTTTCAGCCTTCATCCGCTTAATAAAATAAGGCAATGATGAACTCTGTGTCGATCTGGATAAGAAAGAAAGAAATTCTTTCATGTTATTCTACACGTTCAAAAAGCCATTCCTGATTTTTTTTATTAAGATTTTCGGCATAAATTTAAATGTTGAATAAGAATTTAAATTTAAATATTGACTTCACTGTTGTTCGAAAACGAGGCTTTGTTTGAATAGCTTATATTGAAATCTCCTCGACTCAATAAACAGTCACCATACTCACTATATTTATACGTTCAGATATATTTAAATACTATATATATATATATATATATGCAACAAATATCCACGTCCTATTTTTTCATAGAGCGATGGTAAAAAAAAAACTTGGTAAAGAAAGCTATATATTAGTATAGTGACTTTAGTCCAGTCTTCAGCTATTACTGCACTCTAATATCACTGTGTCAGATTAGATTAAGCTTAGGATGCATTCAAAACGCCGAATTGTCTGTCTGAAGCAAATTCCGTCTTAATATAAGAAATTCGGCTATTTCCGATTCGCATTAAGAGATATAAGTTATGAGATACAAGACAAGAGATATAAATAAAGAAATATAAATGTTATAAGTAAAAAGATATAGGAAAGAGGTATATGAAAAGAGACATAAGTAAAGGTGTATATGAAAAAACATATAAGATAAGAAGTACAAGGTTATTAAAATGAATGGAGTGATTTCATTTAGCAATATTTTAATAAGTAAAAGCAATAGAAAACTCCAGCCAAGTCACAAGTATTCTACTCACAATCAACTTTTATTAACTGTCTTACAGGTGTTCAATGTGGCCACCACCTGCAGCACAGGCAACATCAATGCAATAAAAGAATTCCTCCCAGACATGTATCAGTATATCATGATACACTTAGTTGATCGCTGTTGTTATTCGATTTTTAAGGTCATTGATGTTAGTAGGTAGCGGTGTGACATAAACATGATCTTTTATGTATCCCCACAAGAAAAAAATCACACATGGTTAGGTCTGGGGATCTCGCAGTCCAAGCACAAAGAGCAAGGTCTTGGTAAGCGCTTGAACGAGGCATAATTTATAAGGTTTCAAATGTAGACGTTGTCTTAGCACACGCCAGATAGTGATCGCAAGCTCACGGCTTGATTGATCTGTGACTATCCTCAAACGCTGCACGGATTCTCGCCACTTGTTCTTCCGAAACTTTCCTTTACACAGACACCCGCTCGCTTGAAACTATTTAAACCACTAATGTTCTTAGAAAGGGCGGATTAATGTCGAATTGCCTTCGAAAAGCTCGCTGTATCGTGGCAACCGTATTTGTTTTCGGAAACTCGAGAATGCAGAACGCCTTTGACTGAGGACTACCCATTCCGGGGGTAAACAAAGAACTGAATATGGCTGGAGATACGACACAACTAAGCGCCACTGTGGCAGCCATTCCAAAATTAGAAAACTCCTCTTTCAAATGGTCACTGACTCATTCCATGACAGTGCTTGAGAACTGAAGCAATGCATCATGAAATTGGTTCATTCTTTTTTAATGACCCAGTATATAATATAAGGAAAGAAGTATGTGAAATATACAAGTATAGATGTATAAAAAGAGATATAAGTAAAGAGGTATATGAAAAGAAATATAAATAAAGAGGTATAAAAAAGAGATATAAGTAAAGAGGTAAATAAAAAGAAATATAAGAGGTATATGAAAAGAGATATAAGTAAAGAGGTATATGAAAAGAGATATAAGAGGTATATGAAAAGAGATATAAGTGAAGAGGTATAAAAAATAGATATAAATAAAGAGGTATATAAAAAGAGATATAAGTAAAGAGGTATATGAAAAGAGATATAAGAGGTATATGAAAAGAGATATAAGTGAAGAGGTATAAAAAATAGATATAAATAAAGAGGTATATAAAAAGAGATATAAGTAAAGAGGTATATGAAAAGAGATATAAGAGGTATATGAAAAGAGATATAAGTGAAGAGGTATAAAAAATAGATATAAATAAAGAGGTATATAAAAAGAGATATAAGTAAAGAGGTATATGAAAAGAAATATAAATAAAGAGGTATAAAAAAGAGATATAAGTAAAGAGGTAAATAAAAAGAAATATAAGAGGTATATGAAAAGAGATATAAGTAAAGAGGTATATGAAAAGAGATATAAGAGGTATAAAAAAGAGATATAAGTGAAGAGGTATAAAAAATAGATATAAATAAAGAGGTATATAAAAAGAGATATAAGTAAAGAGGTATATGAAAAGAAATATAAATAAAGAGGTATAAAAAAAGATATAAGTAAAGAGGTAAATAAAAGAAATATAAGAGGTATATGAAAAGAGATATAAGTAAAGAGGTATATGAAAGAGATATAGAGGTATATGAAAAGAGATATAAGTAAAGAGGTATAAAAATAGATATAAATAAAAGGTATATAAAAAGAGATATAAGTAAAGAGGTATATGAAAAGAGAATAAGAGGTATATGAAAAGAGATATAAGTGAAGAGGTATAAAAATAGATATAAATAAAGAGGTATAAAAAGAGATATAAGTAAAGAGGTATATGAAAAGAGATATAAGATATAAAAGAGATATAAGTGAAGAGTATAAAAAATAGATATAAATAAAGAGGTATATAAAAGAGATATAAAAGAGGTATATGAAAAGAGATATAAGAGGTATATGAAAGAGATATAAGTGAAGAGGTATAAAAATAGATATAAATAAAGAGGTATAAAAAGAGATATAAGTAAAATATGAAAAAAGAAATATAAATAAAGAGGTATAAAAAAGAGATATAAGTAAAGAGGTAAATAAAAAGAAATATAAGAGGTATATGAAAAGAGATATAAGTAAAGAGGTATATGAAAAGAGATATAAGAGGTATATGAAAAGAGATATAAGTGAAGAGGTATAAAAAATAGATATAAATAAAGAGGTATATAAAAAGAGATATAAGTAAAGAGGTATATGAAAAGAGATATAAGAGGTATATGAAAAGAGATATAAGTAAAGAGGTATATGAAAAGAGATATAAGTAAAGTGGTATATGAAAAGAGATATAAGAGGTATATGAAAAGAGATATAAGTGAAGAGGTATATGAAAAGAGATATAAGTAAAGAGGTATAAGAAAAGGGGTAATCAAAAGAGATATAAGAAACTAGATATAAGTAAGGAGGTTTATGAAAATAGGTATGAGAAAATAGATGCATGTAAATCAAGACGTTTCTAATATTCACTAAATTTAAATATTCCACATTGCTTCTTTTTTTTTTTTACCGATTCTTCATATACATTATTGTATAAATGTGGCCTCAACAGAACGAATTTACTGTCCAAAATGGCGGTGGGGCGGGACAAAACTAGGATATTTCTTTAAACAATGGCGCCGTTACTTGTAATTCTCTGATAATTATTTAAACGCTCCTATTTCCATTCAGGGAAATAAAACGGGATCACCCAGTGAGCTTCAATCTCATTAAGTTCATAAGCAATGTGTACACGTTTAGTTCTTTAGATGCACACTTATGTATACGATGTATGTAAAATCGTATCGATTCGTGTTCACTTAGAAATATTACTCCACACAACAGCTAAAAATTAGATGAAAAGATAATTGAATACAAATATATTTTCAATTATTAAGGTGTTTTCATAATTTTCGTTTTTCGGTGTGTTAATTGCAAAAAAAAAAAATAAAATAATCCGCCAAAACTATTTATCAATATTTCATAATTGCAAATAAAATTTCTGAGCTGAAGTTAAAAACGTATCGATGCAATTAATTCACAGAGTTTTGTGTGAAGTCACAAAATGATTATTAAGTATGCCATGGAACGCCGATCCAACCCACATTAGTTAATGGGAAATAAAACCTCAGAAATGCTGAATTTGCTACAATCGTCTCGATCGTGTCCGTGTCTTTAACATAACAAAATAAGTATCGTTATTAATTTTACTTATATTTTTCTTATATCGAAATGCAAAAGAAAATATTTTCATTTTTGTATAAAATATTTCTCCTCGTCATTAGACTTTTTGCTAATATTTTACTTTACAAAGTTGAACTGCAAACCATGCGGAATAACTCATGACACACACACACACACATATATATATATATATATATATATATATATATATATATATATATATAATCTCATCACGGTTGATTTGTGCCTGAAAACTATACCACTGGTTGACCCAAACCTAGTAGGTGAAATTGGGTAGACGTAACGCTTGAGAGACCGTCGATAGCTATGCTAGCACGAAGTCACATGTCATCGTGACCGAGGCTTTAAGTGTGCTGGCCTTGTCTAGATAACATGCTTTCTCCCAGAAACTGTAACTAAGGTCTATTCAGCATAGTTGCCGTATAAACCACAGGTGGGCTCTGTGGGTGTTGAATAAACACAAATGTGCCTGAGCGAGAGTCTGATTTAAGGATTCCTAGCCGCCCTAGTAGATGGGTATCCTCGAATACGAGTGGCTAGCTATTATATATATATAAATATATATATATATATATATATATAAAGACCAATGCAAACTATTAAATCAACGGAGAGAACTAATCACGAAATCTAGACATAGAAAAAATTCCAAATTACATAAGAATACATGTGCATATATGTGGGGTGGGGTACGTATAGTGGCATATATGTATGGACATGTAAATGTACATATATGTATGTAGGAAGATATGTCCGCATATAAGAGTGTTGGACAGCATGATTTATTCCACTGGATTCTCGGGTATTACCCACAATCTATAAATCTATAACTCAACTAATTGACATTAATCTTAGCGGGTTTAAGTTTAAATCCCCCCCCGCTTATTAATAATATTGGACACCTGTAGTACAAAAACTATTTACTGTGAATCTCAGGAAACACACTTGGGGCATTTATAAGAAACGCTACATAGGAACTAATATTAAACTTCAAAAAAACAAAAGGCCCTGGTCATAAATAAACTCCAAACCCAGACCTCTTCCCCCGGGGATAGGATACCTTACGCCCCCATCAATCGCTAACACAAACCCATTCTCATGTAGGCGTCTACTAGAGGAGGAATGACATCATACTTATTATAAAACCCAGGTTGTGTGTGTGTGTGTGTGTGTGTGTGTGTGTGTGTGTGTACGTTTATATATTGGATCGGATTTCCTACATTTTTCAGCCAATTTCAACAAAGCTTCACAGGACTACGTAAGATTACCTTGCGGTGGTTCTGTCAGTGTCAAAAATTGGAAAAAAACAATTGTTTTAGCCCGAAATCAATTTGAAAACACGATTAAGAGGCATCGCCAGAATGAAAGGGGGACAACTCATATTGAGTTATACTTATTATAAAACCCAGGTTGTTTGTGTGTGTGTTCGTTTATACATGGGATCGGATTTCCTACATTTTTCAAACTGATTTTCAACAAAAACTTCACTTTTCTTTTAGCAGGTAGTGTTTCTTATTGTCTTGCACACTTTTTTTTTATTTTACATTCAGAATGCTTTAAAAATTCCATTTACAAGACAATTGTTTATAATAAAATTCTATTCAATCGGTAGACTCATAACGATTGAAAACAATGTTTTTGTTTGAGTTTGGGTTTGACCAATTCGTAAAAAAAAAAAAAAAAAAACAAAAAAAAAACTAATTAAGACATGCGTGTCCATCAACCTTAAACAATAATCTTTGTCAATTTTATTTTTCAGTCTTTATGATGGTCGATACTTGATCTATCTCTTACTGTTACGTCCCCGGGCAACGCCGGGCCCTACTGCTAGTTAAAAATAAATTTAAAACATTGCTCCGAGACAGAAATTTAGGAGCTGATGATAGCCACCTACAGAACGGCTTGAAATAGACTATCCTCTATGTTGAGGAAATTTTTTACTTTTTATTTTAAAAAATACATATGCTCTGCTATGACAAGTATAAATCAGTTTAAAATAAATGATATTACTAGGATCCACCCGGCTTATATACCACCGGATCTATTACCTGTACTATGTATATATATATATATATATATATATATATATATATATATATATATATATATATATTATATAATAATTGGTATATACGGAATGAATTCCAATAACCAACAATTACTATTCTTAAAAAGAGTGCTCAATACAAAGTAGAGAGATATAATTATTTTTATAAAAAAAAATTATAACATAAGTATGTTATAAAATCACT
>CAHIKZ030000263.1:300000-320000 GCA_903632075.3 Acanthosepion pharaonis | reverse complement strand
TCCCTTTTTTTCTGTTACTTCCCTTTATTTACTCAACTCACCAAGTACTGGACTAATTCTTTGAGTCAAGTCACTGGATTACTTTAACCAACGCTTTTATCCACTGGGCCATGTTGTCCTTGGGGGGGGGACATTTGTGCATGATTTTTTAGGAATTATAAGCCTAATGTCTCAGTAAGATTTTTTACCAGAGCTCAGATTACAACTTGTTCTTATTGCTATTTTTTTTTGTTTTGTTTTTTGTTGTTTTTTTTTTGGGGGGGGGGGTCTCCCCTAGCTCTCTGTATTACCTGTTCCCATATGGTATTCATGTCTATGCTTGGCTGGCTTAAGAGATTTTTCTGGCCTAGCATATATGAACATTCCTTAAGTTTTCTTATTTTCCAGACAATAAAGATGAGGACAACAGCCTGAACAATGTAAATAGTGTAAATAGTTAAAATACCTCATTTCAAAAATATAGACATATTGTGAAAAAAGCAAGAGTTTACAAATGCTGAAACTTCGTAAATATGACAATAAAGATGAGGATAAATAGTTAAAATACCTAATCTTAGAATGATAGACAGATATTGACATGAGTTGTTTGCATGAAATAATAGATTTGCGTGAGTTGCTTATAATAAACATTTGTTTTTCTATTGTTTCTCAGAAATTTGGATCTTATTGTTAAGTAACTCCAATGTGTGCGTGTCCAGTTTTGCAAAATTGTTAAAAATAGTCTTTTTAATTGTCTTTTTTTCTTTTCTTTCTGCTTCACTTTTGTATTAACCATTTATTGATTCCCTTTCAGAATCCTTTGATTACAACTTGTCGCTATTAATTCTTCTCTTGTTCATTCATGTTATTGTGCTTCTCTTCTGGAGTTTCGAGCATTACAGTTCAAAATTGAGCAACAAAGGTGCCAAGCATAAAAATGGCAACTGGACAACGACAAGAGTAAATTTCAATGATTAACCAATGATTGGATTGGGAACGAGTAGCCATTGGTCAGAGTGGAAGAAGCTTTGATTGGAAGAACACAAAACACCAAAACAGCAGTGATGTTACTAAATACATTGTCTGAAAAAATCCTCCAAATTATACAGTTTAATGGGATTTAATAAATCTTCTTTCCGTGGTAAATCACAGAATTATTTCTCTTGAGTCTTTTATAAGCGAGAAAATCCAGATGCTTTCATTAAATGTTACATGGATAACTGGATTAAATATGTTTTCATATTTCTTTCTCGCAGTGAAGTGCATCTAATACGCTAATAAATATGCAAACAATATTCACATCTACATGCATAAAAGCATGATATTCCTCATATATATATATATATATATATATATATATATATATATAATATCATATATATATATATGAGGAAGATATTTTTATTTGCCAAATTGTATTATCTTTTTTATATATATTTAAGATATTTAAGATATATAATCCGGTGTTCTTATAGATATTTTTATTTTACAAAAAAGTGCCTAATTTAAATTTACAGAGCATTATATATGTATACATAAATAAAAAAGAAAGAACAGTAAGTTATATAATCCGGAGTTCTTATAGATATTTTATTTTTTACAAAAGAAGTGCTCAATGTAAATTTATAGAGCATTAATATTATAAATTAATTTAAATCAATTAATTTATAATATATATATATATATATGTGTGTGTGTGTGTGTGTGTGTGTGTGTGTGTGTGTGTGTGTGTGTGTGTGTGTGCGTGCGCGTGTGTGTGTGTGTGTATTTAGGCAGCAAATTCTCTTTTAGGCATTATGCCTGCTAATTTTTAATAAAATCCGTTTATACTCACGAACAACCTTCCGTGTATTGATGTTAAAGGATGAGAGAAATGTACTATAACTGTTTAAATTTCTTTTCTTTTCATTTCCCAAGTACTTTTGATTTTCTTCCAAGATCATCATTTTGTAAAGGAACAGTTTTTCACACTTTAATACGCGCACGACCAAGACATTTTAACATGAAAAAAAATTTCATAACTGTTGTAACCTAGGGAAGGTTACTGAATAGAATAATCACATGAAGGTTGCTAATGAACGATAATATTTTGGACAAGAACAACACGTATAAGATTAGCCAGCGGCTCGTAGAAGAAGTAGTCAACTGCTAGAAGTGAATCAAGTGAATTCCACAATGAATCTCCAACTGCAGGATACCTAACAGCCGCCCCACGCGGTCAGATGTGGCACAAGGCCGAGTTTAATGTGGGGTAATCCGATCCCGTAGCCTCGGCAAAAAATTCCGCGTAGACCAAGTATAAAACGGGGTCGGGTAGCTGTTTCCCGAGACGTGTCTCTGTCCTTCGACATAGCCTCGTCTAGGGATCGTCTCTTACCGGAGGCAGAGAGTTTCACCAGCACAACTGGAGACGAATCCCCGACTGCAGACCAACATACAGTATTTACTACTGTATTTATGTGAATGGTGACATACCCATTATCATCTGTAGATATGCTACAACAATAATGTATAATTTTTCACGTTCTAATGAATGCTCAGCATATTGTCAGCCGTTTTGCATTTAAAAACATAATGAACAAAATTAGGGTAATGGACAACAACGCACAACTTTGTATAAATACTTTTAATAATGGAAAATATATAGTTTTGTACTACTTGCACTCCTGAAGATGATCTTGGAAGAAGATCGAAAGTACTTGGGAAATTAAAATAAAAGAAATTTAAACAGCTATAGCACATTTCTCTCATCCTTTAACGTCAATACACGGAAGTTATTCGTGAGTATGAACGGATTTTGTTAAAAATTAGCAGACATAATGTCTGCAATTTATACATTCAGACATATATATATATGTGTGTGTGTGTGTCTGTTTAGAAAATATCCACAAATATCATTTAATTCATTTTGATTCATATTTATTTTGTTTTATTTCTGCGCAATTGCTATTCACGTGGTATGACTCAGATATAATAAATATTCTTCTGGCAAGGTTTGAACTCGCTTCTGTTCTCCTTAAATTCAAATCTCATTCGAACTTCACTCTTTATTATCGATCCGTACTGCTTACGTACAATAGCGATTTGAGAGTTCCGATAAGAAGCAACAGACGTCAAATGGACTAAAATACGAATCAAAATTAATCATAGTTGTGTTACTTTTAACTTTTAATACAAAGGCTTATTGTTGCTATTCAGATGTTTCTGAACTTTTGTAGATGCGTGTATGAAAGCTGATTGTATTCGGATAAATAAAAAAATATTCAATAGATTTATAGTTAAATAATTTATTCAAACATAAACAATTGCAGAATCCGGAAATCAATTACATCAATATTTCTTTAAACTGTATAATCAAGATGAAATCGATGTCTAAATAATCAACATTTTAATTCGTTCTTCCTAAATCCAAGGTGTCCATAAAGTTCGTGTGCACTTTAAATAAATTATAACTTTGTTTGTATTTGAGATAGAAATAATTTGTAAAAAGGATTAGAAAGAAGTAAATCTATATTTTTTAAGGTTTTATTGAAATTTTATTTAAGTTTCCACGTCTTCCATCATTAGCAATACAAAGGGTAATATGATTTTGCAGTTCACGGAAAACATTTGCCAACTGATGTACAGTAATGCCTGAAATCACATTAGTTATTTTAGCTATACTTAAAATTAGGTACATTAAACTTTATAACATTTTTTACAGATTATTTCTATCGCAAATACAAATAAAATTATAATTTTTTTAAAGTGCATACGAACTTATGGACACCCTGTATATATATATATATATATATATATGAAGAAATATAGTCTTAAGATGTGCTATATTTATGGGATAAAGTGCTCAATACCAGAGATAGAGCGTGTGTAAATATAAAAGTGAACATAGAAGTCAACACTTAGAGGCAACAGTCTGTTTCATGCTAGATGCAATCGTCAGGCCACCAATCAAGTTTAATGTACCTAGTTTTAATCTAGCTCTATCTCTGATATTAAGCACATTATCAAATAAATATAGCACATCTTAAGACTATATTTCTTAATTCGTGTGGCCTGACGATTGTATCTAGCATGAAACAGACGGTTGCCTCTAATTGTTGACTTCTATATTCACTTTTTATATATATATATATATATATATATATAGGTATGAATAAATTTATATGTATGTAATAATAATTGTGTGAGTGTTTGTATTCAGAATATTTGTATAGATTTTTGAAAATTTCTTTCTTCGAAAGCAAAAGTCCTTCGCATCCTAATTTCTGTGATTTTTCTTCTCCCATAGAATTCTTTGTTTATGTGTTTGTGGAAGGACGGTGTAAAAGTCTTGCATACATACACGTCTGATTTTGTAAGAATGTTCATCTGACTTTGGTGCGTTACTTATTTTACCGAAACGGGTGGAACATTTTGTCTCATTATCTATAATGCTTTTCTTGACGTAACTCACTTCCCAATAAATGCTACTTATTGGGTTTAGCTACCATTAAAGAGATTTAAGAAAGCCTCAGTGTCTAGTACCTATTATTTCTGTCAAACTAAACAGTTATTTCACTACAAGCGATACGACGAAGAGGATTTCAAGTTTCAAGTAAAAATCTAATTCTCTCTTTAAAGAAATTAACTTTATAAATTTATCCATTTCAGACAAAAATAATCTTTTGCTAAAGTTTTTTTTTTTTTACAATGATGTTCACTCTATGAAAACCCAAGAACCACTCAAGGTAGAGAGTTACAAAGAAAGAAATATTTTATAGGGGTATGTGGGGAAGATAACTTGAACAGGTTAAGATTGTAGTGATAAAGAAACCAAAATTTGGGAGTCTTTTTTTAAAATATTTTTTAATACAATGATGTTCACCCTTTAGAGGCCCCGGGAACCAATCAAGGTATATGGTTACAGAGTAAGAGGCAAACTTTATGCGCATATGTGGGGAAGATAACGGTTAACCCTAAACTTGAGCAGGTTTGGATTATAGTGAATCCAGGAAGCATCCTCTTGGGAGTCGGTTCCACAAAGCAGCAGTTTAAGGGAAGAAGCTGCTCGAATAGAAGTTATATCTCACCAATGAAACACGAAGGGAATGACGGTGATTCGCTACAATAGGCGTGGCATGGCGGGTCATAGCCCTGAGGGTTAGAACTGATGTAAATAAGCAATGTAGAACACTTTCCATGGAAATATCGACAGAACAGCGAGAGGCTTGCGACGTTTTGTCTGTGGGTTGTAGAGTGGAAAATAATTCATCACCCAAAAGGATGCGGAAACGCTTTTAGACTCTATCGAAAATGTAAAGTGAAGATTTTCTCTTAGACCATACTTATTATAGTCAATCGATCGTCACTGGGTGTTCCACAACTATTAATGGACTTGAGTCAGACTAAGCGTGACTTAATACAGAGACATGGGTCGCAAATTCGTTACGTATAACAAGCAGTATGTTTGATCTTCAGCCAGTGTTCACCAATAAGGCTTCTTGTCAGACGAAGTAACTTTTATTATATAATTCTTGAAAATTGTTATACCAAATTCATGTAAATATCAAAACTAAAATTATTTTTTATATAATGATGTATACTCTGTACAAGGCCTAAGAGCCTCTCGAGGTAGAGAATTACAGAATATGAGGCACGGTTCATGCGGATATGCGTGGAAAATAACCCTAGACTTGAACATGTAATGATCGGAGAGCATCCTCTTGGGAGTCGGTTCCACAAAGCAGCGGTTTCTGGGAAGAAGCTGCTCGAATGGAATGAGGATGGTTCGCTACAATGGGCGTGGCATTGCGGGTCTTAACCATGAAGATTAGAATTGGTGGAGCAGAAGAATGTAGTTGGTCTGAGAACTTTCCATGGAAATATAGATAGAGCAGTGAGATGCTTGCGACGTTTCGTCATTTGAGGAAAGAGGTTGTAGGGTGGAACTGTCAAATTATGGGTTTATATCTCACATTTTATTGTAATTCTTTATTTCGACGGAACTCAAAAGCCATTAACTACTTTCTTCTATTCTTGTCTTTCTCTTGATCCAGCTTCACTTCCCACTTTAGACGTGAATCTTGTTCATCTATACGACGAGAAAATGTGGTATAAAGAAGTTGCCTTACTATTCATGTTAGTTTCAATAAGTTTCATATCTAAATTGTAGGTATGAGTCATTACTAGAAGTTAGCACTTCACTTAACTGCAATATTCAAATAACTCGATTGATTTTGATACCGCTGCATTTGACTGTGTCACTTATTATCCATGATTGATCACTGAATATCAAACTAATCAATTGTTCGATTGATGCTTACCGCGGCTGACCGCTCGTGATTTTTTTATATTATTATTATTTAGGTGTACTCCTAGATGTGACTAAGGTTTTTTTTTTTTCCTGGTTCCCAAACATTGATCTTGTCTGGAGAGGTTGAACCTGCCAGGAGATAAACTCAGTATAGCTATCTGAGTCATATGATCACTCCGCTACGTCAAGATACTTAATCGCGGAGGGTTAGTCCTCCTAATTCTACCAAATATGATATAAGCATGGCTATATACGTATTGACGTCCTAATATCAACCCAAATATAACATATAAAATTGATATTTGTAAAAAAAAAACAACATATTGCATAAAAAGCGATAAAATATTTAAAGGTGGAAATAAGATCATAAATAAATTAAGAATAAAGAATTAACAAGCTCAGATCTAGTTTTAACAATATAACAAAAAGTGTTTTGAGAAAATTTAGAAAAGGTATAAGTAAAAAAAAAGATTTATCCAGCAAGAAAATACCTGAAGAAGCGGGGGTTGCAAATGTAAACAGAAGAAAAAAATATAGACATTTCAATTACTTTCACATTTAAATTGTATGATTCAATACTTACGGTCGACATTGCAATATTCAAATAAATCGAATTCGTTGATTGACGCTGTTGTAGTTGACTGTGTTACTTACCCACCATTAATCACTGCATTACTGTTTGATTGTTACTTGCTGTGATATGCAACACGTATAAAATGCAGATTAGTAAAAAAAAAAAAAAAAAAATTAGCTAAACATATGAAAGCAACCAAACGACGTCCTTAAAAAAGAAAAACCTGGAAGTTTGGTAAAGTACATAAAAACTGTTTTCTTATCAGTTATTTTAGTGATTAATGTAGAGTTCTATTGGATGTACCTGGTGTCTGGAATACAGGCTGAATCTTTCAAAGAAATAGTCAACCAACAGCGGAAAGGAGATAGATTATATTTTGAGTTGGTATGGTGAGCAGTAAAAGTCCGTTCAAAGCTGACGATCGCGTTTAGATAAATACAAACACTTATTTAAGTTGTACTGGTCTTAAGCAAGGAATTTTAAGTATATTCATGCAAGTAATTGCGATTCCATATTCCGCAAAGTTTACTATTGCCCACCTCACCAAAAATGTTTTCAAAAACACCAGATTAATAGAAGAGTCCTCACTCTATATAAATATTAATCCGGACAAGCAGATATGTATATTTGTCCTTCTTTACGCCAAGAAATGTTGGACGGTCTCCTCAAAGATGAAGAAGAGACTCAACGGAGGTATGATTCTACAGAAGGATGCTGAGGATATCATAAAACGAACGTGTGAGCAACGATGAGGTTTTGGAGAGGATGCAAACAAGGAGGAAGCTTATACTTGACATCAGGAAGAGGCAGCTGAAGTTTCTAGGACACGTAAGGAGAAAGGAGAGCTTGGAGAATCTGATACTCACTGGTCGAATAAAGGGGGAGAGAGACAAGGGAAAGCAACTCATGACATATCTAGCAAGTGGATGACAACGTAGTCTGGGGGAGATGGCAGTGGGACGAAACTTATTGAGAGCTACAGGGGAAAAGGGGAAGTGGTTAGCTATGATCGCTTACGTCCTGAATGGACACGGCACATAAAAAATGTGAATGCATAGCAATCTTTAAATGATGATCTCTCGGAGGAAATTATGTTAAATTTAAAACAGTAAAGAAACAAATGGAGCGCCACCTTGAGCGCTTCCATCAAGGCTGTCCCTGTACAATCCTCAACATTCACTGGAGTGATTATGTCGCCAACCTTGAGGTCCTCGAACAGGCGAAAATCACCAGCATTGAAGCCATGTTGCTGAAGTCACTTGCTACGCTGGGTAGGGCACATCTCCAGAATGGGGGACCATCAACTGCCCATAATCGCCCTCTGTGACGTACTCTCCACTGGCCACTGTGACAGAGTGGCACCAAAGAAGCGTTATAAGGATTCCCTCAAGAAGTCCCTCAGTAGCTACCACATTGACCATCACCAGTGATCGACACTTGCTATTGACCGTCAAGCCTGATGCCGTCCACCAGGCCATCTCCAACTTTGAGGACTCTCGCAGGGCCAACCTGAAGGAGAAACGCCGCGGGAGGAAGGACCAGGGTGCCTCAGCAGCTATACCAGACCAGACCTTTAATTGCAGTCGCAGCTGCTGGACTTGCCTGTCCCGTATCGGCCTAGTCGGCCATCAGCGTGCCTTCGGTTTGCATGAACAGCCCACTTCATAAAACTTCGTTCGCGAAGTCAAGAAGAAAAAAAAGAAAGAAATAAACAAAATCGATGAGTGAAAGACAGATGAAGGTTGTAGAATGTCAATGTGCTCGTGTTCATATGAAAAATAATAAAATAAGAATTTATTTAGGTATATTTGACATCGTTAATCAAATGTATGTTTCCGCTTTCTATATTTTTATTTATTTAAAAATAGAAAGTTATATTACACATCATATTATAAATCTGACACTCCCATCACAAACAAGTTATTATCAATATTTTTAACAATGATCTTCTGTATTATAAGATGAAAAGCACACCATGTATTGCTTATATTGTTCAAGTATCATGAAAATTATTTGAATATCCGTTGCTTAATATAAAATTTATTGATAAAACTTTGATCCGCATACTAAAGTCCAACATTGTGTAAAGTGAACATTTGTACATAGCTTTGCCATCTATTCATCGTTTGAATATAAAAAAGAAAATCGACGCTCAGTCATGACTTTATAGTCCAAATGTTTTTGTTAGCAAATACTATGTCCGGTGGGTAAGTCGTAAAATAACTGAAAGGCCTAAGGTGTTCTTCGAAGGCTGATTCTTCAACCATGTTATATGGCTTGCTGAGTAAAAGAGCGACTGCTTATAGCGTCATGCCAAGATATCGGTGATGGCTGGCGAATCTTTCTCGCGGAATTACTGCAGGGAAATAAAAGACAATTTTGCGGATGGATGCGTAGGCAATCATTCATAAAATGATGACCAAACGAAAAACTCTGTGTCAAACGATAGCCACTTCTTTCGGCGGCCATTTTCACTTATTATTATTAAAAATAATAATAAAAATGACAATGTTCATGATTCCGTTGTCTCCCTTCCAAGTTTATTTTTTCTCGTCTCCCGCTCTCTGCTTCTCATCTATCTCTCCCTCTTTCCCCCTCCCTCTTTCTCTCACTTCGCTCTCTCTCTCTCGTTTCTCCCCTCTCTCTCTCATTTCTCCTCTCTCTCTCTATCTCTCTCTCTATCTCTCTCTCTCTCTCTCTCTCTCTCTCTCTCTCTTGTTCAACTCCACAAATATATATCTTTGCAACGGTTTACTTATATATATACATGAGAAAGAAAAGAACTTGATATTCTGTCGGTTGTCTGGTGTTGGTGATGGTGATAGGGGCGAGAGTAGAGGTATAATCGATTTTTAATATCCATCTAATTTTTTTCTCCCTTTTCTGTTTTCTCTTCCTCTGTCATTCTCACACTCTCACTCGCTTTTTCTCTACCACATTGTACTTCCTTTTCTCAGACAAAGGAAGGATAGATAGATAGATAGATAGATAGATAGATAGATAGATAGATAGATAGATAAATAGATAGATAGAGATAGATAGATAAATAGATAGATAGATAAAAGAAAGGAAATGAGATAGATAGATAATAGATAGATAGATAGATAAAAGAAAGAGATAGGAAATAGATAGATAGATAGATAGATGAATAGATAGATAGATAAAAAAAGAAGAGAAAGGAAATGAGATGGATGATGATAGATAGATGGATAGATAGATAGATGGAAGATAAAAGAAGAAAGAAATGAGATAGATAGATAGATAGATAGATAGATAGATAGATAGATAAAAGAGAAGAGAAAGGAAATGAGATAGATAGATAGATAGATGATAGATAGATAGATAGATAGATAGATAGATAGATAGATAAAAGAGAAGAGAAAGGAAATGAGATAGATAGATAGATAGATAGATAGATAGATAGATAGATAGATAAAAGAGAAGAGAAAGAAAATGAGATAGATAGATAAAAGAGAATAGAATGGAAATGATAGATAGATAGATAGATAGATAGATAGATAGATAGATAGATAGATAGATCAACATTTATATCATTGTTAGTCCATAATAAAAAAAAAATAACAATATAATGAAGATAACAAATAGTAATATTAGGATATTATGTCTGCCCAAGTATACGTGTATGTGTTTGTTCATATTTGCATATGTAAGCATTTTTGCTCGTGTATGTATGTGTGTGTACGTGTCCGTATGTGTGCGTAATTTACAATTATGTATTTTCCTTTTTTTTTTGAATCTGAAAATATATTCACCAGCTTGACGAGGGTCAATCTGATGTCATCTTTTCTGTTGCACTTTCAACATTTCAGTTTCCATTATAATTAATGAATCATGATGTCGACTGGAATCACTGATTACTCTCTTATTTCCCATCGACCGAGCCTCTCTTTGAAATCATGTCTCGTCAGATGATCATTGACGAGATAGTTATTCAAATAAAGTTTTATTTGAGTCTTCTTCCAATCGAAGCTTCTTCCTGCCAAAACTGAACAATTCTTACGTTCCCAACAAATATGGCCGGTAACATGAGAAAAACATTGAATTGATATTTTACTTTCTCTTTTTACGATGCCTTTACATGTTGTTTTTGCAGTTTTAATTCTTCTTTTTCTTCTTCTTCTTTCTTCTTCTTTTTTCGCCTTCTTCTTTTTCTTCTTCTTTTTCTTCTTTTCTTTCTTCTTTTTTCTTTGCTTCTCTTTTTTCTTCTTCTTCTTTATTCTTCTTCTTCTTTTTCTCCTTCTCCCTTTTCTTCTCGTTCTTCTTTTTCCTTTCTTCCTGTTCTTCTTTATTCTTTTTCTTCTTCTCCTTCTTTTTCTTCTCCTTCTTTTACCTTTCTCTTCTTCTTTATTCTTCTGCTTTTTTTCTTCGTTTTGTCGTACTTCTTTTTCTTCTCCTTCTACTTCTTTTTCTTCTTCTTTTTTCTTCTTTTTCTACCGCTTCGGCTTCTTTTTCTTCTCCTTCTTCTACTTTTTCTTCTTCTTTTTCTTCTTTTTCTTCTCCTTCTTCTACTTCTTTTTCTTCTTTTTCTACTTCTTTTTCTTCTCCTTCTGCTTCTTTTTCTTCTTTTTCTTCTCCTTCTTCTCCTTCTTTTTCTTCTACTTCTTTTTCTTCTCCTTCTTCTTCTTCTTTTTTCTCTTTTTCTTTTCCTTCTACTCCTTTTTCATTTCTCATTTTCTGACTTCGATTTTTCACATTTTACTCCCTTCCCATGATGCCTCTCACATTATCACCATCCTTTCTTTGCCTTTTCTTTAATACGAATTCCGATCTGCCTTGTTGCATACCAACTGGGCATTTTCTCATTTATCCAAACGCCCCCGTGAAAAAAAAAATTCTCCAATATTCTTTTACCTTTTATTGCTACTCTGTTGTAAAATATCCGAGAATCTTTCAGAACCGAAAGAAAATATTAAGTCTGAAAAAATCTAAAATGAAACCAAAGGAAAAAATCAAAAACAAATGATCCGCCGTTGATCTGTCTGGTTGATTTGCTGATTATTTTCATGGCTAAAGCTTCATAAAATTCGCAAAGTTCAGTATTTTATTTATTAAGATAAATTTGGAAACTCCTGTTCAAGTTTCCTTTCATGACAACTGTTTAATATTGTATATTATTTACATTATTCGGACTATATACATATTTATCACAACGTTTCGGCTGTTGTACACTCTGCCCTTCTTCAGGTGGTTGGAATGTCGAACTGAACCCTTTATTTCGCTCACTGGGGTAGACTGTTCTAGTTCCACGTGCCATGTTTGATGGATGTCAGTTATCAGTTATCACCTGTTAATTTCCCTCTGAAAGTTCTCCACTGCCTTAACCGGGTATTGAACTCACACTCGTTTGGGTCCTGTCACTGGATCTAACCAACGTGTTTATCCACTGTGCCTTGAGGACATCTGGGTATGAATTTCTGGGTATGAATTTCAAGGATTTCAAGTTCGACATTCCAACCACCTGAAGAAGGCTTGAGCGTACAACAGCCGAAACGTTGTGATAAATACGGCGACAAAGATGAGGACAATAGTCCGAATAATGTAAATAATGTACATAATCCCTCATCTCAGAAATATAGACAGACTGTTTTATATTGTGTCGTGTTAATGTTCCATCAACTCAGTGAAACTGAATATATATTATTCTTTCTCATTCAAACTGAACTGCTCCGTCTTCTCTTTATAACATTCTTATAAAGCGATTCTTCTTGGCCAAATAATGTTTTAAAATTGTTCTTGTTCACAGAAGCATTTCTCACTTCGGTGTTTTCAAATGAGAAGTGATTTTAGTTGGGTCGGTGTTTCTGTAACCAATTAATATTATAAGTATTTTCGCAGCTATTTAGTTCGGCAAAAAGCTAATAGCGAGTAAATATATTATCTTTCATCAGTTCTATAACAAATAAGAGTCACACTACCTCGTAAAATAACATTGGAAATCTTGAAAGTTATCTGCGCCCCAACACTGGAAGCTGGCGTTAAAAATACGCAACTACTTCAGTTACGAATAAGCTATAATCAACACGAGTTCTGTAAACCGTATTTTGTCAGCTGCGAAATTATTGCTTTAGCCTCTAATTGTGAAACTAATACGATATAAATATTTTAAAATATAAACTTGAATGCTCGCAACTTTCATGAAAAGCAGAAGTCCCGCCCAAACAATCAAATCTTTTACAATCACACGTTCCCAGAAAAACTTCAAAGTTCTGGGGTTTTTTTGTTTTTGTTTTTTTTTGGGGGGGGGCAAAAAGATAGGTATTTCTTTAAAATCCCTTTTGTCTAAAAGATCTTACTTTGAATCCACTGTCAGGGTTCAGTATATCAGATTTTCAAAACAAAATAGATGGCTCATTTTTAATAAATCTTTAAAGACCCTACATTAGACAATCAATATAAAATATGTCAGCACCTTTTTTAATTCTATATTCCTACTCATGAACTCAGTTCCGTTGAAAAAAGAAATGCTGACGTCTATAGTAGACGAAGTGTAACTCCAAACTGTAAGAACAAATGTAGATACATATGAATTGATTTTATATCGATTTGTAAACAAACTGAGATCTCGCAGTGAAAAGAAAAATATGGGAAACCCAATATACTGACATAACGGCAATAAAAAAAATCTTGTATCGACCGTTCCTCGCTGTCATAACTGTTTCGTTGAAGACGCTAAATATATTGTTTAATAATACAGTCAAGTTTGCCCCAAGTGACACAATATTTACTTAACAAAACAAAAATTTAACATCGTGGTAAATATTTTTCCATTAAATCTCTCCGATGTAAGAAGGAAAAAAAAATGTCAGACAATGACAGAGACAATTACACAGAAAATGAATCAGGAAAACCACAAACAGATGTTTTTCATGAGTCAAACACTATTATTTAATATAAAAATCTATACACGCATCAGTTATTCACACACACACATACACACACACACATACATATATATATATATATATATATATATATATATATATATTAGTATATATGACTGCAAAAATGTTTTCATGTATATTTATGTATTTATATATATATATATATTACTGTATTAGTATATACGTGTATGTATCTATAAATACATATATTTTAATTGCATTAGCAACTCTTTTTTGATGGTGTACTCACCGTTTCTTTCTATACGTGTGTGTATTTTCTCTTTCGCAATTCTAGTTATTCCACATTGAAACAAGAATTGTTTTTATGAAACGTTGTCATTTGCATTGTTGTTCTTGTCTTTTTAATAATTTATTACTTTCACTTTCACTTTCACTTTTCTCTATTTTTCAGTCAAAGTGTTACCTTACAAACAGAAAAAAGCAATCAAAACAGCGCATTATTTCTTCACAACTCTTTGTGCTTTGTACCGTTTTCTCTATTGTTCCCTCAGAACACTCGAAATATATTTTTTACTTATAGCAATTTAAACAAGAAAATATTTCAATTACTTATTTCTTGCTTCATCGGGAAATTAATCTTTCTCGCGTCACTCGACTTCTAAGCTCTTTTTTTTTTCATTTCAGAACCGTATGACTATCCTGCCTGGTGTCTCATACTCGTGTTTAGCGTTCATGCCACCGGAGCGTCCATATTCATATTTGAATGGCTTAGTCCTGTCGGACTCCATCAAGGAAAAACTTCTATCCGAGGTAACTGAGGTAAATTTTGAACGATCGCTAAAACGACAGTACGTAGCCACTAGTTAGATAGAAAGTGAGATAGAATTGAACAGTAAAAAATATAACATATTTCTTAGGTTTTGACATATTTTTGTTTGATTTAAGTTCTGGGATGAGGAGATTGTCCCTGATTATTATAAGCAATTCCTTTGTTGGTTTAGATCATCTTTTCGCTAATTAAAACACATGAGGTCATCGGCTTTGATTTCACTAATCTTGAATTAACAACATACATGATCACAGCACAAAAATATCCAAACTAACTATTGACGTTTAGCATTTTATAGCTGTTGTAACCTAGGGAAGGTTACTGAATAGAATAATCAAACGAAGGTTGGTGATAAATGATAATACTTAGGACAAGAACAACACATAAAAGATTCGCCAGCGGTGTGTAGAAGTAGTCAACTGTTAAAAGTGAGTCAAGTGAATTCCACAATGAATCTCCAACTGCAGGATATCTACCAACAGGCCCACGTAGTCAGATGTGGCACAAGACTGAATTTAATGTGGGGTATCCGAGCCCGTATGATCGGCCAAAAATTCCCCGTAGACACCCGTATAAAATGGGGTCGGGTAGTTGTTTCCCAAGACGTGACTCTACCCTTTCACATAGCCTCGTCTGGAGATTCCTTCCACTTCCAAAAAGTTTGACTAGGACAACCCGAGATGAATCTCCAACTGCAGACCAACATACAGTATTTACTACTGTATTTATGTGAATGGGGACATACCCATTATCGTCCGTAGATATGCTACAACAATATGAAATACATTTCATAGAAAATAATCACATAAATTTTCATTATGAAGTTCTTACGTTTATATTCACCAATTTCATGAAAACATTTTGTTCTCTTATATGCAATTCGAGAAGTTTGGTTATACCCAAATTTACCAAATTCATGCGTTGTTAAATTATCTCCATCGTTTAGTTTCTCCTAAAATAATTTTAAAAATTAATTAATTACTTTTTTATTAGGTTCTTACTTAAATTTACATAAACTACTTATTGTTACCATCAATTTTAATTAAATCTTGGCAGAAGTTCATACAATTAAATTTATTATTATTTATTAAAATTTTGTTTAAATTAATGAACGCACTTTATTACTTTAATTAATATTATAATAATCTTTACTTAAATCTTTGTTTAATGTCTAATGATTAATGTAATATTATCATTCATTCTCATTCTATTCTTGAGATATGCACTTAAATTTATTAATATTATAATGAATATTAATTAAACGAAAGAACATTTGATCATTAACAAGACAATACTGGGTTGGAACAAAAGTTTATTATGTATTTCAATGGGTGGCTCATGAAGACGTGATTCCATTTCACACGTCATAAAATTGATGACATATATTTACACATAGATATTATTAAATATGACACTTCAACGCCTCTTTCTATAGAATTCGTGTGTGGATTGTGAATTTAAAAGGTTTTTATATTAAAAGTGAGAACAGAGGAAAATTTTCGTCATTTGATGCTCTTTTGTTTCCGGAAAAGAAGAAATGCTGTACATACAGGAATAATGGTACAGATTCTGCCTATGGCGTTGCGGGGCGGGGGGGTTGAGTTTCATTGCTAAGACTAATCGTAAGGGAAACGCTAGGTTCAAAAGTGGAAATTGTGATCTGGAAGACATGGAATGGTCAGATAGGCCCTTAGTAGATTCAAAATAATCGATGTCATACGACAGGGGACGTCACAGAGATATTCTATATTTTCTCATATGAGCTTTTGTATGACATTTGAAAAGATTTGGATACGTGGATCACGATTTAATGGAAACAAAATTAATGGTCTGCACATCCATCGGTAACTCTCTGCTCAAACACAATAAAAACACGACCCATTTTGGGAAAATAAATGATCACAAGCGATGACAAGTGGATTACTTACAAGAATGTGGAGCGAAAATGTCCTGAGCTATTGTTAACAGTCTGAAAGTGAGATTTTGTATTACAAGTTTCTTCTGTAAAATTAGAAGTTGAACCTAGATAATTATTGTTCTCGTTTGTGCTGATTAAAGACAGCAATTGATGAAAAGCATCCAGAACTGGCCAATCGAAAGAGTTTCATCTACCATCCGGGTAATGCCAGACCTCACGAGTATTTTCAGAGATCTATAGTAAAAATTGGTACAGCTTCGCCGGACGTATGTCAATAATATCACTACCGTATTCATTTGACCTTGTTTATTTGGATGGCCTCTTTTTCGACGCCTGCAGAATTCTCATAATGGGAATAACTTCAATTCTCTGAGGGTTCCTTAAAACACTTAGATCAGTTCATTACACAGAAAGATGCTAAATTCTTGGAGGATCGAATAATGAAACTTCTTCAAAGATGGCGAAAGTTACTGGTACAAAATGGCATATATATGCGGTTGGATAAATCTATGTATAAATAACAAAATATTTTCTTTGAAATTCCTTAATGAACATTCAGAATTTTTGTACCTACTGAATGCTTCACGAATTTCAATTCAGAATTTTCCAAAAATGATAGCCAGGCTTCTTATAACATTGCAAACAAATACTTGGAAGTAAAGATAGGCATTGAAAATTACAATTCAATCGGAAGTTCATCATATAAAATATGCTAGAATGATTTTATAGTTGGCAATTGCTGTTCTTTCTAGATTGATTTTGAAACGATCGAACAAATTAATTCACTAAACCTGCCATGAAGATTTCTCGCCATAAAGATTTTCCGCCATGAAGATTTCCCCAAGATAATTATGACTTTGAACAAAGTAACAATTTTTGCATAAGAAATAACTTTTCCTCAAAAAGAGTCAATGTAAGTAAAGTTGCCTGCGTTATGAGAGAATTTTTATCAATCTCTTTTCGGTTTACATGTGAAAGTATCACAAAAGCAAAGTGAAAACCCAATGCAAATAACAGATTATATTTTAGTGACAAATGACTAAAGTACATTATTTATTAGTGATACGATATTTCTAGATTTGCTACTTGCAATCGATTCTCATGAAGAAAAGTATTTCAGGGAAAAAAAAACGAGTGATTTTGTTCAGAAAGAATTTTTCCCGGGAAGCCAACAATGTCTGATGTGAAAGATTAGATCTTTAACATGGATTTTTTGAGCTTCAATAATATACAAAGCAGAGTCTGCAATTGCTATCTTTACACTGCAAAGCTAATCGAGCTTGCCAAGGTAACTGTTCTTTTTGATTTTATTTACTGCCGAGCTATTCATGATAAATTTTGTCGCTTCAAACCACACATCTTCTCTGGAATTTTGCCTTGTCTGTAAGCAATCCACGTCAAAAACACTATCAATTTCGATTCATCGCACAAAACCAAGACATAAAATATTATATAACCACAGCTCAAGAGAATTGATATCTCACATTACCCCGATTCTAAAATGTTCTGGTGTTTAATCTAAAATCAAAGTCTACGCCTATTGATCGACGGAATTTACAAACGCCTATTTGATGCTATGTAAATACTTGTGCAGCTTTACACAAGTCCCTTGCTTCTGAGGTTTGAAATGATACCAAAACACCTATCTTTTCCTTCTTAAATAGATTTTATTGTTTTTCAATATTGTACTTGAAGTATTATCAATAGACGTAGCTCTAGTCTTCTGACCGTTTCTTCGGAACTTGTAGATCCGGAATCAATTACGCAAAGCCACGATTATTGCCTACCAAGGGAAAAACAAAAAATATGAATTAAGACTAGAATTACTTTCCTCTCGTGGCTACAACAGCTTTAAGAATGGAATAAAGTGTATTTTATATCGACTGAACTTTTAACATTTCATTCATCTATCTATCTTTTGTATATATTATCTTTAGTATTTATATATTGTAAATATCATCCTTAATACACACACACACACACATATATATATATATATATATATATATATATATATATATATATATATATATATATATATATATATATAAAGAAAGAGGTTATAGTAGTTCCAACGAGTGAAAAGTGTGTATAATAAAAAAAGAGAGAAACTGAAAACATATTTGGTTTGCAATGTGGATTTTTTAAAAAATATATTATGCTTTATTTTTTCCATTTATATATATATATATATATATATATATATATATATATATATATATATATATATATATATATATATATATATATGTTGAGAATTTGATAATATGTACTGTAAAAATATAAAAATAGTGCATGAATATGAGAATTATGTCCATCTTTAATATATTCATATTGTAAATATTATCCTTAATACACACACACACACACATATATATATATATATATATATATATATATATATATATATATATATATATATATATATATATATACTGTATAATAAAATAAATAAAGACGCTATAAAAACAGAATAGAACAAATAAAGACAGTTTAGGGTTTATTTTGTTTTTTACTGCATATCAACACCTAAATGGGTTATTTAATGCCGACAAGATTTTTTTAGAATAGATTTATTTGTTTGTTTAGCGGCATATCAACTCCTTATGGGTCATTTAATGCTGAAATTTAATTTTCTTGTGAGCAGTAATTTCTGTTAATATTTTTTCATGTATTGCTGGAATATTTTTTTTGAAAAATGTAATGCTGGCATTTTTACTATAAATATCTATTTTTATAATTTCATAGGGTGCTGACCCCAGTTTGGGGGTCAACTATTTGGGTATAGCTGAGATCCTAACAGGTGCTACCACCCCAGATCAGGGTGGACCTGGGAACAATAGCAATTAAGAGGTAGTTTCACACTCCTCGACATCTTCAATCTTCCGATCAGAGGTCTTGCTGCCGGATGTAGTTTATCATCATACCCAGGACTGGTAAAGATGTTATAAAAACAGTGTGTGTAAATATAATATGCATTGACACAACTATTACTGTTTTTATGTTTCAAGACACTTTCACTATACACGCACATACACACACACACACACACACACACATATATATATATATATATATATATATATATATATATATATATATAAAATGGCAATGAACCTCTCAACAGGGGTTTCGACCATAAGTTTTCCTCAGGCAAGTGGAAGGATGCACAAACCAAAGAAAACTATTCTAATATACCAGAGCACTGGAAGTGAGAGAGTAAAAGTATGAGTAATGGTAGATGCTCCAGAGAACGGAAAGAAAGAATATATATATATATATATATATATATATATATAAGTGAGGAAATGAGTGGAGAAGAAAAAGAAAAAATATTTTTATTTCGCTCATCTGGGTTCATAGATACCTAAAAATATTTATTTAAATGCCTACACCCTGACATAATCTCAGTTCTCTCATTTAATAAGACACCTTTATCATGATATGTGGCAATGGCGAATTTCTCTTCTTGGCACAGCCGGCAAAAATTACCGAGAATTCTGCCAGATTTATTATCCTTACCATGCTCCACTTTACACAAGGAC
>CAHIKZ030000263.1:175000-297500 GCA_903632075.3 Acanthosepion pharaonis | reverse complement strand
GATAGGAACAGACTGAGATAGGAACAGACTGAGATAGGAACAGACTGAGATAGGAATAGACTGGGAGAGATAGGAATAGACTGGTATAGACAGACACAAGATAGATAGATAGATAGATAGATAGATAGATAGATAGATAGATAGATAGATAGATAGATAGATTCATATAATCAAAATATCATTTGCCAGTCTCTCAATGGAAAATCTTTTTTTAAATTAGTCAATAAGAAATATTTCGCCACTAAAATGAGTAGGACTGCAGACCACCTGCCAATGACGTTTGATTTGAAGGTGATTAATTGTGACATCTGTGACTAACTCTCAAAGAAACCATTGATTGGCAGTTTTCTCATTATTGGCCTGACTGAAGAGAACGTCAGGCACATTGTTTTCTAGCAATCAAATGAGTCGAAGGTGAAGAAGCACTGATTGTCAATTGGCAGGACGACTCTTCTACGACTGCACGACTTGGAAGAAAAAAAAACGAATGTCCCATCCAAAAATTTGAACTAATAAAAGAGGCTCTTAAAAGGACGCCGATCTAATAGCGATCCTCATTTCCCTCCTTCGCCGCCTCTGGTGGCTGACAACAAAGGACATTAATGATATCAAGAGGCAGCTCAATTAAAGCAAATTGCATTAGACCGGAACATGTCGACAGAAATAAAACTAAAAACAAAAGCATTTGGCGTTGTCTTTTCGAAAGCCTTTTACGATTGACTTAAAGAAATTGAAATGAAAATGAAGTTTAAAATATGTCGAATTAAGTTTGCTTTCTCTTCATAACTCTTTCTCTTTCCTTATAAATGACTCCCCTCTCTCTCTCTCTCTCCTTCTCTCTCTCTCTCTCTCTCTCTCTCTCTCTCTCTCTCATGTTCCTTTTTCTCTTTGTAAATGTCTCTCTTACCCTCCACCTCTCCCTTTCTCAATAGGTTTATCTTCTGCTTAGGAATCTCTACATCAGTCTCTCTACTTTTCTCTATGCCATTCTTTCACTCTCGACTTCTATCGGTGACCCTTTCTCAACATTAATGTCTCCCCCTCTCTCTGTCTTACCCTCTCTCTCTCTCTCTGTCGATAGCTCTTTCTTCTCGTAAATCTCTCTATCCGTTTCTCTTTTTATATCACTCTCTCTTTTGCACTCTCTCAATCTCGATTAATCGCTCTACCTCTTTCATTCTTTCTTTCTTCATCGTTATTCGCTTAGTTCTTTTTTTGTTCCCGCTTTATTTCTCTCAGGTCTTTTCTATCGACTTCTCACTCTCTATTTGCTTTTTTTCCCTCTCTCCCAATATCTTTTGCTCACTCCAACTCACCTGCCTTTCTCTCTCGCTCTCTCACCTTCCTCTCTCGCTCTCTTATTTTCATCTTGTTTTTCTCCCTCTCTCCTTTTTCACACACATACACACACATACAAATATATGGGGAGGCACGGTGGAGCAGTGGATACCGGCTTGGATTGAGGAATCGCAGAGCCGAGTTCGAATTCCAGTCGAATCCATTACATTCACTTACGTGCTAATACCCTTGGGAAAGGTATGTATCCTCTTTATCTCCCTCCAGCTATGGGTAAAATAGCAGGACAGACTGGGTTCTATAGCCTTGGATGGCAACTGGTCTAGGAGAAGGACAACTCTGAATTCAAAACCTGCGGAGGGTCGTTTGGGAACCTTGTGGCATGCATTCGGTGCACCAGGTTTCTGTATTCGTCCCTCCAAAAAGTGTGGCTGGTCCTGCACGAGGCCTTCACCACTCTAAACAAATCTCATGTGCCGGTGTCGGGATGTCGGTTTCGGGAGAGTCGATTATATATATATATTCAAGAATGTTTGGTTAAATAATTCAGACGTATTATGTCTATTTATTTTAGTTTTAATCCTTTCAAGTCCACCAATTAATTTCTCGGTGGCTGGAGAAAATTGATTAAGAAAAATTACAAAATTTTCTTTCAAATAATTTTTTATTTTCCCAGCTACTTTCAATCTCATGTGAGACCATCTTCAATGGGTTGAATATCCTTGGATGTGTTATGCGTTAACACCGTAAATTCTAAATTTTTTTTTACCTCTATACAAGAGAGGTAGCTTATATGTTGTTGTTTTTTTTGGGGGGGGGGAGATTTTTTACTTGTAGTATTTTAATTTAGTATTTTTTCTAAAACATTGCTGCTACAAACATTTAAAGACTTTGTTGCTATACTCGTATTTGACTTTATTTTTGGCTGCAATTCTCTAATGTAAAGGGCTTTCAGAATTTGAAGTTTTTGCTTATTATTATCTTGATGAATCACTAAAGTATTTTCGACTAATATCTGTCTAAATTGTGAATGTAGGCATGACTATTCCTTTAAATGTTCTGAAATTGAACTATGATCGGTCAAGTGAAACGTAAGCCTTCTGGCTATCGACGTTGTTGTAAAACCAACATACGTATTAACATTTTTTCGGAGATGCAATCTCCCAAAGGACATTTAAACTGATATACGATGCTGGTCGTTATTTTTACGGTGTTAACGCATAACACATCCATAGATATGCAATCTCTGAAGATGGTCTCAGATGAGATTGAAATTACTTGGGAAAATAAAAATTATTTGAAAGAAAAGTTTCTAATTTTTCTTAATCAATTTTGTACAGCCACAAAGAAATTAATTCGTCGTTTTCAAAGGATTACAACTGAAATAAATAGACGCAATACGTCTAAATTATTTAACCGAACATGCTTGAAGGAAAATATGCTGCCTAAATATATATATATATATATATATATATATATAAAAGAGAGAGAGAGAGAAAGAATTATAATTATAGCTATTTATATTGATTTTATGAGAATATATGTATATATGTATATAAAGTACGCACAAATGTTGCGCCAGATAACTGAGAATAAATTATGAAATAAAGCAACAAAGATATTCATTAGAATGATTATTACTTTTAGGCGATATATACAGAGAGTAGCTTATTCCCCATGTTAGTAAGTGTAAAGTTTAAAGACAGAATGGTTTTAAGAAGCCCTTCGTAGTTGGAAAATTTCCCAAAAACCGTCCCCAGCTTCTTAGGCCGCTAGGAGTGTAAATTTCAAAAAACATTTTTACATATGTTCAAAAACGTAAAATGGTTCTTCAATAAAACCGTCCTCATCCTCGCATACCTGAATCAGATGGTTCTACTCCATGTTGAACATTTCATCCACAATGGCAGCCTTCAGAGAATCCTTTCTATTGTGGGGTCGCTATTTGTACTCCACATGACCCCGGACGTAGTAAATTAGTAAAGTTTCAATAAAGAGAGAACCTCACCGTGAGTATTTCTGTAGAATCGGCGTAGTCACCAGAGCCGTTCCCTTTCTTCATATATTAAAAAAATAAATAAATGGTTATTTCTCAATCCCTAGAGTTGGATGCTGGAGCTTACAAGCACAAAGTATCTTTAAAATTACTTCTTTTTTTTTTTTTCATTTTTTTAATTTTGACTTGATTTTTTTAAATTGATATGTTTTACGTTTCTTTTTCTAATTTTAGCCTAGTTTCATTTATTTTAACTCCTTCCTACACTTTTATTTCTCTGCTTACGTGACACTTTATTTACCACACTTATCTTTTTCTTTATTTCATTTGTTCTTGCTTTTTCCTTCTT
Organism: Acanthosepion pharaonis; assembly: GCA_903632075.3. NCBI lineage: Eukaryota > Metazoa > Mollusca > Cephalopoda > Sepiida > Sepiidae > Acanthosepion > Acanthosepion pharaonis. The sequence goes on along the minus strand of CAHIKZ030000263.1, from coordinate 293,859 downwards.
CTTATTCTCGTCCTTCCTTTTCCTTCTTGTTATTCCCATTCTTCCTTTTCCTTCTTCTTATTCGCTTCCTTCCTTTTCCTTCTTCTTATTCCTGTCCTTCCTTTTCCTTCTTCTTCCTCTATCCTTCCTTTTCCTTCTTCTTATTCTTCTTATCCTTCCTTTTCCTTCTTCTTCCCTATCATTCCTTTTCCTATTCCTTCTTTTTCTACCCTTCCTTCCTTTTCATTCTTCTTATTCCTATCCTTCCTTTTCCTTCTTCTTATTCCTATCCTTCCTTTTCCTTCTTCTTCTTCCTTCCTTTTCCTTCTTCTTATCCTTCCTTTTCCTTCTTCCATTCCTTCTCCTTCCTTTTCCTTCTTTTTTCCCATCCTTCCTTTTCCTTCTTCTTATTCCTTCCTTCCTTTTCATCTTCTCCTTTTTTCCTTCTTCTTATTCCTATCCTTCCTTTTTCTTCTTCTTATCCCATCCTTCCTTTTCTTTTCATTCTTCTTATTCCTATCCTTCCTTTTCATTCTTCTTATTCCTATCCTTCCTTTTCCTTCTTCTTATTCGCTTCCTTCCTTTTCCTTCTTCTTATTCCTATCCTTCCTTTTCATTCTTCTTCTTATTCCTATCCTTCCTTTTCCTTCTTCTTATTCCTATCCTTCCTTTTCATTCTTCTTATTCCTATCCTTCCTTTTCCTTCTTCTTATTCCTATCCTTCCTTTTCCTTCTTCTTATTCCTATCCTTCCTTTTCCTAATCCTTCTTCTTTTCTTCCCTTCCTTTTCATTCCTTCCTTTTTTCCTTATTCCTTCCTTCCTTATCCTTCCTTTTTCCTATCCTTCCTTTTCATTCTTCTTATTCCTATCCTTCCTTTTCCTTCTTTCTTCCTTTTCCTTTTTATTCTTCTTCCCATCCTTTTTTCATTCCTATCCTTCCTTTTTTCATTCTTCTTATTCCTATCCTTCCTTTTCCTTCCTTCCTTCCTTCTTCTTATTCCCTTCCTTCCTTTTTCCCCATCCTTCTTTTCATTCCTTCCTTTCCTTTTTCATTTCTTATTCTATTCCCTTCCTTCCTTTTCCTTTTCCTTCTTCTTATTCCCATCCTTCCTTCTTCTTATTCCTATCCTTCTTTTTCCTTCTTCCTTCCTCCCTTCCTTCCTTTTTCTTCTTTTCCCTCTTCTTATTCCCATCCTTCCTTTTCCTTTTCTTATTCCTTCCTTCCTTTTCCTTCTTTTATTCCCTTCCTTCCTTTTTATTCCTTCCTTCTTATTCTTCCTTCCCTATCCTTCCTTTTCCTTCTTCTTATTCCCATCCTTCCTTTCATTCTTCTTATTCCTGATTCCTTTTCTTCTTCTTATTCCTTCCTTCCTTTTCCTTCTACTTATTCCCTTCCTTCCTTTTCCTTCTTCTTTTTCCTTCTTCCTTATTCATCCCCTATCCTTTTTTCCTTCTTCTTATTCCTTCCTTCCTTTTCTTATTCCCCTTCCTTTTCCTTTTCTTATTCCTATCCTTCCTTTTCTTCTTTATTCCCATTCCTTTCCTTTTTTTTCTTCTTATTCCTTTTCATCCTTCCTTTTCCTTCCTTCCTTCCTTTTTCCTTCTTTTCCCCTTCCTTTTTTTTCTTCCTTTCCTTTTTCTTCTTCTTATTCTTCTTCCTTTTCCTTCTTCTTCCCTTCCTTCCTTTTCCTTCTTCTTTTCCTTCTTTCTTTTCCTTCCTCCCTTCCTTCCTTTTCCTTCTTTTTCTTTTCCTTTTTCCATCCTTCTTATTCCTTCCTTCTTTTCCTTCTTCTTATTCCCATCCTTCCTTTTCCTTCTTCTTATTCCTTTTCCTTTTCCTTCTTCTTATTCCTATCCTTCCCTTCCTTCCTTTTTTTTATATTCCCTTTTTCTCTTCTTATTCCTGTCCTTCCTTTTTTCCTTCTTCTTATTCCCATCCTTCCTTTTCCTTCTTCTTATTCCTTCCTTCCTTTTCCTTCTTCTTATTCCTTCCTTCCTTTTCCTTCTTCTTATTCCCTTTTTTCCTTTTCTTATTCCCTCCTTCCTTTTCCTTCTTCTTATTCCCATCCTTCTTCCTTTTTCCTTCCTTCTTTTCCCTCTTCTTTATTCCCCCTTCCTTTTCCTTCTTCTTATTTCCTTCCTTTTTCTTCTTATTCCCTTCCTTTTTTATATTTATTATTCCTTTTCCTTCTTTTTATTCCCATCCTTCCTTTTTCTTTCTTCTTATTCCCTTCCTTCCTTTTCCTTCTTTTTTCCTTCCTTTTCCTTCTTCTTTTCCCTTCCTTCCTTTTCCTTCTTCTTATTCCCCTTCCTTTTTTCCTTATACTTATTCCCTTCCTTCCTTTTCCTTCTTCTTATTCCCATCCTTCTTTTTCCTTCTTCTTATTCCTATCCTTCCTTTTCCTTCTTCTTATTCCCTTCCTTCCTTTTCCTTCTTATTCCCATCCTTCCTTTTCCTTCTTCTTATTCCCTTCCTTTTCCTTCTTCTTTTCCTTTCCTTTTTTCCTTTCTTCTTCCTTTTTCCTTCTTCTTATTCCCATCCTTCCCCATTTCCTTCTTCTTATTCCCATCCTTCCTTTTCCTTCTTCTTATTCCTTTCCTTCCTTCTTATTCCTTCCTTCTTTTCCCCTTCCTTTTTCTTCTTCTTATTCCCTTCCTTCCTTTTCCTTCTTCTTATTTGTTTTTTCCTTTTATTCCTTTCTTTTCCTTCTTCTTATTCCCGTCCTTCCTTTTCCTTCTTCTTATTCCTGTCCTTCCTTTTCCTTCTTCTTATTCCAGAATTCCTTTTCCTTCTTCTTTTTCCTTCCTTATTCCCATCCTTCCTTTTTCCTTCTTCTTATTCCCTTCCTTCCTTTTTTCCTTCTTCTTATTCCCATCCTTCCTTTTCCTTCTTCTTATTCCTTCCTTCCTTTTCTTATTCCTTCCTTTTCCTTCCTTTTTCCCTTCCTTCTTTCTTATTCCCATTCTTTTTCTTCTTCCCTTTCCTTCTTAAAACAAACTTCCTTCTTATTCCCATCCTTCCTTTTTTCCTTGTTCTTATTCCTTATTCCTTTTCGCTTCCTTATTCCATTTCCTTTTCTTTCCCTTTCCCTTTCCTTTTCTTCTTCTTCCCATCCTTTTCTTTCCTTCTTCTTTATCTTCCTTCCTTTTCTTCTTCTTATTCCCCTCCTTCCTTTTCCTTCTTCTTATTCCATTCCCATTTTCCTTCTTCTTATTTTTCCTTCTTTCTTTTTCCTTCCTTCCTTTTTTCTTCTTCCCATCCTTCCTTTTCCTTCTTCTTATTCCCATTTCCTTTTCCTTCTTCTTATTCCCATCCTTCTTTTTCCTTCTTCCTTTCCTTCTTTTTTCCTTCTTCTTATTCCTTCCTTCCTTTTCCTTCTTCTTATTCCTTCCTTTTCCTTCTTCCTTCCCATTCTTTTCCTTCTTATTCCTTCCTTTTCCTTTTCCTTCTTCTTATTTCCTTCCTTCTCCTTTCTTCTTTTCTTCCTTTTTCCTTTCTTCTTTTCTTCTTCTTCTTTTCTTCCCTTCCTTCTTCTTTCTTCTTATTCCTTCTTCTTTTTCTTATTCTTCCTTCCTTTTCCTTCCTTATTCCTTCCTTCTTTTTCTTCTTCTTATTCCCATCCTTTCCTTCCTTCTTCTTTTTCCTTCCTTCCTTTTTTCTTCTTCCTTTATTCCCATTTCTATTCCTTCTTCTCTTTTCCTTCCTTTCCTTTCCTTTTCTTCTTCCCTTCCTTCTTTTTCCTTCTTATTCCTTCCTTTTTTCCTTCTTCTTATTCCTTCTGTTCCCTTCTTATTTATTTCCCTTCTTTTTTTTCCTTCCTTCCTTTTCCTTCTTTCTTCCATCCTTCCTTTCCTTCTTCTTTTTCCTTCCTTCCTTTTCCTTCTTCTTTTTTTCCCCTTTCCTTCTTCTTATTCCTTTCCTTCTTTCCTTTTTTTATTCCCATTTTTTTCTTTTCCTTCATTTTCTTATTCCCATCCTTCTTTTATTCTTCTTTTCCTTCCTTCCTTCTTTCCTTCTTGTTTTCCTTCTTCTTATTCCCATCTTCCTTTTCTTCTTCTTATTCCTGTCCTTCCTTTTCCTTCTTCTTATTCCCATCCTTCCTTTTTTCCTTCTTCTTATTCCCCTTCCTTCCTTTTCCTTCTTCTTTTCTTATTCCCAGCGATCCTTCCTTTTCTTCTTCTTATTCCTTCCTTTTTTCTTCCTTCTTCTTATTCCCTTCCTTCCTTTTTCCCTTTTTTTTCTCTTTTTCCTTCCTTATTCTTCCCTATCCTTTCCTTTTCCTTCTTCTTTTACTTCCCCTCCTTTTCCTTTTCTTATTCCTTCTTCCTTTCCTTCTTTTTCCCCTTCCTTTCTTATTCCCTTCCTTTTCCTTCTTCTTATTCCTTCCTTTTTAACTTCCTTATTCCTTCCTTCCTTTTTCCTTCCTTCCTTCTTTCTTCTTATTCCTTCCTTCCTTTTTTCCTTTTATTCCTTCCTTCTTTTCATTCCTTATTCTTCCTTCCCCCATCCTTCTTTTCATCCTTCTTTTCTTATTCCATCCTTCCTTTTTCCTTCTTCTTATTCCTTCCTTCCTTTTCTTTTTCTTCTTATTCCCATCCTTCCTTTTCTTATTCCTTCTTCCTTTTCCCCTTCCTTCTTATTTTTCCTTTTTCTTCTTCTTATTCCCATCCTTCCTTTTCCTTCTTCTTCTTCCTTCCTTTTCCTTCCTTCCTTTTCCTTTTTCTTCCTTCTTATTCCCCTTCCTTCTTTTTCCCTTCTTCCCATTCCTTCCCTTTCCTTCTTCTTCCTTTTCCTTCTTCTTTTCCTTCTTTTCCTTCTTCCCATCCTTCCTTTTTCCTTCTTCTTATTCCCTTCCTTCCTTCCTTTCCCCTTCCTTCTTTTCCTTCTTCTTATTCCATCCTTCTTTTCCTTCTTCTTATTCCCTTCCTTCCTTTTCCTTCTTCTTATTCCCATCCTTCCTTTTCCTTCTTCTTATTCCCATCCTTCCTTTTCCTTCTTCTTATTCCCGTTCCTTCCTTTTCCTTCTTCTTATTCCCATCCTTCCTTTTCCTTCTTCTTATTCCCCTCCTTCCTTTTCCCTTCTTCTTCTTCCTTCCCTTCCTATTCCTTTTCCTTCTTCTTATTCTTCTTTTTTCCTTCTTCTTATTCCTTCTTTCTTTTTCCATCTTCTTTTTATTCTTCTTATCCTTTTTTCTTTTTTTCTTTTCCTTCCTTTCCTTTTCCTTCTTCTTATTCCCTTCCTTCCTTTTCCTTCTTCTTATTCCCTTCCTTCCTTTTCCTTCTTCTTATTCCCTTCCTTCCTTTTCCTTCTTCTTATTCCCATCCTTCTTTTTCCTTCTTCTTATTCCCTTCCTTCCTTTTCCTTCTTCTTATTCCCTTCCTTCCTTTTCCTTCTTCTTATTCCTTCCTTTCTTTTTCCTTCTTCTTATTTCCTTCCTTTTCCTTCTTATTCCTCCTTCCTTTTCCTTCTTCTTATTCCCATCCTTCCTTTTCCTTCTTCTTATTCCTATCCTTCCTTTCCTTCTTCTGTTCCTTCCTTTTTTTTTTCTTCTTGTTCCCATCCTTCTTTTTCCTTCTTCCTTTTCCTTCTTTATTCCCCTTCCTTTTTTTCCTTTTCTTATTCCCTTCCTTCCTTTTCCTTCTTCTATTCCTTCCCTTTCTTTTTTCCTTCTTCTTATTCCCATTCCTTCCTTTTCCTTCTTCTTATTCCTTCCTTTTTTTTCTTTTCCTTTTTCCTTCAATTTCCTTTTCCTTTTTTCAGTATTTCTTTCAATTATTCCTTTTCTTTTTTATTCTTATTCCTTCCTTCCTTTTCCTTCTTCTTTCCTTCCTTTTCCTTCTACTTTTCCTTCTTCCTTTTCCATCTTCTTTCCATCCTTTTTTCAGCTTATTCTTTTCCTTCTTTCTTATTCCATCCTTCCTTTTTTTCTTTCCTATTCCCGTTTACCTTCTTCTTATTCCCTTCCTTCCTTTATTCTTATTCCCCTCCTTCCTTTTTTTCTTCTTCTTAAAAAATTTTGTTTTTTGCCCATTATTCCCAATGAGGTTTGCAGTTTTCCTTTCCCTTCTTCTTATTCCTACACCTCGTCGTATTGAGTGAATGTTCTTCTTATTCCCATCTTTTTTCAAAAATCCTTTTTTTATCTAGAGTTAACCACACACTTCTGATGCCAATACCTGATGATGAATTTTATTCCCCAACACTTTCTGCTCATAGTCACCCATCTAAACACTGACTACATTCAGTGCTGCTTAACTTCCGTAATCCTTTGGGAATTTATGCTTTGATCCTGACGTCCTTTTTTTTTATACTTCCTGAGTCATTTTGTCCGTCTGAGTCCTTCTTTTGAAACATTTGAAATCAGTGGCCACTCTGACTTAATTTCGTCTAATATTTTGGTCATCACACATTATTTATGAAGACAGTTATGGCAACAATCACAAACGTCAAATAATATGCTTAGCAGAGACTATTTTAAACACGTATATTTTGAACAGAAAATATGTTTGACTTCCAAAATGTACAAGCAAAGATACGTACTCATTTCATAGTTGCCACAATGACAAGCAAAATTACAGATCATTATCAATAACGTATATGATGAACTCTGTCATCGTTTTCAATATATGAAGGACTAAGCCTTTGTGTTCATGCGCGATATGGCTTTTCGTCGACTTACAGACCAGATGATATTTGCAGGTGAACATTCAGTCAACACTCAGATGAGTGTTGACTTGAATGTTCACTTTTATATTTACGCACGCTCTATCTCTGATATTGAGTACTTTATCCCATAAATATAGCACACCTTAAAAATTATATTTTTTCATATATATATATATATATATATACATTTAGATGCAATCGTCAGGCCTGACGATTGCATCTAGCATGAAACAGACTATCGCCTCTAAGTGTTGACTTCTATGTTCACTTTTATATATATATATATATATATATATATATATATATAAGACAACAGACAATACATATATAATATAAGACAACATTCCGAATAATGTAAATTGTGTACTTATACATTAACAACACTTAACAACACCTCTGTGTGTGTGTGTGTGTGTGTGTGTGTGTGTGTTTCTTAGGGTGTCGAATTTCACATCCTGTAATTTTTACCTGCATCATTTTGCGGTTATCTGTCCCAGATTAAGAAGAATTTAAAAATGCAGGACTTCAAAACATTGATTTTGAAAAATAGTGTCTAATTATCTTTTTTCGTGTACTGGTGCAATACAATCTTCCTACTTTCATTTGATCGAAAGTCATTTAGCAAATATGAAATTGAGATCAATTGAGATCTATATATATATATATATATATATATATAAATTAATTCCTATATATCATATATATATATATATATATATATATATATATATATATATATATATATATATATATATATATATACATTATTGTTCCCATTTTATCATTGAATATTAACCAAAGATTATGTAGCGAGGGATTTCTAAGGTTTGGTATTGTCTTTGTTGTTGTATAGACTATTTACGGCTGGACTGTTGCTCTGTTTTGTCGCTACGAACTCATTTCTCAGTGGATATTGCTTTATTAATGGTACGAACTACTTTAAACCTTCAACCTTCCAAGGGGAAAGAACTTTCTTGTTTTTGTTTTTGGTTTGGTTGTTTTTTACTTTTTCTTTTTTGCAGTTAATCCTTTCTTCGGGCTCTCCTCGTGACTCCTCTACGTTTTTTTTTTCTTTATTTCATTGTTACCCTTTCTCTTTTTCCTTCTTTTTATTTCTCTCAACAACTCTTTCATTTCACCTTTTTCTCTCTGCTGTTTTCTCTCTCTCTCTCTCTCTCTCTCTCTCTCTCTCTTTCTTTTTCCTGTCTTTCTTTTCCATCTCTTATCTTCTACATCTTTTTCTTCCATCGCCCTTTCTCTTGATAATCACTCTCATTTTCTCATTATTTTCTCTTCCATTTTCTTTTTTCCTCTTCTCTTTTATGTCTTCCTCTCTCTCTCTCTCTCTCTCTCTCATTTTTATCTCTCTATTTATTTTTATTCATTTATTTATCACGTATTTCTTATCTTACGCCCTTCTCGATGTTTTATTAAACCTTTTAATTATCCTTTCATATGTAATGTCATATTTTATTTTTGATTCAATATTCTTTGATTTACAACAACAAAATACTTTTCTTTTGTTATGGAATCCCAATGGGAGTCGTCATTTAGATTTTTAAGAAACATAAAAGCAAACCAAGATCACCAAAAAAATATTTTAACGCATTAAAATTAAGCCTGAATTTAGCGGTTTTCTTTGATTAAAATTAAACTTTCAATTTCATTCTATACGAAAAACAAATAAAAGATAAAAAATTTCAAACAAAATTTTTAGCACATTTTCCATCTCCATTAAACCCAAACACTCTGAATCCATTCCAAAGTCTATTCTATTCCCAATTCCAAACTTTAATTTTAGGAAAATATTTGAGTGAATGTTGTAGAGTCAAGAATACACAGACGGGGCTCTGTCTTCGGACAGAGACACGGCTGAGGAAAAACAAACACAGAGGCTGGGTAAATTTTGACCAATTGCTCTGGTAAAAATGCTCGGATTATTGTGGGGAATAATCCCGACTTTGTATCACGACTCATCCCAGTGTGGGGACTGAGTAGATACCAGTCGTATTGGAGTCAGTCTTCATACTAACTACACAAGCGCTACAGCAATAACCTAAACATTACGTACAGAAAATACTTTCACGAATTATGTTATACCAAGTACGAGTGTGTGTTATTGCAATAATCCTACAATAGGAAGTTATAACAGGGAAAAAATACTATTTTAATATATTAATGTTTATCACCCTTGTTCCGACAATTTACATAGTTCTTCTTACATTTTTTTTGTTCTAGCCTCATAGAATCCGGGTCTAATTTGATTACTTTAGATAAAAATCCATAGCTTAAGCAGAATGACATCTCCACATTCTAAAAAGCAAACTCAAGAGAAATATTACCTGAGAGATAGAATCTAAAATACAGACACAATGCTTTATCGAATATATTCAGCTGAGAAATGGAATTTGCTAAAATTCTATCTGGAACGAAAGCTGTTCGTTTTTGCTCCAAAACAATTGAAACACTTCCAAGATGTGTACCATTCTTTTTTCTACTGAAACAGCAAGTTATCGATGTGTACACGTTTTCATCTCGCTAAGAGATTCTCTTCTCTATTAATCATTGTGACATGTCAGTAACGAGAGATTTCATGAAGTGAACATAAAACTGTCTTAGTCCACTTCAAAGTGCTCCCCCTTTCAATCTAACATACTTTTTTCTCAACTTCATTTTCAGTTTTTAAAAGGCTTTAATCTTTTCTTTCTGAATCACCATTAGTTGCTGCTATCTTCAATTTCCTACGCAATCTAAAACCTCCCTTTCAATGGTAACTGTATCTTCAGAGATTCAATTGATTATAATGAGGTCTGGCATCACTGAGTGATCCAATATATTGCCAAAATTCCTATGAAGAATGGGCAAGCACACGTGACAGTCACCAACTCACTGAGTGGCGTTTCTCTTTCGACTGAGTAACCCCCACGAGAGTGTCTGTCCAGTATTTGTCTTAAGTTCTTTTCTGACTAGTTAGCAAGTTATATTCAAGCCGCGCAACCAATTCTCTAGATAAGTAAGCAACGGATTTCTCGATTTTTCCATTTGCTTCTCTCCTAATTAAGCAGATCGAGCAAAAAGAGAAACGATATTTTGCCTGACAGTGTCTCTTTTCAACAATGAAATCTGTTATTGACTGATTATGGCAAAACGAAAACCGCTTTGCACTGAAGAATGATGTATCAATTACCTATTTTTGGAGATACCTACTTCCCAAGGATCAAACGTATTTGATGGTAAAGGCCATCAGTAACAAACAACGGACGCTAATGGAGAGATTGAATTTTTGGCAAGAATGATTTCTCGTGAGATTTCAACAAATCTCATTTTGCGATTGCCGAAGGGCGTGATTTTAAATAAGTCGATAGGATCCAAAATCTGGAAGTCTTAATCAATAAGAAAACGCAATTGGCTGGAAAATACACGCCAATGCTTTAATGGCTTGTGCCTGTTTCTGGCTCAGTTCCAGCCAAATGAACTGGACGGGGAGGTCAAGAAATAAGTCCAAGCAGATTTTGATTAGAACATGCTATAGATGCAGGCAATCATTGAACTATTGCATACGTTGCATGTAAAGGGATTGTATCAGTACTTGTCTTCTGCCCATTGGTCGTTCCAGTCGCATGAAGGCTCCGAGGTAAACATTACTCGGTCAAATAAAACAAAGTATTTGAAAATCAGCGTTTTGATCAAAATTCCTCTAACAGGAAGCGACACGAAATACACATTCCTCATAAAAGCAAGTTGATGACTATACAATCGTTACTTTCATGACAAGTGTTCAAATGAGTTCCATTGCTTAGTCTGACTACTTTAGTCAAGAGAAAGTTTCCCCCAAGTACTACTATTTTGTGAAACACACTCCCATGTAAATGCTTCCCTGAAGACTATAATCTTAACCTCTTCAAGTCAAGGGTTAATCTTTAAATAGCCTTCTTACCCTCATAAACTTCATTTCCTAACACCTCCTCTTTTATTTATATCACACCTCATAAATCATAACTATTTTAATTTTTAATTATTTACCTTGATGGGCTCTCGGGTTCTGTATTGAACACAAAAAAAGTTCATTTCAGATCTGATTACCGTTTTCTCGGTTAACCGATTGACACTCTGTACTGATGCCATTGACGAGACTGACCAAATCCAAAGAAACAGACCCACATATTAACTATAAATCAGTGGATCCCAACTGATTCGAGGCCATGCCCCACTTTGGTATTTCTAAAATTCTGGTGTAACCCCCAACCACCGCGTAATATTTAATTCTTACATATTCAAAATTTTACTGCAATTCACGTCAAGGAAACTTAAAAGGCCATTAACTTGGTCTCTAAACAAACCTCCAAAGACCATGGCGTCCATGAAAGAGAAGAATTAAAAACACAAAATGACAGCTAAATATAGTTTGAAAATAAATAATAGAGAACTGAAAGGCAGAAATATAAAATATTTGAATGAAAGTTTATTCTGTAATATACTTTGATCATTTAAATCATGAAATAATAATGCAAAATGAAATTTGAGCTCACTAGAAAACAATTCACACTTAATAATTCATTCTAGAATTATGCCCTTATTCTGTTGGCACATTCTATGCATGCTCCACCAAAAATATGACCATTCCCTAACGGTGAGGCATATACCCCACGTTGGAAATCATTGGTATACATACTACATTTAGTAGGCTCTTCTTTTAATAGGGTTTCAGTATACATATCTATTTTTTTAAAGTGACATTTAATATCTATCTTACTTAAGATCGAATTTTTTAGTCAAGAAAATGTGCGCCCTAACAGGGAATGAAACTAATCGCTTTTTAATGTAGAAAATCACTTTCAAGCCAAGTGGGCTTTACCATTCGCTTTCAAATTGGCGTTACCATTCGCTTGCAAGTGAGCTTTATAATTCGCTTGCAAGTGGGCTTTACCATTCCCTCATAAATGGGCTTTACCATTCGCTTGCAAGTGGGCTTTACAATTCGCTTGCAAGTGAGCTTTACAATTCTCTTGTAAGTGGGCTTTACCATTCACATGTAAGTAGGCTTTACAATTCGCTTGCAAGTGAGCATTACAATTCTCTTGTAAGTGGGCTTTACCATTCACATGTAAGTGGGCTTTACCATTCGCTTGCAAGTGGGCTTTACCATTCGCTTTCAAATTGGCGTTACCATTCGCTTTCAAGTGAGCTTTATAATTCGCTTGCAAGTGGGCTTTACCATTCGCTTGTAAATGGGCTTTACCATTAGCTTGAAAGGGAGCTTTACCATTAGCTTGAAAGTGTGCTTTACAATTCGCTTGAAACTGAGCTTTACAATTCGCTTGCAAATGGGCTTTACAATTCGCTTGCAAATGGTTTCCGAGAAGACCAAATGGCATATAAGTTCGATTCCTGTTTGGAGACTCATTTTCTTTATTAAGACTTTCGATCTCTAGGAAGGTAGACTGAAACACGTTTATTCACTAAAAATAACTTGTACAGTAATAAGAAATTATATCGAGTTAACAGATCAACGATTTCACACACACACAACTATCAGAGAAGGAGGAAATTGAAATTTTTTTTATTGCATTATTCCAAAATTTTTGAACACATCAACAGATAGCTATTAATATCACCAACTGAGCACAAATAGTTATTAATCAAAAAAATTACTAATTAATGTATAATATTATCCATAACTACATGTACAAAAATGTCGTTTTTGATAAAATAACCATAGATACGTAAAAAAATGCGTATATTGCCGAAAATTCCTTTTTCCACAATATACCTATTTGTGTTATGTTATAACGCTTATTAGCTAAACAATAATAATATTGAATAAATCTTTTTTTATACATTAAAGTATATTTAATTACATCTTCCTAATATCTGTCGCAATCTGTAAATATTGAATAATCGCTGGCAAATGCAGACGAGTATACACATATATAGAGAAATATGCATAAATACACTTACAAACCAGCCTAAATGAATACACAAATACACACACATATATATCTACCTATATACACAAACGCGCATAAAGACACATCTGTGTGTGTGTGTGTGTGTGTGTGTGTGTGTGTGTGTGTGTGTGTGTGTGTGTGTGTGTGTGTGTGTGTGTGTGTGTGTGTGTGTGCGTTCAAATGCTTACGTGATGTGCTAAAAGATGACGATTTGACCCTCTTTCATCCAAGCAAATAACATCGGAATTTGTTTTGAAGGGGGTTCGTTTTCAGACTTTTCAGCACTCAGCTTGTATGACTGAAGTTTACGCTAAGCACATTTATATAGAATCATAACAGAGTTGTTGATATCTGGGAGCTCTACGGTTAATAGAATTTAGTAATAAATCCGAAATTTTGCCAAAGATAAAATCGTTCAGTCTCAAAAATAAATAGTCATTGTGTAAGAGAATTTCAAACTGGCAAGTCAGATCTGCTCTCAAATGATGTTTTTTTTTTTTTCTAGAAAAATGCTTGACCGGCTAATATCCTAACATTGTGTTGTTAACAATTCTTGACGAAAACAATATGCAATGAACTGTAAGCGAAAGTCAGAAAAATAAATTGATTTGAAGCAGAAATGCGAAAGAAACAATTGATGCTTTAATGTCTTTTCTTTCATGGTTTCATAATTACTTCAACCTCAAAATAATTCAGCTTTAATCGAATGAAAGTTCTTTGATGAAGGAAAATATATATATCTGTGGTTTCAAACCAGACAGCAATTGTATTCAGTTAGGTGTAATCATACTTTTAAGCAAAATATGGTTAGAGTGCCCTTGGGGTTTAGTGATGTTCCAGACCCGAAACCCAGCTTGACCTCCGCTTATATGGAAATTGAAAATTTCTTTGATATTGATCTTACATATACATTTCAGTAGAGTACATTACATACAGACAATTAATACACACACACACACACACATATATATATATATATATATATATATATATATATATATATTCATACAATCAGAACTATTTTCAAATAGTCAATCGATGATAATTTTTAAATAAAAAAAAACAGGAAAAGTGGGGAGAAGGAAGAAAAATAGGAGGATAAAAAAAAAGATGAAGAATAGAAAAGAAAGGGAAGCAAAAGAACACACACACACATATATATATATATATATATATATATATATATATATATATATATATATATATATATATATATATATGTGTGTGTGTGTGTGTGTGTGTGTGTGTGTGTGTTTTAAGTTTTTCCCCTGCTTTCTTCCTTTCTTTCCTCCCACATTGTCTGGGGTTTGTTTTTTTTTTTTTGTTTTTTTCAAAACTTTATCAACCATTGACTGTTTGAAAAATACTATAAATTTAATTTTACAAGATGAGAATGGACATTTACATAATGGTATCTTAATTTCGATTCTATGAAATATATTGCTTTGTTTATTATACAAACATTAAGCTCTACGTGTGAATCAGTTTTAATATTTAATATCTAATAATTTATATTGTGTTAATAGAATTCACTTGGATCATATGCCGACATATTGCTACTTGAATGAAGATATCTCGGAAGTAGAAACTCTGAATGACACAAAATCGGTCGGATTTCAATCCTGGCTTGAGGCATTCGGATGTCTAGTCGCAGCGAAACAGTACTGTCTGCGAATGGCACACACAAGCATATAATTTTTTTTTTTTTTTTTGGAAGTGTCATCTGATGATCCAGCGTCCTTTAAAAGGGCTCTGGTGAAATAAATTATTATAATGGAACCTTAAAGTGGTCTGTTTTTCTTTAAATTATTAGCTCTTGATTTACATTGGGCTCTCAGGATTTCATCCTCCTTGGGACTACTGTACAGGATTACACAAGTTTTTTCATAACTTATACATATATATATATATATATATATATATATATATATTATAAAAATTAATTGATTTAAAATTTTTTTTTTCACAACAATTCTAACCATGTGTTTTTGTAAAAATAAAAATATCTATAAGAACACCGGATTATATATCTTACTGTTCTTTTTTTTATTGATATATATATATATATATATATATATATATATATATATATATATATATATATATATATATATATATATCTGATTGGATATACATGATGATAATTTCCATAATTAAGAAAAGGACATATTACTAAGCACTAAAATGATATTTTGCTTTTCAGTTCTAATCATCCTGCCTTAGAGATAGCATCCTGTTTTTGAATTTTCATAAGTTAAATAAAATATACGAATATATTCAATAGATATTCATAATAAAATGTTCGACAAAATTTTTTACCTCGAAAAATTAACAATAATAAATTATTTTAAAAAAAAAAGGTTTGATCTCCTCATCCCGATAATTCTAATAAACATCTTTACAAAGTAGTTTTTCTCTACTAATAATGAATAAACTTCAGAGGCTACAAAATGGAATCATGCAAACAGAATCTGTATGTATCATAGCATGAATTATAAAATTAATAGTCAGATAGATAGATAGATAGATAGATAGATAGTGATATGACAATTGAAATTCTTCAGTATTTTTTCTTTTAGAAAAAGAAAAATTAAAAACACAGAAAGATTCACTATGAGAAACGTGCTCGTGATTGAATGCATTAAAAACAACGTATCTTTCATGTTTCTTTCTAATTCATTTAACCCTTTGAACCTTGACCACCGATTTAACGGTGGTTAAAAACTATTTTTTATATCTACCGTGAAACATTACATACCAATTATTTGTGAATTTTGACCCAGGAGCCAAGGCAGAAGGGTTAAAAATTTTCAGGAACACGGGGTTCAAAGTATCAAAGTGTTAATACGGAATCCCTACAAGAACGTTTCCTAAGATGCGGGGGAGGTAGGCTTTTATTCTGTTACTTGCATTGTAAATCTTTGTTTAATTCTTTGTTGTTTTGAATAACTATATTTTCACTGTTTCTACTAATTCTATGCTTGTTGTTCTTTTTCCATCTGTTTACATCATCTTCCGTTTGTCTGTCTGTCTGTCTCTTCAGAACACAAATTCTCTTTGTTTCCGTTCCTTTTGGCTAATTTGGGCCATGCTGTTCGGCGCCTCAGTAAATACAGACAACCCTCGTGGCGTGTCCAGCCGTTTTTTGGGTAATGTGTGGGCGTTGTTCGCACTGGTCTTTCTCGCCAGTTACACGGCCAATCTAGCAGCCTTCATGATCACCAAAGAGGAATTCTACGATTTGTCCGGCATCCAGGATTGGAGGGTATGTACAGCTCACAAATTTTGACAAGTTTTTTTTTTTTTTAAGACCCTAAAAACTTATTTTTAATATAAAGATTTGCTTTCTTCATCCAAGTGATTATTTTTTGCTTGCTTTTATCATTTTAATCTTAGGTCCTTTCCTGTCAGCCTTGTGTCAGACTTTGTTAATGTGAATATTTTTTTTTTTGCAATCCCCTAGGAATTTTTCATTCGTTCTTTCTATCGGAACTGCACGTTTTCTTTCATATAATTCCATTTTTTAGAGAATTTGTTAAGACCAAACCTGACAAAATGTTTGCCTCGTGTGCCATAATGTCTGCCCGCTTATTTGGTTTAGTATACGCACATTATCAAATTGAATTTCATTGATTTTATCTGTGCTTGACTCGACGACAGTTTTACGAGAAACAGCTGTAGAATGGACAACTGAGAAGTTAAAAGCGACCACCCACTATCCAGAATTAGTGTAAAAGAAATGAATTTTATAAATAAATAAATAAAAACTTTCAGGGTCATGTGCCATTCGCTCGAAAGCTAGGGAATTCCAATCGTGGACTTATATGCCCAATCAGAAACTGTTCTTATGCGTCTAATGTGGTGAGCAGAGGAGTAGTAGGAAAGAGTCAGTGAGAGTAACGAGTCGTCAGTCGAGATGAGCAGAAATGTAGTAGGAAATCTTTCTGGCCGAAAGGAAGACCTGCTCTGTTAGTCTGTCGTGAGTGACGAAAATTAAACTTACCTGAAACGCTGTCAGGTGGATCCACGAGTAAAGTATACTGAAAACTGGATTAATGCTTTCTTTTCTCGTTGTGGTTATATTTCCCTTTTCGTTCCTTTGTTGAATGTACACAGGGATTTTTTTTTTTTTTTTTGGTCACACTGAATCAAAAATCGAGATTCCTCATGGGTGAAACGTAGCAGTTGGCGAGACTGTTGGTGTAATATGATATAAACCACTTCTAAACACGCAGATGCGTCGCCGACCGTGCTTTTCCTAAATGGTAAACGTCGAATCAGTATATTTGTCAGAGCAATCTGGATTATCAGAAAGGTGCTGGCCTAACGCAGAATTCTGTACCACCTGTGTAAAACGTGTATTACGTGTAAAAATGCCCTGTCTAACATAAACAGGTACATGTTGTGTAATTCGCCTTTCTCGGATTTAATTGGTCCGTCCTATGTAGCCAGCTACACGCTTTCAGTGACACGCGTCTCTCCGTCTTAAGTTAACTTTTTAAAACGATAAAGTTACTCTAAATAAATATTCTTAAAGACTCCAGTTGCATTATCAACTTCTTTTTCCTATATATACAGGGTGTATCAAAAATACTTTTATAAATTTGGGAGCAGGTTCCTAATTCTCAAACAAGGACAAAATTACATATGAACGTATGTCCGAAAATCCTTCGTTTTTTAGTTATTAATTTTAAAGAAAGTTTACAAATAGATGACGCTCTGAGGACTAGGTTACATTTGTCATTCGTGTACATTTGTGGCTAGTCTCTCTTCAATGCTTAACTTGTGTTGTAATGAGTTAACTGAGAAGTGTTCAGTTTAACAATAGCAAGATATTCATACGGTGAGCAGGCAGATCTGATTTTTACATACGGCCGCGCGAATTGTAATGGACGCGAGGCTGCACGGCTCTATCAAATTACGATTCTACTTAATTCACTACTATACACCTTAAACGTCGAAGAAAGAATATCCACAAATGTACACGAATGACAAATGTAACCTAGTCTACGTGGAAACATAGCATCATCTAGCGTAAGCTTTTTTTAAACTTAATAACTCAAAAGCGAAGGCTTTGTGGACATATGTATATATAGACTTTTGTCCTTGTATTGGTTTGAGGAACTCGCTACCAAAGTTTGTAAAAGTATTTGATACATCATATATATATATATATATATATATATATATATATATATATATATATATATATATATATAATACTAATAATCTTATAAATATAAGCAGCTATACTCGTCCGGCAAAACCTTAGGTGTTTTAGCTTGTAAATGAACAAACCAATACCCAAGGAAAAAAAAAGGGGAAAAAAAAGAAAAGAACTAAGAACATGTGCTTCCGGCGAAAATAATCGTCAAGAATCAAAGATCAGAGTCCAAAGAAAAAAACCTCCAACACGAGTAAAGTAAAAATAACTAAGCAAAGTGCTCAATACGTTAAGTAGAGCAAACTAAGTAAACCTAGAGACAGACAGACCTACCTAAGTTTCACTTTGCGGATCGTCAGGTGAACTGGCTCACACCTAATGATCCGCGTAGGTGAAACCTAGGTAGGTTTGTCTGGTTCTCTGGTTTACTTATATATATATATATATATATATATATATATATATATATATATATACAGAGAGAATAAACAAAAGAGAGATAAAAAAAAGAACAAATATCAGAGAAAAAGTGAGAATAAAAAGATTCTTGATTATTTTGCAGATGTTCTTTTATTCTGACAAATAAATTGTAAATGTGGAACAATGTTATCGAATATTATATGTGATGTTTTTTTGTGCAGATTGCATTTTAGGATGTAATAACTTTTCTTTTGTTTTTATTCAGAAAACAAACATTTAAGTAAATTGTTATTACTTGTTAAAGTCTGTTATAATAACATTATTCCATTCATATCTGAATCATTCGCACAGCTTTACTCTTCTAAATTTCTCTGGCTTTAATATACCCCCAAATATTCTCTATGAGTTTAAGATCTTGTTCAAGTCTAACTTAAATACATTCAAACCACTGAGTATCATGGTATCCATCAAATGATAAACATTTGAGTCAGTGATAGTTTATTTGCTGACTGTTTTAATGAAGGTCATCCTCATATTGTCTTCTTGAAATAAGGTGATTTTTCTAATTTCTCAATCCGTGTGTCGGTTCTCTTACAATGTTTCAAGTTTTAAACAATGGCCATCATTAATTAATGGTTCATTGGCGATTAACAGATATCATCATCAATTGGTCAATTGGTGGTTTAAAGTTTTTCCAATGATATGAGCATTCATGATTTGTGTCTAAATTGGTAACTCATTTATGAGATTACTATTTACTAGTATTCAGGAGGTTACGTCATTTCCTGGAATCAGTGACTGTAACTAAAGCTGGAAGGACAAATTAAAAACAATGCTATATCTGCAGACATACATCCCGAAGATAAAAGAGAAGAAACAAAGTGTGACAATTTCGTGTAAAGAATGCACAATGCTATTATACATGAAATGTTTTACAAAGTATCAGATTGTACAAAACTATTTAGTTTAATAAATAAGTTTATTTTTTCTTTATTTTTACAATCTGAAAGAGTTAAGATATCATTTTATAAGTATATAATAGAAGCGAAAATAAGATTAAACAGTAACCTTTGAAAAATTAATTTTCTTGTTTTTTTTTCATTCGATGTTTAAGATTTAAACTACTTTAGAATAACCATTTGCAATCATTCTCTTATATTAAAGTGCTGTCATCTATTGAGTCTTTTGGTGCTAATGTTAATCAAAATGTTGATGTTGATGAAACTGACTTATTTTAAACTTTTCTCCATAAAGACGATCAATAATTTCAAATATACTTACACACGAATTTATCATATTATCATTTATTTTTAAAAAGAAATAAAAGAAAACATTACACAAAACTATAATTAAATGAAAACTGCCTCATTTTTGGACCCAGGGGGTGGTTGTGGTGCATATGCGCATATGTGTGTGGTCACTCTTTTTGTTTAATAAGTTTATATTATATAAGTAATCGTTTTATTATTTACTAGCAGTAGAGCCCGGCGTTGCCCAGGGATATAACAGTAAGAGATAGATCAAGTATCGACCATCATAAAGACTGAAAAATAAAATTGACAAAGATTATTGTTTAAAGTTGACGGACACGCATGTCTTAATTAGTTTTTTTTTTTGTTTTTTTTTACGAATTGGTCAAACCCAAACTCAAACAAAAACATTGTTTTCAATCGTTATGAGTCTACCGATTGAATAGAATTTTATTATAAACAGTTGTCTTGTAAATGGAATTTTTAAAGCATTCTGAATGTAAAAATAAAGAAAAAAGTGTGCAAGACAATAAGAAACACAAGTTTTGTTGAAATCGGTTGAAAAATGTAGGAAATCCGATCCCATATATATATACACACACACACACACACACACACACAAACAACCTGGGTTTTATAATAAGTATAACTCGATATTAGTTGTCCCCCTTTCATTCTCGTGATGCCTCTTAATCGTGTTTTCAAATTGATTTCGTGCAAAAACAATTGTGTTTTCCCAATTTTTCGCGCTAGGTAATTTTACGTAGTCCTGTGAAGTTTTGTTGAAATCGGTTGAAAAATGTAGGAAATCCTATCCACTATATAAATGTACACACACACACACACACACACACAAAATCTGCGTTTTATAATAAGATCAATCAGACAGATTTTTATCACTTTAAACGTTATTTTTAGTACTCATATTTGACTAGACCCTCCGTTTATATATTAAACAGTATATTTATTTATTTTCCTCTACCGGCCTGAATGTTTGAGAAGTCTTATTAGAGCTCTTTTGCTTCTTTAGAAAATTATTTTGTTTACTTTTGGATACGAAACTGCGTAATTTCGAAACACTTAAAGGCGCTGTTCAGACCTTTCTTGATTGGCAAAGCTTCTTCCTGGCTGAGTCGGTTAAGGCACGTCGGATCTAACGACGGTTTTCCTCTGCCTAGGGGAACGTTGGTTCAAATCCTGCCGGAGGGCGCATATCTGAAAATTAACGAGATGGGTGTTACAAACAATTTATTTCAATTCCAAACAAAGTAAACAGTTTTCCCTCGAGTTTAATGCGTTTTTCCATCCTTTTCTGCCAAGATTCTATGCACTGCTGGAAGGATTTTTCTTGGATACCTCTCAGTTCCGTTTTTACGGCCCTCAACGATGATCCTCTTGAGCTTTGGAAAAAGAAAAAAGCCATGGAGCAAAATCGGATGAATAGGGTGGTTGTTTCAGTACGGCGATGTTCTTCTTAGCTAGGAACTGCCGGATGCTCAGATCGTTGTGAGCAGATGAAGCAGGGGGAAGCAGCCATGATTTCTCTTCCCACAACTCTCGTCTCTTCTCGCGCACTGAGTGAAGAAAACACCGCAGGATCTCTTTTAGACTTGATGATTGATCGTCTGGCCCTGTTGCAAGAACTCACTGTGAACGATGCCTCTCCCATCGAAGAACGTAATCTTTAACTTTTAACTTTTACTGTCTTGCTTTCTTCGGCCTCGGCGACGTCGGATACTGGCGCTTGGTTTCCGGATTGTACTCAAAAATCCGTGTCTCATCACCAGTGACGACTCTACGAAAAAAATCTGGTTCAGTTTGAAGACGCCCGATGATGTCCCGATACACCTGCCCGCAGCGCGCCTTCTGCTCATCATTCAGCGGCCTTGGCACCATTTTTGCGCAGGCCTTCTGCATGTCGAAATCTCCGGTGACAATCTTCCAAACACTGTTCTTTTTTATGTCCAGCTGACTTACGATCATTCGAACAGTCAACCGAAGATCGCTACGCACCACCTGCCTTATCTGCACGTAGTTGATCTCAGTCCTGCTTGTTGAAGGCCTTCTGCTCCTGGAGTCATCTTCCATCACCTCGCACCCATCTTTGAACATCTTCTGTCACTCAAAAGAAGGTGCGTGCAACATGGTATTATCTACATCCACTTGATGAAGCATTTCAAGATCATGTAACAAAGTTTTCCCCAGCGTTCATTTCACGGTGTTCAGCGTTCGTTGCTCGGTGTTCAGCGTTCGTTGCTCGTTGCTCATAGCTGAAGAACCCGAAAAAGAAGAAATGTAAACAAAAGCATGGGGGAAAATGCAGTGGTTTCAAAAAGCTAGGTATACAGATATATACTCCCAAGATATCATGTTAGATGATAACAGAATCCGCTTATCCCTCTTTCGGCCAGAGATCACACACCCAACCCCGTAACTTTTCAGACCAACCTCGTGTGTATATATATATATATATATATATATATATATATATATATACTGATTCACAAAGAGAGCGCGATGTATTTATTATAACAGAGTATATAAATTAAGATAGAATAGAAATCCAAAATTACGCCATTCGAATAGCTATTTCGGCCCACAAAGATTTACTTGTAGGCCTTGTCAACTCAGAGGTGTGAAAAAATAAAATAAAAAAGGAGCTAATGTACACACACACATAGGCACACACGGGTCCTGACGATTGCACCCAGCATGAAACAGCCTGTCGCCTCTGAGTGTTGACTTCAATGTTCACTTTTTATATTTTATATTTATATTTACATACGCTCTGTCTCTGATATTGAGCACATTATCCCATAAATATAGCACACCTTAAAACTGTATATCTTCA
Organism: Acanthosepion pharaonis; assembly: GCA_903632075.3. Taxonomy (NCBI): domain Eukaryota; kingdom Metazoa; phylum Mollusca; class Cephalopoda; order Sepiida; family Sepiidae; genus Acanthosepion; species Acanthosepion pharaonis. The sequence goes on along the minus strand of CAHIKZ030000263.1, from coordinate 271,578 downwards.
TATATATCCAGGTAACATGACCTTAACTCTCGCCAGTAATTTACAATCGCATATTCAGATGCGTTGATACGCATCGAAACATGACTGCAATTGTGTAGCGATTTTAACATGTTTTCGATGTAATATCCTAAAATAAAGTATACATATATATATATGTCTGTGTGTGTGTGCCTGTGTGTGTGCATTTGAGTTTGTGTGCATTTGCGTTCGTTCACGTGTACGTTTATGTATGTCCATGCCAATGTGAGACTTAGATCCTACATCCGTCTTAAGTGTTTACTTATACATGAGTCTATGTTCATGTATAAGTGTTTTAGATTTAACTACACATCTTCATTGTAAAGGAATTATCTATTCATGAACGTTAACTATTTCCATGTGTGTAAATAATGAGAATCATTTTTTATAGTTCCTCATACATCTTTACAATTGGATCTGGATATTCACGAATGACTGGATTAAAGTTTCCCTCCATATCCACCATTTCGATTCGCGCCGATTTAGTAATATAATTACAATATTCATAGAAAAGGCCTTTCATTTCCGTTTTTGTTTGTTTATTATCGATCACCTATTATTGATGAATGGATCATAAATTTGTCTTTGTTGTCTGGATTTAGGAAAACGTGTTGTGTTCAGTGGCTGAAAGTACAAAACAAACACAGCGATTGGTTTAATGAATTTGTTTCTTTGGAATTAAAAGATGAGATTTATCTTTTTAGGGTCTGTAAGGAAAAATAGAAAAATCGAAAGGAAAGAGAAAAGTAAGTCAAAAAAAGAAAAAATAATAATGGCGGATAACAAGGGAAAAAGTATAGGAAAAACACTTGAAAAAAGAAAGAATGGAAAAGAGATAGATAGATAGATAGATAGATAGATAGATAGATAGATAGATAGATATGAACTGAGATAGATAGATAGATAGATAGATAGATAGATAGATAGATAGATAGATAGATAGATATCAACTGACTGAGTTAGATAGATATCAACTGACTGAGATAGATAGATATCAACTGAGATAGATAGATAGATAGATAGATAGATAGATAGATAGATAGATAGATAGATAGATATCAACTGACTGAGATAGATAGATAGATAGATAGATAGATAGATAGATAGATAGATAGATAGATAAAATAAAGACCAGGATAGATAGATAGATAGATAGATAGATAGATAGATAGATAGATAGATAGATAGATAGATAGATAGGGATGTTTTCAGAAGTGCTAAAAGGAAGTCAACAAATTTCAAAGCGAAAAAAATAATCAGGCAAATTCTTTCTTCCAAACAACAAAAACTGATTTCAACGTCGAGTTCTCTCGAACCATTTTTTTTTCATCCTTTGGAAAGTTTCCACATTTGTAAATCAGTCAAGCAGAAGAGACACGGAAATAAACAAAGCCGGTTCGTCATTGGTACGGAACCATTGTCGACAAATTCTTGCGTCCTCTTTGCTGTTCCACACCGTCACAGACAAATTAGGGAATCATTGAAAGCGAGACAGAATAAAAACAAAAATGGGAAGCTTGTTTGTTTTCTTTTTTCTTTTCTTTTTTCCTAAACCCTAACCAACAAGGAGGATATTGGAATGTTGAAAAGAGTTTACTTTTCTCCTTGATAGAAATATATTTATTTATTTCACTGCATGCATACGAATGTATTATCTGATAAAAGTAATTATCTTGGACTTCGAAATGACTAACGTTAATTGATTTTGATATTACGCCAGCCTCACTATCAGTACTCTCTAAAATAATACAGCTTTACTTAAATGTGTTAGAGCGTCAATTAATGGCGGGTCTAAATTAAGGAACAAATCCGCGGTTGAAACATTCTATAATAAACGGTGTCTTCGGAAATTCCATGGCGTATTTTGTAATTTCACTAATTTCCGAAAGTTAGTTATTTATTTGAATAAAATTATAAATATAATACCCATATAATAATAGAAATGCAAAAGACGTTGTTGGCGAGCTCAGTACGAACAGAGTCTTTGCTAGGCGGACTCTATGTAAGATGTTGCCAAAATTAGGTCGGCAAATTGGAGGAGAGAGTTATCAATGATAATGTTCGAACTTTGAGACGGTGGTTATCTAACTATCTTTTTTATTTTTAATTCTTAAATGTACTTTTTATCACATTACAATTTGGTGAGACGCGAGCAAATTTTCATTTCGAAGATGCAACCCAGAGAAAAATATGATTTAGACATTATTTAAAGGTATTAAACTTCATAGTAATTTAATCCGTGGCCGAGTGGTTAGATCGTTCGCATTCTGACTATGAGACCCGGGTTCGAATCTCAACAGGGTCGATTTATCATGAAGTAAACTTCCTGGTGTTATCGGACTGATGTGATGTGATCGAACGGTCGATCCGAGCGTGCGGCATCTTTGGAAACATTATCACGGGTTGATCCTTGTGCGTGAAATTGGGTAGACGGGGGGCCGTCGTCAGTTGTGCTAGCACGAAGTCACAAGTCATCGTGACCGAGGGCTTGAGTGTGCTGGCCTTATTCAAATAGATAACACGCTCTTTCCCAGAAACTGTAACTAAGGTCTACTTAATATAGTTGAAGTATAAACCACAGGTGGGCTCTGTGGGTGTTGAATAAACAGAAATGCACCTGAGCAAGCGTCTGCAATAGGGATTGGCTAGTCGCCCTAGTAGACGGATATCATCGAATATGAGTGGCCAGATATAGATTTTAATCTATCAAAATCATTCTTTGATCTGTGTTTTGTTGAAGAATCAGCATTTTTATAGAGATCTTAATATAAATAAACATCATAAAATTTATATGGTAATAAAGAAAGTTAGATTTATGTCTTTCTTTAAGCCTTTAAAGTAAATAAACACTCATCGTTTAAATTGCTTCCGTTAATTGGCGCCATAATACGGAAATCTGTGAGTTTCCTTTTTAAATCCTCCTTCATAGCATTTCGAGTGCAAGAAGAGGAAATTGTAAAGGCGCAAATCTTTTCTCCAAGCAATATAAGATATAAAGTCAAAGCAAGAAGCGATTGCTTAAATATATTTGTTTGTTTCGAATGAAAGGATGAGAGAAAATCGTTTTAGGGTCAGTAGAGAAAAAAAAAGGAAAATGGAAATGAAAGAGAATAATTAAAAAAAATAATAACGGATAAGAAAGAAAATTGAAGAAAAAATTTGAAGAAAAAAAGAATGCAAAGTAGTAGTAAGACAGACAGATGCATACATACATACATATATATATACGTATCAACTGAATGAGATAGATAGATAGATAGATAGATAGATAGATAGATAGATAGATAGATAGATAGATATCAACTGACGAGATAGATGCCGGCTGAAAAAGAAAGAAAGAAAGAAAGAAAGAAAGAAAATAATGGCTTTAGAACATATTGTCACTTAATACGAGTAAGACGAATTCTTGATCCGCCTGCAGAAAATTTAAAAAATCTTGAGTCATTGATTTGTTTTTGATTTGAATTTCGCAAACATTTTTTCCAAAAGGAAAATAACTAAGAATTGGCAATCTCAGTTCCTGCGATTTTAAGGAAGTCGGGTTGAATATCAACTAAAGACAAGCCCCTGACTTTCAGACCATGAACTCTAAATGTCTCATAATGGAAGATAAGAAAAAGATACGAGAGAAACATGAATTCAAGGCGAAAGATACGCGACTTTAAGGTCTAAATAGAAAAGGCGAAAGATCCCGCAACTTTAAGCTGTAAACAGAAAAAGGCGAAAGATCCCGCGACTTTAAGCTCTAAACAGAAAAGGCGAAAGATCCCGCGACTTTAAGCTGTAAACAGAAAAGGCGAAAGATACCGCGACTTTAAGCTGTAAACATTAAAAGGCGAAAGATACGCGACTTTAAGCTCTAAACAGAAAAAGGCGAAAGATACGAGACTTTAAGCTGTAAACAGTAAAAGGCGAAAGATACGAGAATTTAAGCTCTAAACAGAAAAAGGCGAAAGATACGAGAATTTAAGCTCTAAACAGAAAAAGGCGAAAGATACGAGAATTTAAGCTCTAAACAGAAAAAGGCGAAAGATACGAGACTTTCAGCTCCAAACAGAAAAAGGCGAAAGATACGCGACTTTAAGCTCTAAACATTAAAAGGCGAAAGATACGCGACTTTAAGCTCTAAACAGAAAAAGGCGAAAGATACGAGACTTTAAGCTGTAAACAGTAAAAGGCGAAAGATACGAGAATTTAAGCTCTAAACAGAAAAAGGCGAAAGATACGAGAATCTCAGCTCCAAACAGAAAAAGGCGAAAGATACAAGACTTTCAGCTCCAAACATTAAAAGGCGAAAGATACGCGACTTTAAGCTCTAAACAGAAAAAGGCAGAAAGATACGAGACTTTAAGCTGTAAACAGTAAAAGGCGAAAGATACGAGAATTTAAGCTCTAAACAGAAAAAGGCGAAAGATACGAGAATCTCAGCTCCAAACAGAAAAAGGCGAAATATACGAGACTTTCAGCTCCAAACAGAAAAAGGCGAAAGATACGAGACTTTAAGTACACACATAAATTTGTTAGGCCCATTTCTTCACATATGTATTTGTACACACATAAAACATAATCGAATTTAAATATATGGGAGTTTTCATGTCCTCCTTAGCGTACTTCTGACAAGATTTTAAATCATTTCTATAAAACATCTACAGTCATATGTTTTTTATAAGTTCGTATATGAATTCATATGTACGTGCCTTTCTGTGTATGCTAATGCCTTGTGCTTGTGATAGTACGTGTGTGGTTATCTGTACATATTAGTGAATAGTTTATGCGTTTTTAATCTCTGTATCTTCGAGTGAATGTGTGTCTGCCTAATCAGGAAGGGATTCATTTGGTGTCAAGATATCTATTCATAGCAGGTTGTTCTCTGCTAGAAGAATTTGCGTCTGTGTTTATTGGTAAACAAACACGCACTCCCGTCTTTAGACACTTAATACATTATATTGATTTCTTCTCAATCAGTAAAGGCAACGGGTGTTTGCTTTATGGGGAGATTAGTGAATGCATATAAAAATCGTAAAGTCAATTTCAATTTGAAGTCAGACCCAAACGCTAAAAAGAAATTAGGTTGAAGGAGCAGATTTCTTTGATGTTTATTATTAACAATGATATTTTGATAGGCCGTGTAGAGTTCATAGCAGAAGAAATTTTTGCGATTAGAAATAGATAGAAAGAGTGTCTCTGTGTATGTGTGAGAGAGAGAGAGAGAAATCGTAAAGAGAGGGGCTTTCATGTTGGGTAATGAGCAGAAATATTTCTTGCAAGTTCTTTTTTTCTTTTCCTTTGAGAGCGTTTTTTTTTTTTTTTTTTTTTTTGGTACATCTGCCTAGAAAAATATCTAAAATTTAACCCAAATGCACTGTGATGTTATTTTTATAGCAATCGGCATGATGAAAGTTTCTTATGATGTCAAAGTTTTGCTTTGGTAAGATAATAAATTTATTAACGTATTTCATTTCAAAATCTTTGATGTTATTCGATCTACATCAACATTTTTATGGTACCACAAAGAATAAAACGCGCTTTTATTAAGCCTTGAGACGATGAAGTGATTGTAATCGATTGAGTAACATTGTACGATTCGCCTGTTATTATTTTAATTGACTCAATACCTGACAGTCTCTATTTGGCTTTCTTTACTGGAAATAGCAAAAAGTTCGGGTCTCGAATAATATTTTCATTCAAATGAGGTTTACAAACAAAACTAAGAAGGAATCTTGTTATTGGCGCAAATGGGAAAAAATGCCTAAATTCCAATCTATTAAAGAATAAAGAAACTTTTAGGCTTTCATCTTAAATGCCTGAAACCATTTCTGAAATGATAACTTTGAAATAAAAGTTAACGGAAAACGTTAATGTGAATTAAGATCTATTAAAATTTTTCAATTCTTTATAGAAATATTTTAGCAAATCGACAAATGTGATATGAAATCAGAAATTGCTTTAATCTTTTTTCAAATATTTTTCATTCATTTTTATTGAATGAAAAACAAGAAATGAGAACAACTGAACAATCAGTGACAAATAAATTCATTATATTTTCTTATTAGATGTAAGATTGCTTATTTATTTCAGTCGACGTGCAAATGAAAGTATGGTTTTAAGATTGAAATTTTCTTATTGGATTTTGAAACTATATAAAAAATATTCTCTTGATAGAAAAGTTAAAAAAGATGGCGTTTGTCTAAGAAAGATAAATGGATATTATGGCGTTGATTTAAAAAGCGAAAGATTAAATGTTGCTGTGTAAATGAAGAAATAATTGTGTTAAAATTTTTATGTAATGATGGAATCAAGATTGTATTGAAAAGTTTGAAAGAACAACTAATGAAGTAAATGGATGAATAAAGGGAAAAAATGGAACGTAAGAAGTTTAATTTTTTTTTTAAATTACAAGAAAAAAGATATAATTATAATGCCATGTCCTCGTTTCGTTCTTGCGGCGGGAAAATTGGGGCCATCGAAAAGAGAAAGGTTTCCTTGTGAAATTTTGAATAAAGAAAACAAAGAAATTATTTTAATATACTGGCTTGAGAAAAACAAAAAAAATAAAGCTGCTGCCCGTGCAAAAACTGGGGATTTTATCTGAGGGCGACGTCTTAAGATATTTAACACAGTTCTGATTAAAATATGGCGTCTAATCGTTGTCATTTTCATTCGTGATTCATATTAATTTTTTTCTTTCTTTTTTGCCCGCCTCTTTGCTGGTTGGCGTTTCTTTCTTTGCTCAGCTGATGAACCCCCATGCTCTGAAACCGCCTTTCCGATTCGCAACTATCCCAAACGGAAGCACTGAAACGAACTTAAAAAAGAATTACCCCAGTATGTATAGTTATATGAGCCAATTCAACCGACGGGACGTCACCGAAGGAATCCTGGCCTTGAAGAAAAAGTAAGTAAAACTTTAGTATTGTAAAACCTACTTGCTTTTATTCTTAGTGCAGATACGTACCTCTATAGATGCTTGGGTGATGTAGGTGTTAAATAAAGACATAAATTCCTACACACACATACATATATATTTCTAAAGAATTAATGGATATAATTTTAATCCGACATTTTTTATTACTTTAAAGATTATTTTAGTGGATACTCGTATCTCAAATAGACGTCATTTTTTTATTTTAATCAGTGCATATGACGTCTATCGGTAGGTGCATTCTAGAAAACTTAATAGAGCAGTTTTTCTTTATTAAATTTTTTCGTATGCGAAGGCCGGTAGGTGCAATATAAAATTAAAACTTATAAAAGACAAGGTGTCTGGTTAAAATGATAAAAACGAGGCGTCTACTTCATATATGGGTATCCATTAAAATAACGTTTGAAATGATAAGCATATATATGTAAGTATATTATTTAAAATTTGGTATATTTATAGGAAAAGCGGTTTCTCCCGCCAAACTCTCAGTCCATCTTTCTCTCTCTCTTTCTTCATATATATGTGTGTATGTATATATCTGTATGTCTCATATATATATATATATATATATATATGTGTGTGTGTGTGTGTGTGTGTGTGTGTGTGTGTGTGTGTGTGTATGTGTGTGTATTGTTTTAATACCTATACTCGGGAGGTGTGAAAAAAGAATTGAATTTTTAAATAAAAAATATATTTGAACAAACCGATATCAGGGAAAAAATTAAGTAAAACTAGAAAAGACTAAGAACATCCGTATTGGTCAAAGATAATCAATTAGCACCCCAATGCCTAGTCAAAAGAAAAAGTAGCGGCAGAGTAATATAAGTAAAAACGTAAAAGTACTCAATACACTCAGTAAAGCAAAAAAATTTTTAAAAAATAGTGAGCCAGAACCTACCAACTACTGAACAGTAGTACCCTGAAGATTCGGGAGGTAAAACCTAGGTAGGTCGATTTTGGCTCACTAGGTCTTATATCTAGAGAGAGAATAGATTTCGTTTAAATTCTTTATGTATGCATTAACTTGTAATCTGGGGCGAAAATGTTATTAAAAAATAGCAATATTGAACAATTAAAAAAAATCATAGATTTTCATAAAATGTTCCTTACATAAATTTTAATAATTGTTCCTTTGAGACTCAATAGATTTTGAGTTCTTCAAAATTCTGCGAAATATGCATATTTCTTCAGAGAGTATCCGAAATATTGGTCTAAGGAATATTGGTCTAAGGAATACTAGTCTAAGGAATATTGGTCTAAGGAATATTGGTCTAAGGAATACTGGTCTAAGGAATATTGGTCTGATGGAACACTCGTCTAAATAATATATGTCTAAGAAATTATTGTCTAAAGAATAATAGTTTAATGTGGCTTGTATTAATATACAAAAGATGTCATGCCAATAAATGCTTATAAACCACATGTATCATCAATAATTAATGTTGCTATAAGTTGTCTTAAATATTATTCTCTAATAGAGTGAATATCAATAAAACTGAGTTTTTTGTACATGAATAAAGTGTTAATTTATGAAACAAAATATTATACACCTGTTATATACCGTATCTATGAACACTAATAAGTATATCCCAATACTTTGTATACTACTGTAAGAGGAAGAAATATGCTGCCTAAGCTGACAGCTTGAGCTGTTAGCGTGGGAAGCTCTTGCCGTGTCGAACTCTCTGCCTTTAGGTCGAGAGGAACCTGGACGAGGCTATGCCGAAGGGCAGTCTCTTGTCCGAGGAGGTAGACAGATACCCGATCTCGCGTATGCGGGGTCTACGCACAATTTTTGTCCGAGCCCGCGGACTCGGATTACCCCACATTAAATTTGGCAAGTAATCGTAATATGCTGTCTATGTAGTCCATCACTAGCAGTGGTTTACCTACTTCACGCCACTGATGAGTATTGTATTTTGATGTTATAAAGATTACCATTTCATTTTTAACGTCCGTTTTGGTTATTCTTCATTCAGTAACCTTTCCTAGGTAACAACATATATATATATATATATATATATATATATATATATATATATATATATATATATATATATATATTATATATATATTACTGTTATATACCATACCTATGAAAACCAATGGTTATGTCGCAATCCTCATAAATGTGTTAGACACTATTTTAGGTGGAGATAATATACTGTTTATGTAGTCCACCACTAGCAGTGGTTTACCTACTTCACGATGCTGGCGAGTATTGTATTTTGATGTTATAAAGATTACCATTTCATTTTCAACCTCCGTTTTTCCTCATTCAATAACCTTTCCTATGTTACAACAAGACCAATTGTCATTAGACGGGTATTTCATAGATGAATGTCCTTAGACGAGTATTACTTAGACAAATGTCTTTAGACATGTTTCCGTTAGACCAATAATATTTAGACAAATGTTCCTAAATCTTCTTCAGAGTGTTTTAGAAAAAGTAAATCCACTGTTGAACGATGTTATTTTCCAATTCCAATATTCCTTATTGTCCTATTTTCATGGAATAACGGCCTTGTTTTGTGAGACTTTCTCAATCTAATAGAGTAGCGAATTCTCTGTTCTTTACACATTGTTGGCTTGTAACTTTGCATACACGTATATAATTCATATGCGAATCCGTGTTCGCTATTCCCATGGAAATTCATCAGACGGACTACATTCCAAAGTTTCCCCAATCCTAACCTTCAAGGCTAAGTCCTGCCATGTCACGCACATTGTAGCAAAACACCCTCATTCTTTTCGTATTTTATTGCTGAGATAACTTCCACTCGAAAAGCTTCTTCCCGCAAACATTCGACTCCCAAGAGGATGCTTCCCCGATCAATTTTTCAAGTTTAGTTAACCGTTATATTCCCCACAGATTTCCATAAACTGTGCCTCTTAATCTGTAACCTTCTACCTGGAGTGGCTCCCGAACCTTGTAAATGAGGAACATCATTGTAAAAAAATAAAATAAAAATAACTTTAATTATGCAACTGTCATTTAATGTACACACAAGCACACACACATACATATACACACACATTTAGAGTGAATTTGAAATAAAAGATTTGAATAATACATTCCTCTCCTCTAACCTGAGATGAGAAAGTCATATAATTGTAATATTTTATTGAATATTTTTAAATTTATTCGGTTATAAAGAAAATTATTCGGAATGTATATTTTTTTTTTAAATTTTGTAAAAATCCTTTTTCGGTTTGTCATTGAACTAAATCCTACATGCGCACGTGTAAACGTGCACACATAATATGAAGGAAACTAAAATGGACATCGTTATCTCGAGAGCTAAATTTCATTTCATATCTGGGTAACAGGTAAAGCATATAAGCCAGTGCTTTGATGTCATTTTTATGACACCGTCTGCATTTAAAAAGAATAGATTCTCTAATAAATGTAGTATTTTAAATGGAAAAAAACTATTTCGATTTGAAATTTGATCACGTTGTTGTCAGGGGAGCGACTACGACCGAACTAGTCATTAGAATCGGTTAATGTACCAAATTACCTTTACTTCACACGGCGGAGAAGACCCACACCCTGGATATTTATTACAAAATCTGCATTTTGGGTTACCACAATTTTCCAGTATGCGTGCTTGGTAATTTCTATTTAGCAAGCATTGGTCCTGTACAGTCAGATTAAAATCATCTGTTTCAGGTTTTAATCCTGCATTACGTAACGACTTGTGGGCACGGGGTTTGTCTTTATCAGCTTATTTGGTACGAGTAGAGTATTAATCATGGAGAGGCTTATCTTGCTATCGTTTCTGCATCTGGTACATTGCATTTGCTTTTGATTTATTTTTACGTTCTTCGCAGCTTCAGTAGGCGTATTCCTCACCCACTTGAAATTCCATTTTGAATTTGTTGGCTTCCTTTATTACTAAATAATTTTTATTTCTTTCGTGTTCTTTGACACAGATGATCACCCACTCTTCTGTAGCTTCCATGTATTTTTGAAGACAGTTGTGTTTTTTTAAAGCTAGTTCTAGTTGAACTAATCCTCTGCCTCTTACGGATCTAGATACATACAATTGCTCAACATCATCCTTAGGATGATGCATGCGGTGTCAAGTGAGAAGCTTTCTCATTTTGACATCCATTCGCTTAATGTCAGCTATGGTCAGTTAAGGATGTTGAAACTTTATTGTATCACAGGGACAGCCAAAATGTTTATGGTTGATATTCTGTTTTGTGAATTCAATTCGGACCTTAACACCAGACGTATTACGCCTGTAGTATTCTTTTTGTACATTCTCCTCATTTGAATATGCTGTATTTCATCTTCTTCACTGACTCCTAGGTATCTATAGGCTTCTTTCTGTTCCAGTTCCCTAATCTTTGTGACAAAATCTAGATCAATTGAGCGTGTTTCTGTAAAATCTCCCCTTTTTGAATGTTACTTTTGCCCATTTATCTAATCCAAAATTGATAACTATGTCGTTACTGAAACATTTTACAGTATTGAGGAGGCCCTTCAACTCATTGTAGTCTTTGGCAAACAATTTTATATCATCCATGTAGAATAAACGATTAAACATTTTCTTGTTTACTTCGTATTCATAATTATTGCTATTGAGTTCATGCGAATGGGGATGAAGGACAAACAAAACAGAAGGGGCGACAGAGAGTCTCCTTGAAAGATTCCTCGTTGGATATTCAAACAATTGATGGCAGTGCCTTTGGTGTCATTTAGGTATAACGTGGTTTGTCACAGTCCCATGCTATATTTAAGGAAATTTATTATCACCAAGGAGACTGTTGTAGTTTTTTGGGTATATACTATACATAACTAGTGAGCGAGTCAACATGACTTATTTCCCTTCATAGTCTACCAATAGAAGGTTGACCAATCAGAAGCCGCTGAACATTGTATCCGTCGTGTATAAAGGCGGCCATCTTTGTTTTCTCACCGGACGGACCAGAGGAAACTTGTCCGGCGAACATGACAGACGGAAGAACTACGCTCTGCTACCTTGCTGCGATATCCACTGCGAACCTGCACTACGCTTTCCTACTGTCTCCGAAATATTCACTGCCAACCTCTGGATTCTATACTCGAAGACGACCGTCATGAAAATGTCTAACAGAGACATTTTTTCAAAACCTTCAGGATTTAAGAGTGCGACATACAATCAAAGAGTTTACGGTAATCTATCAAAGCTGTCTTAGGATTTCTACCTTTTTCCCTGCAATTTCCCATGATCATTTTATTTATCTATTTATTCATTCATTCATTCATTCATTTATCATTATTATTATTATTATTTTTAGACACGTTAATTACAAAGACTAATTGCTTTAAATAAGTTAATTCCCAGAATTACCCTAGTTAATCATTTTGGGGACGAAATATGATATATATATATATATATATATATATATATATATATATATATATATATATATATATATATATATATGTGTGTGTGTGTGTGTGTGTGTGTGTGTGCGATTTAATATAGCAAACTCATAATAATGAAGCACCCAATGATGATCAATGTTCCTAGTAATGACCTGTGAGATTGGATTATTAATCATCTTTCTACAGCATAAATACATCTTTAGTTATATTTTTATATTAATTATTCTTTGCAGTTGGAATGAGAAGGAAAAACAGTTTGAAAAAAAAGCTACTCTTCGCTCACCAACCACCCACTTCCCAATTTCTGCATCGATTTGTACGCCAATCGCTATTGTAGAGAGAGGGGGCGGATGGAGAAGATATTGATCTCCATCGTTTCTTTCTTCCGCGTCTCTTACGAACTTTCACAGTTATTTTGAAATTAAGATGAAGTAGAAAAACTTTAAACACTTGTAGCGAACAATAATCATGAAAAGCAGTATGATTGAACTTTGATGAAAAAGAACGAAACAAAATTTACGATTATAACAAGGTCGTAAAGAGAGAAAAAGAAAAGAGATTATAACACGGTCGTAAAGAGAGAAGGGGAAAGAGATTATAACACGGTCGTAAAGAGAGAAAAGGAAAGAGTTTATAACACGGTCGTAAAGAGAGAAAAGGAAACAGATTATAACACGGTCGTAAAGAGAGAAGAGGAAAGAGATTATAACACGGTCGTAAAGAGAGAAGAGGAAAGAGATTATAACACAGTCGTAAAAAGAGAAGAGGAAAGAGATTATAACACGGTCGTAGAGAGAGAAGAGGAAAGAGATTATAAAACGGTCGTAGAGAGAGAAGAGGAAAGAGATTATAACACGGTCGTAAAGGGAGAAGGGGAAAGAGATTATAACACGGTCGTAGATTGAAAAAAGGCAAGAGATTATAACACGGTCGTAAAGATAGAAAAGGAAAGAGTTTATAACACGGTCGTAAAGAGAGAAAAGGAAACAGATTATAACACGGTCGTAAAGAGAGAAGAGGAAACAGATTATAACACGGTCGTAAAGAGAGAAGAGGAAAGAGATTATAACACAGTCGTAAAAAGAGAAGAGGAAAGAGATTATAACACGGTCGTAGAGAGAGAAGAGGAAAGAGATTATAAAACGGTCGTAAAGAGAGAAGAGGAAAGAGATTATAACACGGTCGTAAAGGGAGAAGGGGAAAGAGATTATAACACGGTCGTAGATTGAAAAGAGGCAAGAGATTATAACACGGTCGTAAAGAGAGAAGAGTAAAGAGATTATAACACGGTCGTAAAGAGAGAAGGGGAAAGAGATTATAACACGGTCGTAGATTGAAAAGAGGCAAGAGATGATAACACGGTCGTAAAGAGAGAAGAGATTATAACGCGGTGGTAAAGAGAGAAGAGTAAAGAGATTATAACACGGCCGTAAAATGAGAAGAGGAAAGAGATTATAACACGGTCGTAAAGAAAAAAGAGGAAAGAGATTATAACACGGTCGTAAAGAAAAAAGAGGAAAGAAATTATAACACGGTCGTAAAGAGAGAAGAGGAAAGAGTTTATAACACGGTCGTAGAGAGAGAAGAGGAAAGAGATTATAACACGGTCGTAGAGAGAGAAGAGGAAAGAGATTATAACACGGTCGTAAAGAGAGAAGAGGAAAGAGTTTATAACACGGTCGTAAAGAGAGAAAAAGAAAGAGATTATAACACGGTCGTAGAGAGAGAAGAGGAAAGAGATTATAAGACGGTCGTAGATTGAAAAGAGGAAAGAGATTATAACACGGTCGTAGGGAGAGAAGAGGAAAGAGATTATAACAAGGTCGTAAAGAGAAAAGAGATTATAACACGGTCATAAAGAGAGAAGAGGAACCAGATTATAACACGGTCATAAAGAGAGGAGAGGAAAAAGAAGTAATTCGGCAAAGTTATAATTTTTAAATTATAAAAAATGCAAAATTATTTTGGTCAATGTAAAGAATAAGTCGAAGCTAGTGTGTGAGGATAATTCTTACTTGATTTTGAGTCTAATTATGATAAAGTAAATCTTTCTTTAGTCAATTGTTAAATGCTTATATGATGTGGTTTAGCATTTACGTTTTAGCTCTAGTCTCTCGCAGAACAGAATCGATTCAACATATTTTTCGTATAAATATATTTAAAATGTTTTATATTTTTGCGAATTAGCATACCAATCATTCGTGTACAGACAGATATGAAATGAACTAAACAAAGAATTTAACAGAAAATAAATCAAGTTAGTTCAGCTGCTAAGAAAGTCAGTTCACTGTATTGTGTGAAACTATTTCTCTGTCGTGAATCTATCTTACATATCTAAAAATCTACCATTCGATGCTTAGAATACTGCTGGTCTCATATGGTTCATTGACCCAGCGATTTACCTTGAGCTCTTTGATAAAATCCAAAAAGAATCAGTAATATTATTGGTCCTGACCTGGCAGTTCGTCTTCAGTCACTTTCCCACCGCAGTAAAGTTGCCTCAATGTCTTTTCTATAATTACTTTCATGGTAATTATTAGGATGAGCTTTTCGCTATGGTACATAGACTTTATGAATTTAAGCCAACTACTAGATTGGCATCGATATATTATCAATTTACTGTTGAGCGGTCTAGATGTAACCGGAAATTCTATGCTAACACTTTCTTTTCTCGCACTTCTTGTTTGTCGAATTTCCGGATTCATGCTTTCCAGCCAACTTTAAACTGCAAAAATTTAAATGCAATGTCAATCGCTATCTGCTGTTCTCCTGATTATTCTTTCCTCTTCTAACTCAATATTAATGTTTCTGTTCTTAATTCTTCCGCACCATGTAATCCGTTGTGTCTTAGTGGCTTTATTGCCTTGCATGGGGTGGTACCGATTAAAAAAAAGAAAACAAGAACCGCGTTACGCAGCAAAGATTGAAGCGGTTAATTCGGCCATAAGTCAAACAAGTTTTATTTGATAGATGGCGTTGACTCTCTTCAATAATGAGATTTCAATCGAGTCTATTTCAATCAAACTTAAGACTGTGACGAACTTCCTTTGATATACAACAGAAACGATTTAAATGGCTGTTAATAGGTTTATAGCTATATAACAGATATGCATAAAATCTAACGGCATTTTTCAGTACAGATGCTTTTGACTAATTTTTTTGCTTATTTACTGATTGTCTCGTTTCACTAAACCCTCCCCGCCAAAAAAAAATCGCTGTGCTTAAAACAAAATGTATTTGCAATCAATTCCTTTAAAAACGGTGAGTACTGAAAAACACAAGTCTTGAATAGGTATCTTCTTGACCCATTGACACAAATGATGAAAACAAAGTTGTTTACTTCAAATAAAATGTTGCTAGATCTTAGAAAAATAAATCGTTACCGTTTTTCTGTAGGTGGAGCTTATTGAATGAAGAATTCACAGCAGGTCGACAGTGTTTTTATTGCTCGAATTAAGTCTGTTCACAGCATTCTGATCAATACTCCTCTGATCTTCGCCAAGTGAAGGTGTTAGCGAGGATTTAGAGTGGTATCGATCTGTTGGTCGATTGGAATTTGATAGAGACAAATAAATATTATAAACACATGCATGCCTACGAGTGGTGTAAAAAATTTCTCGGCCCCACCAAGAAGGAGTACCCAAAAAAAGATCTGATATTGATCAATTGGTCAAAAAAATCTGATATTTGGTCAGTTGGTGAAAAAGATCTGATATTTGATCAATTAGCCAAAAAGATCTGATATTTGGTCAATTGGTCAAAAAGATCTGATATTTGGTCAATTGGTCAAAAAGATCTGATATTTGGTCAATTGGCCAAAAAGATCTGATATTTGGTCAATTCGTCAAAAAGTTCTGATATTTGGAGAACTGGTTAGATGTGAAGAGAAACATTAGAAGAGAGATTTATATTTATGTGGATAGAGAGGAGGTGGGATGAAGTTAGCTAGAGAAAGAGAAGTTATATAAGATGGGAGATAGAAAAAGAGACGACAAAATGAAAAAGATATAAATAGATTTGGAGACAAGAGGGTTCGACCAGGAATTTATTTTAAAATATTCTAATATCTTGACATTTAGTTAGATTTTGAGGTCGCTCGAGAAATTTTCAGCATCGCTTCACATGGACATATTGCCATAGATAGATAGATAGATAGATAGATAGATAGATAGATAGATAGATTGAAAGTGATGTAAAATGAAGCGAAATTATAGAATTGATTGATAGTTAATAATTTTGCATTTTTTTTTGAAAAGCAGAAGATAATCACACCATTTTTCTGCTGCTAATTGCGAGAAAGTCATATGCAAAACTCAATCTCTTTCCCGTTCTCTCTCTCTCTCTCTCTCTCTCTCTCTCTTTCTCTCTCTGACAATGATGACTCTGCCGAATTCTATTTTCGGTGGCGTTAATGCATTTTGAAACGTTATTGTTAGGTTTGGCCGATTAATCCGAATCTGTGATGAACTTTCCTTGCCGTCTGATCGGTGTGATGATATTAGCGATGCGCATGCGTCGATAACTTTAGAATCGACTAAGAGTCACCAAATCTTTTGTTTGTTTGTTTGTTTCTCCCATAAAATGCACACAAAAATAAAATAGCGATACAGCTTAAAAGCCCGTGTCTGTTCAGGGAATTTATATAGAGATGGCGACCAATGTCTTTTAGACATTGTTTTATATTTTATTTGATTTTTATTATTGGTTTTAATTCATTCGATTCCGGATTCGTTTCACGCTCCTAACATTCACCATCTTATTTGACTGAATGCAAACATGGAAGCCATTATTCGACTAAGTTTATGAATCATGTCTCTGCCTGAAGCATGTTTGTCAAAAACACCAAAGATTAATGCAGCTCCAAAAAGTATGTTTGGTGTTAATCAATATTTAAACCAAGTCAGTTGACAGATTTAGTTTCATTCACTGTCTTATTTCACTAACATTTCCTTTCACTTCCATTTCATTTCGCATTTCACTTTCTTTTATTTTACTTTCTCTTTCTCTCACTAATACTGCATTTCATTCTCACTTCTTTTTCATTTCACTTAAGTTTCATTTCGTTTTCTTTTCCTTCATCTTAGATTTATTTGCACTTCACCTACACTTCGTTTCACTTTCTTTACATTTCATTTCATTTATAATTTAATAAATGCTTCTAAAAAAGTTCCACATTAATTTTTTTGTTTTAAATCCTTCCATCTGTATGACTGATGCTAACCTCCAAGAAATTGACTCATTGCGCCTTCTCAAGCTAACGTTCTCAGATGACATTAAGTGGAAAGACTATATTGAATCCATTACTCGGCCTGTTGCTTATAAAATTGGTTCACTGTGTCGTGCAAGACAGTTTTTCTCTCCAGAATTTATCTTAAATATCGATGTCTACCATTCGTCCATTCTTAGATTATTGCCGCCACATATAGTTCGATGCCAATGGCATTTACCTCGAGTAAAGTCCAAAGAAAAATCAGCAATATTATTGGTCCTGATCTGGCGGCTCGGTTTCAGTCACTTTCCCATCGCCGTAAGGTTGCCTCTCTGTGTCCTTTCTATAAATACTTTCATAGTAATTGTTCGTTATGGTTTTTTTTAGTGTAATTCCCTCATCCCCTCCCTCGTTAGGTGGTCAGTGATGTTAGTTCTCAGGTGGATGCGGGGTGACTTTCGTTTCGCGTGTGTGTTTCCGTATTTGTTGTGTCTGAATGAGTATGTGTCTGTGTGAGTGCTTGGGATGAATGAATGTTTTATATTATTATAGTCCCGTACTGATTTCGTCCAGTTAACTTATGTTTTCTGACACATTTAGTGATTGGGGGAAGGGGTATTACTAACATTATTTTGTTTAGTTTCATATAAATAGATTGTATTCACATTGTAAATACTCATTGGGGCTAGTTTTTAAAATTTGTTGTTTTATCCCCCCACTCCAGACAATGAATTGTACATATGAGGCCTAGTTAAGATTTTCATAGAGACAATGAGGTATTATGGTGAATGTAGCAAGAAAGGTAAGTAAGAATGCGTTCTTTGGGTGTTTGGAATATTGAGGTATGATTGGGCCAGGGTTTGTGGTTACTTAAGTTATCGTTAAAACAGAAGAAAACCGTCCTTTTTCTCCAATCCCTATTTTGGCCTTGTGTCACATTTCTTTGTATATATCTGAATAAATATCGCTCTTCGCTATATTACCTAGACTTTGTTTGATTTTAAGCCCAGTACTAGATTGGCTTCTAGATCTCATCAATTTACAGCTGAGCTGGTTAGATGTAGCCGTAAGTTCTGTGCTAACAGTTTCTTTTCTCTCGCACTTCTCACTTGTGGAACTCACTTCCGGTTCCATGCTTTCCAGCCAACTTTAATCTGCAAGAATTTAAATGCAATATCAATCGCTATCTCCTCTTTATTTCCTCTTCCTGTTCATTATTAATGTTACTCTTCCTAATTCTTCAACGTACTTTAACCCCTTATGTCTTAGTTGTTTTACTGCCTTGCATGTGGTGATACCGATTTTTAAAGAAAATCATGCGATCCTATAGTAGCACCTTGGAAATTTCATTACCATTCATATATGAATTATACCGAACTATTTTTATCTGATTTTTACGCACTGGCATATTTATTTTTGTTATTGTAGTTTCTTTCTAACAATGTTTTGACTTTTGTTTTCGAAACGGCAAAAAAAAAAAAATAACTACTCATTCAAAATAATAAGAAGAGATTGTTATTGAGCGATATTGAAAAAATAAATTGTTATTTTATGTTTACTGGGTCTTCTGCCATTGTTTTGTTCTTGGGAAGCTATAGAGCAGTTGTCGTGATAAAACTTCCGGGAAGCAAATTTTTCGCTTTGGGGTTTAATCTTTATTTCCGCCCTGGCGTTTGTAAAATTATGGTCTGAGTAGTTACAATGAAACAGAAATATTTAAGTAAGTGTTGTAGCATACCCACGGACGATAATGAGCATGTCCCCATTCACATAAATGCGGTAGTAAATACGATATGTTGGTCGCACAGTTGGAGATTTATTGTGGAATTCACTTGACTCATTTCTTGCAGTTGACTATTTCTTTTACGCGCCGCTGGCGAATCTTATATGTATTGTTCTTGTCCTAAGTATTATCGTTCATTACCAACCTTCGTTTGATTATTCTATTCAGTAACCTTCCCATATCACTAATTGGTCGATATCTCTATCTATAAAAGGCAGGATGTGTGCGTGTGTGTAACGAATGCACGGCCGCAATTTTCGACGGATTTGCACCAAAATTTCCAAGTTAGCGGGAAGGCCAAGACCGACTTTGCATTTCCCAACTCCCATCGATAGTGGAAATAATCGATCTTTTCATGCTTCTACGGCAGTTTTCATGTAGTTTGCGGCCATTTTGTACTGGCCTGCGTAAGAGCCTATAGCTGGCTGCCACGAATAGGCAGGAAGATTCTATTGGCCAGCATGAGAGCCAACAGCTGACTGACGCGAATGTTAACTAGCATGCTAGCATGCCAAAAAAATCTATAGCTGCATTCGTCACAAGTGGGAAAAATTTAAATCTGCATGGCACTTTACTCCAATTGGTTCATTCGCTTGCTTAAACTCAACGTTGATTCTCATTCCGCAGAATTGGGTTGGGTGTGAAAAAGTATTTGTTGTTAACATTCTTTTTTCATTCGGTTCTTCCAGTTGCGAGTCCTTTTTTAAAGCTGATCGTTTTGTGTTCATTTTGTTTAGTTCTTTTTTCGTAACAGATTTAATGTTTAGTATAGAGCTTAGAAAAAATTCGCAGTGTGAGATAGGCAAGAAGTAAGGCATGTAGCAACATCAGCACAGCAAAGGTCAATTGATAGCGATTGCTGTATGAGTCGTACGATTTTTTAATCAAGCACGGGCAACGCCGGGCCATGCTGCTAGTGTAATATATAAGTGCCAATACTAAACAGCCTCTGTGGGTGTGACAAATCAACTATTGATCGTAGTATAATTAATTCAGAGTGAAAGGTCAGATTTAAAAAAAAAAATATGATGATGCAGACGGCCGTCAATTGTCGTGTTTAAAACCTCTCTTGCCGTAGAGTGGTAATCATCTTTTCTAACCAATAAGAGTTAAAGGGACCATCGTGCCGACTGCATTTTCCCCTCACAAATTAAGAAATGAATCATTCTGATTACAGTCAGAAAGGTAAGTACTGTAATCCCAAGCAAGCGACATAATCAAGTAACTTTTCTTAAACGGCATCCAATGTAGACTTGAATTTGCTTCCCCGTGTGACTTTCGTTGAATAATTTACTTCGTTTTGATATTCTATCACAACATGTCGAGATAAATGAAATTAAACGATGGTTTGTAAGGAACTAATGCAATTTCTCTATTTTTATATTTTCAGTCTAATCGACGCGTTTATCTATGATGCAACTGTACTTGAATATCGAGCTGGCCAAGATGATTTGTGCAAACTGCGGACGGTTGGAAACTGGTATGCCATGACTGGTTATGGGATTGCTTTTCCGAAAGGCTCCAAACATATTGATCAATTCAACCAGGTGCTTCTAGAATTACAACACAACGGTAAGTAACTGATTTAGACTGGTTTCTCGATACAAAGACAAATTTTGGTGTTCTACTCATTTTAACTGTGGATCCATTGATTGATTTCAAAAATGCCATCAATTATTATTAGATATTATTTTGATGGATCTTTGTCGCAAAAACAGTGACAGAAATGATGACAAGGAAGCTGCACAAGTTCCTCTCATGGCTAATCGAGATGCTACCACAGTTCTAAATTTCATACTGGTTGATAAGGTTTTTACATGAAGTAATGAAATCGGCGAGCTAATTTTGAGTTCAAGCCGAAACGTCTTGTTTTTAATTTAAACTTTTTAAAAAATCAAAACTAACCCCCAATGCAAACTATTTAGATGATTCGGACGATTGTCCTCATCTTTGTCGCCATATTTATTACAACGTTTCGGCCGTTGTACGCTACGGCATTCTTCAGTATATGTCTATATTTCTGAGTTGAGGTATTATGTACACTATTTACATTATTCGGACTATTGTCCTCATCTTTGTCGCCATATTTATTACAAAGTTTTGGCCGTTATGCGCTACGGCATTCTTCAGGTGGTTGGAATGTCGAACTGAAACCTTTATTTGGCTCACGTGCGTAGACTGTTCTAGTTCCACGTACCCTGTGTTAATGAATGTCAGTTGCCAGTTATCTCCTTTTAATTCCCCTCTCCAAGTTCTGCACTGCCTTAACCGGGTATTGAACTCACACTCTTTGGGTCCTGTCACTGGATCTAACTAACGCTTTTATCCACTGTAAATAGTGTACATAATACCTCATCTCAGAAACATAGACAAATCCCCAAATGCGTTTGAAATAACGTCTCGTCACTGACATGCCATTACGTTTGATATTGAAGAATTCTCAGTCAAGAGAAGATTTTTTTCTTGCCATTGCCAAAACGTAGCTTTAGACTAACTATCTACATTTTACATATTTTATGGATAGCGGCTCGGACTGAGGAATTGGAGAACCGAGTTCGAATTCCAATCGAGTTCATAACATTCACTTACATGCTAATGCCGTTGGTACGATTCCATAATGATATGAATTCATCTCTTTTCCCTCCAGCTATGGGTAAAATAGCAGGACGGACTGGGTCCTATACGCTTGGGTGACAACCGGTCTAGGAGAACAACAACACTGAATTCAAAACCTGTCGAGGGTCTTTTGGAGACATTGTGGCACGCTGTACACCGGTTCTATGTATTCGGCTCTTCCGAAAAGTGTGTTCGGTTCTACATAAAGACGAAAAAGGAAAACATACAGAGAAAGAGGGTGATTATAGAAAGAAAGACGAAAAGAAAAAATATAGAAAATAGATTATAGAGAGACAAAAAAAATACAGAAAAGAAGAGTATTATAGAAAGAAAGATGGAAAAAGATGACACTACCAGATAACACATCTTGACCCAAGATATAGAGTCCTACTGAATTCCAGTTATAGGAACAACTAGCTAATCATTTAAAGACCCGGACGTTTTTAAAAGACAGTTTAAAAACCTTATCTTGCAAGTATGTCACATGATAAAATCAAAAGCAATAATTTTTCCAATGTAAAATTGCTAATTCTCTACTAGTGTATTTGATACTGTAATTCATAAAAAAACGAAAAATGATACGAACGCCTGTTTATTAGCGAACATTCCAATTCCATACGACGTTTTGGTCTTACGCAAAAATAGAGATCACTTCCCCAAAGAGGATTTAACACCACGTATTTAACCAATTAATATATTCGATTATATTGATGAGAAAACATATTGACAACTCATGAATGTTTCGTCTTCTGAAGAGAGATTTTAGCTGAAACAGTCGTATGTCTTAAGGCCTGCATTTGATTCTTCAAAGTAAAAGCTGTGAGGAAAAAAAAAAATGCATACATTTGTAGCAATTCTTTCCAACACGGTTGACGAATTGCCTGTGTCTTTATCCACGAGCAAATACGTCATTAGGCAATGTCACAAGAAAAACTGTCTCAGCAGGACAAAGAGGCGTAATCAACTGTCGAAATTGTCATCGATGAAGTCTTCATTATTCATTGTTTATGGACACTTGTATTGTTCGGTAATAATGTCACAAGAAAAGCGAATGATTGTGTGACAATATCTTTATCAGAAAGGATAGCTTGCCAAACGATTCGGGAAGTTGAACTGGTTTCTTTTTGTAACAAATTGAACGACGCACAGCTGGGTACCCGAATTAATATTTCTGCCTACAACAGAAAGCTGAATATGAAAAAAATAAGTTCAATGAGTAAAATATTGGCCTGTGTTCATTTTATCTGAAGATGGAAAATGAATTTCTACATACTTTCCGTTACGTCCTTTTGTGTATTGTGTTTAATTAACAGGTAAAATATTCGAGTGTTTCTGTAAGTATTTGTCAGTGTGTGAATATTATTTGTGTACGCGTCCTAATGTGTGTACGTGTGTGTGCGTAAATTTCCATATAAAAGTCAGTGTAGTATCATATGCAAATGAGATAGGACAAACATGAAAGCAAAGCTACTGGTGAACAAGACAGTATTACTCAGTGAACCCGTTTGCTTAACGTAACGCGGAGAACTGTGCTAAGGCTGCTACAACAGAGAAATATACCTAACATGACAGTCAGTTTAGTTCAAATTATGGAATTGGAGCGGGGGACAGCGGACCA
This sequence comes from Acanthosepion pharaonis, assembly GCA_903632075.3. Classification (NCBI taxonomy): domain Eukaryota; kingdom Metazoa; phylum Mollusca; class Cephalopoda; order Sepiida; family Sepiidae; genus Acanthosepion; species Acanthosepion pharaonis. Next base: position 248,032 of record CAHIKZ030000263.1, on the reverse strand, counting down.
AATCTTGAGTAAAATAAACTAGAATCCCCCACCTTTCAGAACTTTACAACGATCAGCCGTGCTCTCCCTCGGGCTTAAAGGGCAAGCGACTAATTAATACCAAACATTATGACCAGAGACATTCGATAACATCGTTTTGTTTTATTAGTAGACAAATTGCCACTTCTGATGGTTCGATCGACGTGTGGGATTTACCTATCAGGTCTTTGTAAAAACACCTGATAGGTAAATCCCATACGTCGAACTTTTGCATCCAGTCTGTGCCCACCAGATTTTCTGTATCCTTCATTACGAATATTTTGAGTTTTGTTTTCCCGTGAAATTTTACATTTAAGATTACTTCTCCTTCGAATTTTATACACTTCCCTGTAACAGACTTGGCAATTTTCTGTGTGTGTAACATGGTTGGTCTATTAAGCTTTCTCCATGATTGTAGGTTAATTATCGTCAGTTCTGACCCTGAATCTAGTTGCAATTTTTCCTTTTAATTAAGATTTCAGGTTCCACATATTACCTTATATTAGTATTGTCTTCGTCATGCATTCTAGTAGCTCTTATCCTACTAGTAGATTTTCTGTTTCTATATTGGGATGCCTTGTGACTCATTTTTCCACACGCAAGATAGTTTTTATATTTAAAACGACAATCCTTATTCCAATGTAGTCCTCCACATCGATAACTTGCAGATTGGGGGAGGGGGCTTATATTTGCTTTGATTTTCGTCATTATTTGCCCTATACGTTGTACTTTTTTCATTATTATAGAATTTTTGTTTCTTTCCTGGGAGGGTGAAAATCTTTTTTCATCATTATAAACTTTTTTTTCTTTTCGGAGGAGGTGAAAAGCGTAAACTTTTGTTTAACTTACGAACATGTGATACTCCTGACTCCTCAATATCCTTCGAGTCTTTCTTTATACTCAGACATTTTTGGCAGTTTTCCGATAGTTTTTGTAGTGTTAATTCAGGTTCATTTTGCAGTTTTGAAAGCATTCTTTTGCGCATTTCCCTATCCTTTGCTGAGACTAACCCTTATACAAAAATATGACACTTGAAATTGCCCGGGGTTAATTCTGCCAACTTGAAGTCGTCGCAATGTTTATTCACGATTGCGGCTAACGTGGAGTAGTCCTCATTTTCATCCTTTACGAGGTTAAGACATTTCTACCTTTTGTGAAAAAGTGACGTTTTCGGGCTGAAAAGCTCCGTCAGGCATGTAAATTCTTCATCAAACGTTAAATCATTTGTCTTCGTTGGCAAAATGTAATCCACAAATTTTGTGTATTCATCCGTTCCTAATTTTCTGAGTAATAGTCGTAACTTCTTTGCTTCTGTCCAGTTTTGACAATCGATGTTGAAGTTGTCTTCATGACGTCTGAAAAAGTCCCCGAAATTTTTATCCTTTTCTAGGGAGTATTTGAATGTTTCTATCGTGTTCCATACTGTCTTGTGAAAAAGTCGCTTCTTTTTCAATATTTTGTTGTTGTGTTTACTTTTATAATTAGCTCCTGGAGTTGTATTTGTCTTTCTTCATTTTGCATTTGTCTTTCCTGATTTTCCTTCTGCGTTTGTAGTAATATTTTTTCCATTCTTTCTTTCTTGGAATTGGAATTGCTGTTCATTTTGGTATTTTACAAGTTCTACTAAAATACTTTTAAAATCCTCCATGGTAAGAGTCTTACGAAAAACTCGATTTTCCGTATTTTAATCCTCGTAACTCTTTGTTACCCAGTTGCTGTGGACACTGGCAAAAACCGCAATTTTCTCTTTTGAGTCTCCAAGAAGTGCAAATTCTTGTCGCCCAAGCTGTTGTGGTGAGAAGAGAGATTTTTTTTCTTTCCGTGTAGGTGCCAATTCCTCGTCACCAAATTGTGGTCGGCAAGGGAGAATTTTTCTTTGTTCTCTTCCTGTGTGAGTTCGAATTTCCTCGTCGCCAAGTTGACGAGGGAGAATTTTGTCTTTTTTGTTCTTCCCGTGTGAGTTTGAAATTCTCGTCGCCAAGTTGTTGTGGATTCCGTGATGCTTTAAAAATTCCATTTACAAGACAATTGTTTATAATAAAATTCTATTCAATCGGTAGACTCATAACGATTGAAAACAAAGTTTTTGTTTGAGTTTGGGTTTGACCAATTCGTAAAAAAAAAAAAAATAAAAACTAATTAAGACATGCGTGTCCATCAACCTTAAACAATAATCTTTGTCAATTTTATTTTTCAGTCTTTATGATGGTCGATACTTGATCTATCTCTTACTGTTACATCCCCGGACAACGCCGGGCTCTACTATATATATATATATATATATATATATATATATATATATATATATGAAGAAATATAGTTTTAAGGTGTGCTATATTTATGGAATAAAGTGCTCAATATCAGAGATAGAGCGTATGTAAATATAAATAAAAAAGTGAACATTGCATGAAACAGCCTGTCGCCTCTGAATATTGACTTCAATGTTCACTCTCTCTCTCTCTCTCTATATATATATATATATATATTCACTAGTACATAAATAGAGTGTTTGTCGATTAAATTCACTACTAATTGAATTGAAAAATAATTGAACTTAAAATTTATTGAATACTTTTGCGAAAAGTTCAAATGTTTGAATTCATTCGGAAATATGAAAATTTTTTGTGAGAATTTCCTGCATTGTTAGCCTAATTAATTAAGTTCAAATCTTTCGTCTGAAAGGAAAAATGATTTGATTAAACGTCAAAGAGTATCTTATATACACCAACTACATTGTATACGTCATTTGATATGTATGTGCGCGCACACGTATGTGTGCATGCGCGCCTGGTCGGGTGAATATAGTCATTTAGTACCTATCCATTCTTATTTCTGAGACGGTTATATTAAATTCAAATGAAACCGAAGCCACCAAGCAGCAAAATTCTTCATTTTTTCTTTGCTTTTATTCTTGTAACCTCGCTCCTGCAACGAAAGGATTCTTTTGCGATTTAAGTATAGATTTAAGTTCTATTGGAACCGTATTGATAAATCGACTCTGAAGGCGGGTTTCCTATAAAGAACTGTAGTTGGGATACGAGACCAGATTTTTTTTTCTCATAGTTATTTGTGCGAAGTTAACGCAAACTATTTTAGGCAAAGTTTGAGGTCCGCTCGTTTAATTTATTATCAGTGACATTAAGCGTTAGGCCACAAAGATGGTTCGTGTAAAAGACTCTTTATATTTTGTCGCCTATGTGCAAAGAAAAAGAATCAACAAATCTATAACATTGTTGTCCTGCATAGCTATCTATATGAGTATCCGATTATTTGTTGTATATATCGCAACAGCCGAGATGTTCTCCGGCCTTCAGCGGTTGTATCAGATATCCATTGATTGGCATCCAGTACTTTTTTTTATTTCCGTAATAAGAAGAACGAATCAAAAATTTCAGCACTCATGCGAGGTGCCCATTCCACAATGAAGGAAAAAATGGTTACTTCATTAATTCAAGACCAGCACTTTCGTTTTTCGCGATCAAAACAACAAAGATATTGTTTAAATAATTCATGGAATAATGTTTTCTATCAGAACTTCAGAGCCAATCTTAATGGATTTAAGAATTTGAAATCTACAGAATAAATTGAAAGAACAACTATTTAGTCGTGGTTTCGAAATTGGAATGTAAGAAATTGTCTTGATCTTTAGATGTTTGGATTTACTGACCTTTTAAAAATAATTAAATGGTTATTTAAACATGTGTGATAGTGATGAGTGCATACATTCAAAAGAGTACAGTCACAAACACATGAACGCACACACATGCATACACGGTAACATACACACGGACATACACTTATATATAAGACTTATATATATATATATATATATATATATATATACACTTATATATAAGACATGGACCGTTAAATCATTATCAAGTTATTAGTATGCGCCACTATTGGGTTATGTTGTAAGTTTGACCTTTGCGATTATACTACTCTTATGGTCTTGTACTAAAGTAATCGAACCAAAGGATAGATAGATAGATAGATAGATAGATAGATAGATAGATAGATAGATAGATATAAGTTTAAATATAAACTGAATATTAACATCTGTATATGCGCGTGATAGCGTGTATACGCAGATAAATATTTATTTAATTTAAATTATGGTGCAAACAAAACAGAGCTCAATGTAGTTAAACAGAGCTATGAAGTATATATTAATAAATACATATATACCTACGTTATATATATATATATATATATATATATATATATATATATATATATATATAATAAGGAAAAGACATAATAGAGTTAACTTTTTAATATTTTATATTAAAATGACCTCACTGGTATAATCCCTACCACCTACGGATTTGGTATTATATACATGTGTGTGTGTGTGTGGATTTAATAGACAGCTTAATGAAATACGAGAAAAAAACAATAAAGAATAATGTCAATAAAACTAATGATATTTATTTTATATACTGTTTAGGCCTTTTGAGTAAACAAAAGCACCAAGAGAACGATTTTAAAGTCGGGATTTTCGGACACGTCTGTGTCCTTTATCAACGAGATGAGAAATAAACGATGAAGTAAAATTCACTCTTCCAGGGAATTCTTTTATTTTTTTTTTCATGTGCTATATTACTGTGAGAAAAATCCTAGTTTTGTCCAAGTAGCTTGCCACGGTGAAAGATTGTGGAGGATTTGTAGAGAGCTCTCTGTGGAAACTGTATTCTCTGAATAAGTCGAAATTCTTGTTTAATCTTTTAATATGGGATTCTATTTTGAAAATATATTTTAACTCAGATTTACATCGTTCTTGTTGGCTCTTACATGAAGATGCTAAAAGCACGCATCTGATGTTATCAATGTTCTGGCCCGATTGGTTGAAATGTGCAGCGACAGGAAATACTCTTACATATATATATATATATATATATATATATATATATATATATATATATATATATATACACCTAGTGAGCCAGACAAACCTACCTAGGTTTCACCTAAACGGATCGTCAGGGAAAGGTCTGCTCTACGGTTGTATTGAGCTCTTTTGTTAGTTGTTACTCGTATCGGGTTTTTTTTTTCTTTGGGCTTCAGACCTGCATCTGTGCGATTTTTTGTCGGCAGAAGTTCATGTTTGTAGCTCTTTCTTTTTAAAACCTTTTTTCCTCGAGATTGATTTGATTAGCAAATCAAAAATTCGAGGGTTTTTCGAAACGAGTCTAGTTATCTATATTTATATTTATATGTATATATATATATATATATATATATATATATATATGTGTGTGTGTGTGTGTGTGTTTCTAAATAAGTGTGTATGGAGGTATCAACTACCTCCTCTAATCTCTCCTCTGTTAAATATATGGCAGTTTTTGTTTTAATGATATTATCTATATAAATCATTGATGTGTATAAATTAGCGCAAATTTCCAGGAGAGAGATTTAGCCAATTAAAGTAAATCTCCTCCATCTTTATTCCGTGCCGAAGCAGCGACGCTACTGCTTATCACAATTCCATGACGTCAATGGCCGCTTCTGCTATTTGTTCGACATTTGAATATGTCACTATTACATTTGGCACCGGCTAAGCCTATGCTAATCAACTCTAATCAATTCTGTTGCTAATTACACCCAATATACATACGTGTGCGAGTGTGTGTTCGCGTGTGCGTATGTGTTGGGGGTGAGATTGTTTGAAGCAGTTTAATGATTATCAGTTCAAATTTCAGTTAGAACTGCCTAGAACACTTTTACAGAGTTTTTGAAGAAGGCATAAATCAAGTTCTCCCTGTCTTTTGTCAGGTAGCCAGATATCTAGATTTCTAGCTTATCTGCATACATAGAAAAGTGTATCTTAAACGAATGCATTGACAAACCAACTGCCAGTGTATTTACGATATAATATATTAATTTCTCTGTATGATACACCTGCTATATTTATTGTCAGTATTGACTGACAAAGTCAAGCGACTGTTGCCTGATACTCCCACTCCAAATACATCTCAAAGATACAATGATAAAAACTATTGGGATGGCGTAGTATTCTCGATTTTATAAGTACACGAATAAAAGGACTTCTAAACATTAGGACCATAAAAGGCAATTACCCAAAACGAAGATGGCCTACATTCGTTCTAATACAGAATTGAAAGTTATGTCTTTATGTGTATTTGAACATTGGCACAAAAGCAAAACAACAAATATTTAAACTAATTACCCGTTTGTATATTTAGGAAGAATTACATGGGTGCGTGACGGTTATATTTCTTGAAAACGGAGACGACAAACTGCGCTCGAATTAAGATCAAGATTGCTTATATTGTTTATTCACGAATATCCCCGGGGAAGAGGCAAATATATTTCTCCCTGAGTTACGGTTTGGTTTGTTTTGTTTTACGGCATGTCAACCTCACTGGGTTATTTAATGCCGACAAGATTTTTATTGCTGCTAAAAAATTTTATTTATTTATTTATCTATCTATCTATCTATCTATCTCAGTATATATTGGTTTGGTTTGGTTTGGTTTGTTTTACGGCATATCAACTTCAATGGGTTATTTAATGCCGACTATCTATCTATCTACCTCAGTATATATATTGGTTTGGTTTGGTTTGTTTTACGGTATATCAACCTCAATGGGTTATTTAATGCCGAAAGGATTTTTATTGCTGCTAATATTTTTTTCCAAAAACTGTATTGCTGGTATTTTTTTAAATGTACTGCTGGTAATAATGTATTGCTGGTAATAACCTTTCTTCAAAAATTTATTGTTGATAATAATATTCCCAAAATGTATTGCTGCTATTAAAACATATGTTTATACTTTCATCGTGTTTTGACTCTTTTTGAGGAGGTTAACTATTTGCCCATAGCCGGGACTCTGACAGGTGCTACCACCTCGGGTCAGGGTGGATCTTGGAAAACCAGCAATTAAGTGGTTTTTCCACGCTGCTCAAAACCTCCTCGTCAAATGCCTTGCTGTCGGATGTATCTTATCGTCTTACCCAGGACGTAGATGTAGTTTATCGTCTTATCCAGGACGACCTGGGTTACTTCTTACTATCAGCCGCTTTAATTCTAAGGGAAATATTTACAAGTATGGTTACAACTGAATTGTATTACTAATAGAAAACTCATTTCTATACAACAATTTTTATATATTTGTCGTAACAATGATGCGTCTCTCATCTCCTAATTTAACCAGATTATAGTAACATTTTAGGAAATGAAGCGATAACTATTTTCTCTACCGCTGTTCTTATTCTGCTTCTTATCCTGGTTCAACCAGAGGTATAAGCGATTAACCATTGTAAATGTATGCACTGGTTTGTGTTCATACGCGTCGTTGGACTGAAAGCATTAAAATTACGGATTGTAAGATTTCATTTTCAAATACATACGAGTCTTCGTGACCGCTATTTTCTTTTCATCTGTGTCAGTGCGTGTACATTTGTACATGTGATGGAGTGTTTGTGCCTATGTGATCATGTGTGTACATGTGTCTGAGCCTATAAGTAAGCATGTGTGAAATGCTGCATGAAGAGGATGCTTCCCCGATCACTACAACCTTAACCTGATCAAGTCTAGTGTTAACCGTTATTACCCCCACATATCACCATAAACTATGTCTCTTACTGTGTATACCTCTACCTCGAGTGGCTCTTGGGCCTTGTACATAGTAGACATTACTAAAAAATATACAAGATACAATCAGATTATTTTTAAGCCATACAATGGTGACTTTGTCACAGAAAAGATTAATGTTGGTGAGCAGATGTATACGATATCATTATGTTGTATTTTGTATCTTTATATCGTGTTCTAGTGTAGATAAACATACATAAACATATCAATATATATGTGTGTGTGTGCATATATATATATATATATATATATATGTGTATGTATATATATATATATATATATATATATATATATATATATATATATATATTATGAGAGAGATAACGAAATAAAAGATTTTAATAATGAGTGCTTTGAAAAGCACGTTAATTACGCATTAATTATATACTAATTACACGTTGGAATACAAAATGGAGAAAGTCCCTTTCCACCCCTCCTACCCAGTTTTATGCATTAATCCCGTTTCAAGGAAAAATCAAAAAAAAATTAACAGACAATTCGGCTTCATTGCAAGATTATTTTCTATGCAAACGCAGTTATGTTGGTTTAGATGTCGACATTAAACTCAAACGTGTTAACTTTTACGAGCAGAAATGCCCTCTCTGATGGTTTTAGTTGGTATAATCATTTGTCAAGTGCGAGTATTTAATTTTCAATTCAATATGGAAAAATACTTGGTTGACTTCACATTTAAACAAAGGACGAGACTTTCGGAAATAGCTTATCACTGCAAGGATTTCTGTATATACCGGTCTTGAATATTATTCACTTTACTTACGTACGTGACCCTTCTACTTAATGACCATTTGCTTCTATTCGTGGGCGCCCTATGTTATCCCAACAACGATGGTTAGACACTGTGGATCCTCCCCAGGTTGCCCAGACCGTACAGGCAGTAATGGTCCTACAATGTTATGTTCACGTTTTTAGGTAGACGAACAGATCCCACCAAATACATGCGAACACATACTCACCAGTGTGGTCGGGGCTTTCTTGACAACTGGGGTCTATAATTGTTATAATAATAATGGACTATTCCATACTTAATAAATAATGCGCCTCAGGAGTAGTCAAGGAGTCAGTCGTTCACCTCTGAACTGACTGTTCGGTTCAACTCTCTTCCTACGGGCGAGAGGAACCCGAGGAGGCTACGCCGAAGGGCGGAGTCTCCTTCGGGGAGGTTAAACCGGCCCAGAACCCGTTTATGCGGGTTCAAATGGGCTATTTTTAGCCGGGCCTAATGGCTCCCAGGAATGCCCCACGTTAAAAGGCCTTGTGCCACATGACACCCTCGTGGGGGGTGACTGAATATCGTCAGTCGTTCACTTCTGAACTGACTGTTCGGTTCAACTCTCTTCCTACGGGCGGGAGGAACCCGAAGGAGGCTACGCCGAAGGGCGGAGTCTCCTTCGGGGAAATAAACCGGCCCCAGAACCCGTTTATGCGGGTTCAAATGGGCTATTTTGGCCGAGCCCTAATGGCTCGGGAATTCCCACGTTAAAAAGGCCTTGTGCCGCAGCACCCTCGTGGGGGGGTGACTGAATATTGTCAGTCGTTCACTTTCTGAGCGACGGTTCGGTTCAACTCTCTGTCTACGGACGGAGAGGAACCCGAAAGGAGGCTACGCCGAAGGGGAGTCTCCTTCGAGGGAAAAAACCGGCCCTAACCCGTTTATACGGGTTCAAATTGGAGCTATTTTGGCCGAGCCTAATGGCTCGGAAATGCCCACGTTAAAAAGGCCTTGTGCCACATGACGCCCTCGTGGGGACGACTAAATATAGTCAGTCGTTCACTTTCTGGGCGACTGTTCGGTTAAACTCTCTTCCTACGGGCGGGAGGAACCCGAAGGAGGCTCCGCCGAAGGGCGGAGTCTCCTTCGGGAGGTTAAACCGGACCAGAACCCGTTTATGCGGGTTCAAATGGGCTATTTTTGGCCGGGCCTAATGGCTCGGGAATGCCCACGTTAAAAAGGCCTTGTGCCCACATGACACCCTCGTGGGGGGTGACTGAATATTGTCAGTCGTTCACTTTTGAACTGACTGCACGGTTAAACTCTCTTCCTACGGGCGGGAGGAACCCGAAGGAGGCTACGCCGAAGGCGGAGTCTCCTTCGGGGAGGTAAACTCGGCCCAGAACCCGTTTATGCGGGTTCAAATGGGCTTTTTTTGGCCGAGCCTAATGGCTCCGGGAATTCCCACGTTAAAAAGGCCTTGTGCCACATGACACCCCCTCGTGGGGGGTGACTGAATATTGTCAGTCGTTCACTTTCTGAGCGACGGTTCGGTTCAACTCTCTGTCTACGGACGGAGAGGAACCCGAAAGGAGGCTACGCCGAAGGGCGGAGTCTCCTTCGGGGAGGTTAAACTCTCCCCGTTTATACCAAATTGACTATTTTTGGCCGAGCCTAATGGCTCCGAAAATGCCCACGTTAAAAAGGCCTTGTGCCACATGACGCCCTCGTGGGACGACAAATATAGTCAGTCGTTCACTTTCTGGGCGACTGTTCGGTTAAACTCTCTTCCTACGGGCGGGAGGAACCCGAAGGAGAGCTCCGCCGAAGGGCGGAGTCTCCTTCGGGGTGATTAAACCGGCCCAGAACCCGTTTATGCGGGTTCAAATGGGCTATTTTTGGCCGAGCCTAATGGCTTGGGAATGCCCACGTTAAAAAGGCCTTGTGCCACATGACACCCTCGTGGGGGGGGTGACTGAATATCGTCAGTCGCTCATTTTGAACCGACTGCACGGTTAAACTCTCTTCCTACGGGCGGGAGGAACCCGAAGGAGGCTACGCCGAAGGGCTCTCCTTCGGGAGGGTAAACTCACCCAGAACCCGTTCATACGGGTTCAAATGGGCTATTTTTGGCCGAGCCTAATGGCTTGGGAATTCCCACGTTAAAAAGGCCTTGTGCCACGACACCCTCGTGGGGGGTGACTGAATATTGTCAGTCGCTCACTTTCTGAGCGACTGTTCGGTTCAACTCTCTTCCTACAGGCGGGAGGAACCCGAAGGAGGCTACGCCGAAGGGCGGAGTCTCCTTCGGGAGGTAAATCCGCCCTGAACCCGTTTATACGGGTTCAAATGGGCTATTTTTGCCGAGCCTAATGGCTTGTGAATGCCCACGTTAAAAAGGCCTTGTGCCACATGACACCCTCGTGGGGGGGTGACTGAATATCGTCAGTCGCTCAAGTCTGAACCGACTGTTCGGTTAAACTCTCTTCCTACGGGCGGGAGGAATCCGAAGGAGGCCACGCCGAAAGGCGGAGTCTCCTTTGGGGAGGTAAAACCGGCCCTGAACCCGTTTATACAGGTTCAATGGGCATATTTTTAGGCCGAGACCACGGGCTCGGAGAACCCACAATAAATAACCGAACTTGTGTCACATGCTGCTTCAGTGGGAGGGGGTGTGACTGAATATTGTCAGTAGTTCAAGTCGGGTCAAGAGTCGAGTCAGAGGCAGTCCGAAACAGAGTCGCGTTCAAACAATTACTGCAAGACATTGGAATAGTAATACTGGTCGAGACTACATTGTTCTCCCTACTAAACCTGATTGTTCGTACTAACACTTTTCTACTTCTCTGTATATATTCCTGTTTTTAATATATCTGTGTTATTCCATATCCATGTTCGAGTTCTTCTTTATTGGTTCTACCTTGGACTATCACCGGGGTACAAGGAACCGGATCATAACAACGACCTAATTGAATCTGAGACACAAACATCACCCAACCATAAATACGAACCAACAAGAATAATAGCTCATGAGATCTTGTTCCATGTTGCCAGTCTTCCAAAGTCCAAGTAGAGAAATCACGATCCTAGGTGAAGTATTATGTTCGGTGTCGTAACTTGTGAAGTTTCTGTTCCTATGACCCAACAGAGCTAAAGTAGTCTGCTAGAAATACGTCTAATATTTCATACATTTACGTAATTTGGATGTAATTTGAGTCAATATGCAAAGACGTTTGATAAAGTGCATCACACAATGATCCCTTACGGCAGCTAGAAAGGCTTGATTTATTCGGGAAGGATATTAGAACTAATACTGGAAGCAAATCGTCTGTATCAGGTTAGAAAATAAGTTTCAGTAAATACCCCGAAAAATTTGCAATATGAGCACTGGGAAAAAAAACTGGTTGTTGAGACATTAAGCTTATAAATCCCAGAAACTGATACACAAATGTTCCCAAGTGGATAAAGACGTTGGTTTTTTCTAGCTGTAACTAGACACAAAGAGTTGTGAGTTCAATACTAGGCCACAGCATATTGGAGAGTTGAGTTAAAGGGAAATAACTGGGATATCCGGCAGAGGTATGGCACGTGGAACTAAAGCAATCTAACCCGGTGGACGAAATAAAGGGTTCGGTTCAGCGATAACCGATATCCAAATGATGTAAATAATGTAAGTAATCATAATACCTCATCTCAGAGATATAGAGGCCGTAACATTGTGAATATGAAGAGGAGGATAACAGTCCGAATTATGTAAATAATGCAAGTAATCTTAATACCTCATCTCAGAGATATAGAGGCCGAAACGATGTGAATATGGCAATGAAGATGAGGATAAGGATAACAATCCGAATAATGTAAATAATGCAAGTAATCATAATACCTCATCTCAGAGATATAGAGGCCGTAACATTGTGAATATGAAGAGGAGGATAACAGTCCGAATTATGTAAATAATGCAAGTAATCTTAATACCTCATCTCAGAGATATAGAGGCCGAAACGATGTGAATATGGCAATGAAGATGAGGATAAGGATAACAATCCGAATAATGTAAATAATGCAAGTAATCATAATACCTCATCTCAGAGATATAGAGGCTGAAACGTTGTGAATATGGCAATGAAGATGAGGATAACAGTACGAATAATGTAAATAATGCAAGTAATCTTAATACCTCATATTTAAATGTTTGTACTTGATTGATTTTAATGTCCTCAATTTGTAATTCGCATGATGGCCGCTCCAGTTGATGTTTAGTCCCTCAGGATTAGTCCCTATCTCTGAAATGAGGTATTAAGATTACTTGCATTATTTACATTATTGAAGTCTTTTAATAGAGGACAGAAAATGCAAAACCGAAATCCGAAGTCACATCGAAATAGCGAAAGGTGCCTTCCAAAAGCTAAGCAAACTATTAAGAAACAGGAAATTTTCGCTAGAAACAAAGAAAAGAATACTGAACTATTATATAATATCGGTTCTTCTCTTTGGCAATGAATGCTGGACAATCTCAGAGAGGAAGAAGTGACCCGAGGCAACAGAAACTGAGAATTCTATGAACTGAACATGTGAGCAACGACGACGTTTTAGAAAGAATTAAAACAAAAAGGACAAATCTTTAGAATCAGAAAGAGAGAGTTGAAATTTCTAGGGCATATAAGGAGGAAAGACGGTTTAGAAAATATGATACTCACACGACATATTAAAGGCAAGAGTAACAGGAAAACATCGCATAACGTGTTTGTGTAAATGTTTGGTGCAACAGGGATTATGAGAGATAGCAAAAACAACTTTACTGAGAGCTAGAATGGACAGGAAGATGTGGAGAGTCATGATCACCCACGTCCTGCAGGGACACGACATCTTTCAGAAATGGAATATCTCATCTGTCTACTAGACACTAACATTCATTGTTCAACCTCCGATAATTTACCTTATTTTGCTATGATCAGCCTTACTGGTGTTCCCATTAACACACCATAGGTCTGAGCATTTCCAAGTCAAAATACGGTAGCATCACCTATTATTATCGTGTTATACTGCTACCCATTGCCTTTTCACACGTCAAAGTAGTTCAATCCAAAATACCTATGCACGATGCTCTATATGCGATAGAGGGAGAAAAAAGAAAGAGAAATATAGTCTCAAGGCAACCAGTGACGACTGAACTAAATACACGGAAGAAGAACGCATACGCTCGACAATATAAACACATATTGTGTTCTGTCTGAATAAATGGCAGGTTAAACAACAAGCTATAAAGGTTGTTGTAAGAATAATAAAATATATATAAAAGTGTCCTTTAAACGTATGTATATCATCAGGAACAATTTTGTAGACAAAAGATATTTAACACATTTTCGAGAGAAAAAACATCCTAATAAAACAACTGTAATGGAAGATATAATTTCTAAATAAATTCACTCAGCAAAATTAAAAATACTAAAACCTTTTTATTTACTGTTCATTAATTTAATGCGGCTCATTTTGTTCCAAATATTGCTTACATTAACATGGCTTCCGATGAATTGGTGTAGATTATTCAGAAATCTTCTTGAATTTCCCCCGCCCCAAAATACATAAAATGTATTTCAACTTTCCATGAATCGAACTGTTCAATCAAAATCATGGTTTGTTAGATATGTGTGAAACTCACTTGTCTCAACTCATCACGTTTTGTATGGAGAGAATTATCCAAGTATCCAAGATTTGCGCATTTCTTAATTTGCATTGAGAAATATGACCCCTACATCGACCTAGAGAGGCCATCATAATGCGCATTTCACTGTACATTTGGCATCAGACTAGCTTATATTTCTTCTCCCACTTGATGCTGACTTCAGATTCGTCAAATCAGACGATAATTTTCTACTCAATTATCTAGTGACAGTTGTGATGAGACATCAAACTTTGCTATTTTTAAATCCTTTTCAAGAATAGAAATATATTATGAAAATTTAGTTTAGTCGATTGTAATTAATGATTATGACAATGACATTTTTTCGTCTCTGCCTCATGTTTGAGGAGAATTGGTAATTGACTGTTATTGACCCGATTTATTGACAGTTATTGACCCGAGTGATCGTTTCTGAAACGCTTGACTTCTGACCCAGCCTCACAGATCAATCAATGCCTTTTTCTATTTCTTTCAAATTTTCTTTCAACAGAATGTTTTTCTCTATGCTAATAAAAATGAAAAACCACATGAATTGTCCTGTTAACTTGCTAATAAGTAATTACTATGATCATTTGGTATTCATAATTTGTACTAAGTGGGTATCGCAGATTTTATAAATGCATCAATGAACCGTTTGATAGCAGGTAAAAAAATTGTTTTGCGACTCTCTTAGATAGGAAATTGCCAGCATTGAAAACTTACGTAAACTTGATACCCGGATCATTTACTAATGTCTTAACCATCAAGTGAATCATATTTATTTTTTGATGGGCCTGAATACTAATAAACACAGTTCATGATGTCTGCTTATTAACAAAATATGTTCCAATAAACATTTGGAACTTGCATTGTAGCTAATTCACAATTCGCCCTTGCATGGAGTATTGCTGCCATATATAGTCTGGTGCCCCTTCTGTTTGCCTCGGGGTTCTTGATAGGCTCCAGAGGCGGATATGCAATATAGTTGGCCCTGCTCTGTCATCTCGTCTACAGTCACTTTCTCACAGACGCGCCGTTGCCTCCCTCTGTCTGTTCTAGAAATACTTTCATGGAAATTGCTCCGAGGAGCTGCATTCGCTGATTCCCAGACGTCATGAGTTCCAGCGCCCTACGAGGCTGGCATCCCGCTCTCACCCCTTCACTGTCGAAACTCCTAAATGTAGCCGTCTCTTCTACTCTAATAGCTTCATGTCTCGTACCTCTCGCCTGTGGAACTCCCTTCCCTGTTCCTGTTTCCCTGTGAGCTATAATCTCCAGCTATTCAAGTGTAATGTCAATCGACATCTGCAGTTGCCTTGATCTATCCACTACCCTCATCCTTTCTTCTATCACTCCTATCTGATCTTGCTCTAAATTTTCTGTAACCCCTTGCGTGCTAGTGGCTTCCCGCCTTGCTTGGGGTGAAATGCTTAAAAAAAAAAACTGATAATTACGTATTTCCAATAGTCGGAATTTCATTTTCGTTTCGTTTCCTTTGTTTTACGGCATATAAATCCCAATGGGTTATTTAATGGCGACAAAATTTTTATTGCTGGAAATATATATATATATATATATATATATATTTTTTCAAAAATGTATTTTTGGTAATATTTTCTCCTACAAAATATCTATTTCTGCTAATATGTTTTCTTCAAAAATGTAGAGCTGGTAATATCTTCTTTTTTCAAAAATGTATTTCTGGGAATTTTTTTTCTTCAAAGATGTATTTCTGGGAATATTTTTGTTCAAAAATCTGTTGCTGGTAATATTTTCCTCGAAAAATGTAGAGCTGGTAATATTTTTTCCAAAAAAATGTATAACTGGTAAAAAAAAATGTATAGCTGTTTGTATTGCTGGTAATATATATATATATATATATATATATATATATATATATATATATATATATATATATATATATATTTAACAAGTATTGCTGATAATAATTTTTTTCCTTCAAAAATTTATTGCTGGTAATAATATTTTTACAAAGTATTTCTGGTATTAAAACATATTTTTACATTTTCATAGTCTTTTGACACCAGTTTGGGGGTTAACTATTTGCCCATATCTGGGACCCTAACAGGTGCTACCACCACAGGTCAGTGTGGACCTGGTAACACCAGCAATTGAGAGTTGGTTCCATGCTTCTCAGAACCTCCTGATCATAGGACTTACTGTTGAACGTAGTTTATCGTCTTACCCAGGACGCGGATGTAGTTTATCGTCTTACCTAGGACGCGGATGTAGTTTATTGTCATAACCAGGACGGTCGGAATTTGATAAAAATAAAGTATCAAATGCTGATTTTCAAGGCAGAAAACCAGGCGCGCGTCTATACCCCGCTATGTCTTCCCTTCCGTTGTTACTGTAGAAACATTAATAGAATTAAATATCATCCTGAAAATCTATTAATTAATATAAATAAAAAATATTCAAATATTAATTCCAATCGGCCGACATTGATTCCAAAAGAAAGATTTTCTTTGCTTGCGTTCTTTTTTTACCTTTGTTTTGGTTTGTTTGTTTGTTTGTTTATTTGTTCCTATCTTCTCACTCGTTTTTAAAATGTCAGATTTTTTTTTCATTTATTTATATCGAATAATCGATATGCAATCCAAAATCAGTTGGGGAAAAACATGATAACCAAACAAGAAATGTTATCAAGATGCAAAAATATTGACATTTAGATAAATGTTTTAAAATTATCAAATAAATATCAATTTTTATTTAATTTTCAAATAAATTTGTCTTTAAACTCTATACATACATTATTTAAGAATATTTAACTTTTAATTTTTATTTCAAAAGTTTCACTTCAGTTACTCTGACAGATATTAAACTCATTCAACTGATCGCTTAATGATAACAGCGATCAGTGATACTTACTCCTACACAAACTCAATCATAAACCATTTAGCACCGTTCATAATACGTTAATGATAATTATTTTACATGTGTACATAATTATAAATGGAAAAATCTTGTAGCACCAAATCTTTAGACAATATTTATACTGAAAATGTCAGTCGAAATTCTGTTATTTAATCAGCGTTAAACATCAACTGGTGGAGTCAGAAACACTTTAAGTCTGATCTCCTTCATATTGAAGTGTTGAGCTATGAACGCTGCTTGAATCGATAGAAGATCTACAAATGTTTAGAGAGGGGGTGGGGAATGGAGACAACTCTTCTCGTTGAATCCCGCCATTGATATTTGATTCCTGTTTCATGAATGATTCTTGATTTCAAATTTGAGAGTTCCATACTTACCAATTATTCAACCGTACAATTCTTCTTCTTCTCTCGTCCTCTAACATTCACATCACTCTAAAACTTCGTGCCATTTTGAGAAGAATCTAGATAACATCCGAATTGAGGAGCTATCGGCCATTATTCAAGAATTTTTTATTTAGAACTCATTCACTGACATTTTTAAGACTTTAATAGTTTTGAAAGAGAAATTTCACAGGTAAACCAGTCGAACATTTATTCATTAATAACATTGCATAGATAGATAGATAGATAGATAGATAGATAGATAGATAGATAGATAGATAGATAGATAGATAAGTAAATAGAGGGGAAGAATGAGAGATAAATATACGAAGAAACAAATGTATAAAATTTATATATGTATGTGATAGATACTGAACAGAATCAGATAGATAGATAGATAGATAGATAGATAGATAGATAGATAGATAGATAGATAGATAGATAGATAGATAGGAAAACAGAGGGAATGAGAGACAGTTGAATATACGAAGAATCAAATGTATAAAATTTATATTTATGTTTGTGTGCGTGCCTGAGCGTGAGTGTATATTTAACCATATATATATATATATATACGTATATTTGTGTGTGTACACTCACTCATATATTTCTATGTGTACAGAATTTGAATCCTAGTAAATGTTAGTCAGACAACTGTATCGATTCTGAAACAAATAAATCCGAATATTGAATACATCTACTTCGTAAATTTCGAAATTTTATATATGTACACGAATAATGCAGCAATACATACACACAAACACACACACACACATATATATATATATGTGTGTGTGTGTGTGTCTGTGTCTGTGTGTGTTGTAGCCTGCGGTTTGTTGCGCAAATTAGTTTACATGTCTACATATGCGCACCTGTCTTTATTTTAATTATTAGGCGCCCAACTACTCTGAGAAAGCAAGAATAATTGGAAAAAATTCTTTTCGTTAATAACAGAATTGAGATCTACTGGCAAGTCGAATCTCACCATAACTTAGAGGTGAACACGCAGGTCAAGAAGAAGAAAATAAACTACGTAGATAGATAGATAGATAGATAGATAGATAGATAGATAGATAGATAGATAGAACAGGTTATGAACAGGTCATTATATGAGATAAATAGATATTTATAGATAGATCATTATATGAGATAGATAGATAGATAGATAGATAGATAGATATATAGATATGATATATAGATAGATAGATAGATGAATAGAACAGGTCGTAGATATAGATAAAATAATAGAAGAAATGGTATTGAATGAATGATGAATAGATAATAAAAAAGGCGTCGATAAGGGAATGTTGGAAATTAATTATAAGAAAGGAGAAGGGAGGAAAAGAAAAGAAAGAAAAGAAAGAAACAACTGGAAGAAGAATAAGGATTAGGAAGAAGAAATTATGGGGGAAAAGAATGTAAGAAAAATGAGGAAAGAAATGAATAAAGAAAGAGAGGGAATAGAAGAGAGAAAAAAAGATAAAGAATGAAAGGGGGGATTAAAAAGGGAGGAAAAAAGAGACAGAAATAAAAGGAATGAGGAAGAGAATGAAAAAAGGAAGAAAAAGAGAGACAGTAACAAAGGAAGGAGAAAGAGAATGGAATAAGGAAGGAAAAGAGAGACAGAAAGAAAGGAATGAGAAAAAGAGAGAAGGAAAAAAGGAAGAAAAAAAGAAGCAAAGGAAGGAGAAAGAAAATGAAAATATAAAATAAGAAAGGATGAAATGAAAATCATTTCTGGAAGGAAAAACAAGATGAAGGAAGAATTATTGGAAGTAAGAGGGAGAATCAAGAAGAAGAAAATGAAGAAAAGGCGAAAACGAAAATATAAGAGAGAAAAAAGTGCAAATAAAAAAAAAATAGGGAAAAATTATAGTTTGGGAACGAGATCTAAAATACTGAATAAATATGATCAAGAGAAAGGAAGGAAGTAGAGAATGAATTAAAGGAAGGAAGGAAGGAAGGAAGGAAGGAAGAAAGGAAGGAAGGAAGGAAGGAAGGAAGGAAAAGAAAGTATTAAAAGAAGAAAAAAAGGAAAGGAGTCCAAAAAAGAAATGAATGAAGAAAGAACAGATCGTATGAAGGTTTTTGCTTTTCTGTCTTTGCTAACTGAAAATAAACAGAAAGAAAACGAAAGAAAAAAGAAATAACTGTTAAGAAAGGGAAATGGAAGAAAAGTGTGAATGGAAGAAAGAAGTAGCGAGAATAATAGAGAAATAAAATAGAAAAGAGAGAAAGGGTTAAAGAGAGAAAAGGTTAAGGAAAGAAAAGTGAGAAACGGTTATAGAATAGAAAAGGGAGAAGAGGTTAAAGAAAGAAAAGAGAGAAAGGATTAAAGTGAGAAAGGGTTAAACTGAGAAAAGAGAGAAAGAGTTAAAAAGGAAAAGAGAGAAAGGGTTATAAAAAAAGAGAAGTAGTTAAAGAAGGAAAAGAGAAAAAGGGTTAAAGAAAGAAAAGGGAGAAAAGGTTAAAGAAAGAAAAGAGAAAGTTAAATTATAAAGAGAAAAAGGAAAAAAAAATATGACCGGAGGAAAGGGTGGGAAATAGGAAGGAAATCCGGAAGTTGTAGAAGCGGATAAAAGAAAAAGACATGTCTATGGATAAAAGTAGAAAAGAGAAAAGTCATGAAAGAAGACATAATGACCCGAGGGAGATATGAAGTCGGTTGGAGGGAAAAAGAAAAACGGAGAAGACGAAACGAACATGGTCCCTTCGATGCATTGTTTATTCAGACTGAGAGCAAAGTATATTCGGAACACGTTCCTGTTTCAAGTATCGTAACAAAGAAATTTTGAAAGCTTCGCTTCCTGTTCTTCTAAGAAACCCCAGACATCGAGGAAGCGTTGTTGGGGCAAAAGCCAGGGTCTGCTACCGTGATGTCCCCCATGATTTCGCTTGGAACAGTTGGTGCGCATGAACGGACTCGACAGGCAGACACTTCTTCGAAGGTCAAAAGTTGATACACGCCTAAAATAGACAACGACCACATGAAAAGATGGGAGCAAAACATAAATCAAGAAACAAAGATATTTTTTTGTCTACAAGCATCACTGATTTCTATAGATATGTAGAAAAGGAAAGTGAAAAATGTCAACATCGATTTATACATACGTTGCTTTTGTACACGGGGGCTACGTACGTATGTAAATAGTCATCTGTGGTGTTTTAACCTGATGCATAAAAAGATCATACACACACACACACATATATATATAAATATATATATATATATATATATATATATTATAAATTAATTGATTTAAAATATGGTTTTTCGCTACACAGTAATAACCATGTTTAAAAAATGGAAGCTAAAAACTTTAAATTTAATTATATAATTAAATTAAAAGCATTAGTTCCGTTTCATCTTCAAGCGAATATCGAAGATGAAACGGAACTAATGCTTTTAATTTTATTATATAATTTATTCGAATATTATAACATTAATATGTTATAAAATCACTACAAAAATAGCCATTTTGTTTGAACACTTGTGGTGACTTATCAAGTGAAGGTGCTGAAAGAGTTTTTAAAAGATTCAAATCAATCAAACAATCCTCGCCAGGGGAAACACTGTTACATAAGCTGGAATGACCAATCAAAATACAAGTAGATGAGAATTCAAAAAACTTGACAAAGAACCTTGGTTATAATAATTAATACTTTAATGATAGGGTTGGACTAAAATAAAAATCATTCTAACTAATTAATATTAAATTTTACTATAAAATTGAAAATTAAAAATTACCAATTAAATTTAATTTGTATTAAGTTCAAAATATAAAATTATTAATACACACACACATATATATATATATATATATATATATATATATATATATATATATATATGGGTATTTAGGCAGCAATCCTTCTTTCATGCACATTTCATTGAATTCGACAAAGTGCTCATATTTAGTTTTTTATATAATTTCTCATGTCATCTAATATTTTTTATTCTTTTTAATGATAAATTATATAAAAACTGTCGGAAAGTTTTTATATAATTTATCATCTGAAAAGATAAAAATTATTAGATCACATGAGAAATTGTATAAAAAAACTAAATCAAAGCACCTTGTCTGTCGTATTCAATGAAATATTCATATATATATACATATACTTACATACATACACACACATACACACACACATATATATATATATATATGTATGTATGTATGTATATATATATATATATATATATATATATATATATATATATATAGTGTATTGGGGC
The DNA here is from genome assembly GCA_903632075.3 of Acanthosepion pharaonis. Lineage (NCBI taxonomy): Eukaryota > Metazoa > Mollusca > Cephalopoda > Sepiida > Sepiidae > Acanthosepion > Acanthosepion pharaonis. The sequence goes on along the minus strand of CAHIKZ030000263.1, from coordinate 226,486 downwards.
ACCAGATCACTATTCAAACATATATTGCTAAATAAAACAGACAACGAATGTCTATTATGTCTGATCATGAGCCGTTTTAAACTTAGTATATTTTTTAATTACATTTCAAACTAGTCACAACATTAAATTGTATCTAGACATAAAGTTCTGTTGTTAATATTTCATTCTCTCACGTGGTACGACGTCATAGAACTGCAACATGAATTAACGACCTGCGTCTGCTATTCTGCGACCGTTATCGTTGCATAGCAATCTTCTATGTAAAAATAAGAGAATATCATCTTTGATGGTGAATATCTTTGTTGAAATGTCCTTATAACCACTCTCAAGATGGCTCATGTGAGCCGAAAGCTTAGATCAAGGAACAGCATAATAAAAAAATATCCAAATGTTGTCTTTATTTTCTCCCAAAATTAAATTAACGCAAATATACGAAGTTTAGAACGGCTCATGATAAAACATAATAGACATTTGTTTCCTGTTATATTTAACAATAGATGTTTCAATATATATATATATATATCAAAATAATCAAAGGATTTATTTTTAATCCGACATTTTTATAATTTCTTCGTCTATCAGCTTGCACATTCGAAAAATTCTAGTAGAAAATACACTCCCCGTCTCGATCCAGCGTGCTTCACCGTTCAGCCACGACATTTTTATTACTTCAAACGTTATTATAACAGATACTCCGTATTTGAAATACATGACCTTGCATGATGCGTCGTTCACTGTAGCCAAGATGTGAAGCGCACTGAATCGACCGGTGGTTTTCCTTAATTTGGGGGCAGCATGTTCGATCCCTGCCGGGGATCTCATTTATCTTCACTAGTATTTCTCGACTGCGCATTCTGATAGTCTTAATACACACGGTTTCATAAACAAACATAGGACGTCTATTTCAAATACGAAGTGCCCGCTATAATAACGTTTGAAATAATATATGTAACGTTTTTGTGCTGATATATAAGATCTCAAGTAGGAATCTACGCAGGCGACACTAGCATTTACACTTGTCTCAGAAGCAAATCCGCCATTGCTGACAAAGTTAACTTGGCTGATGATCTTGAAAACGATCTCCAGTCTGTGGTTGACTGGAACAGGAAATGGCTTGTGAATTTTAATGCAACGAAAACGAAGCTGCTGTTATTTACTCACCATAGAGAAACGTCCCTGCCTCCTATCAGCTTTGGTTGATGCTCAACTCCACGGGAACAGCTCTCTGCGCTTTCTAGGAACAATTACATTAAATTCAAGGCTGCATCTACCGCAAGGAAAGTTGATTCTCTGTGTCGCGCCAAAAGATTTTTCTCATCTGAGTCCATCATTCAAATCTACCAGGCATGGAATACTGTTGCCATATTTGGTTTGGTAACCCCTCTTTTCGTCTCGAGGTCCTCGACAAAATCCAAAGACGAATATGCAATTTGATCGGTCCTGACTTGGGGTTTCGTCTCCAGTCACTTTCTCACCGACGTAATGTGGCTTCCCTTTGTCTTTTCTATAAATATTTTCATGGCATCTACACTGACGAAATATTTTCACTGGTGCCCCGACTGCAGGAATTTAAGCATGCTACTAGGTTGGCATTTCGCTCACAGCCTTTTACTGTGGAAACAATTAAATGTAACCGCCTCTTCTACTCCTTGCGGAAGTTTTTCTCTTCCTTACGGAATTCCCTTCTTCTTACTTGCTTCCCTGATGCTTCAAAAATGTAAATGTAATGTCAATCGACATCTTCTGTTTCTTTGATCACCTTTCTTCTTTTTATCCTTTCCTCACCCCCCCCCAATATCCAGTCTTTTTCCTTGCTTAACTCTCTGTAGCCTCTTGCGTACTAGTAGCACTCCTGCCTTGCTTGGGGTGAAATGCTTATATATATATATATATATATATATATATATATATATATATATATATATAATTTGAACCCTTGTACTTTCTCGCCATTCATAGCAAAACTTCTATTAACACAGTGTGGGATAACAAATAAAAAAAGTACTGAAAAGAAAAAAAAACTAAATGAAATTGGCTAGAATTAAAAAAAAATATATTAAATTCCCAGCATCCCTCGTTCGTGAATAGTCGTACCAAATTTAGTCCGATGAATTGATTAGGAAGGTGTTTTGAGTGATCACTTGTGATGGCAAAGTTATGCCTCGGTTCATCTTCTCAACACAGGGGGCAACCTCAGGTGCCTTGAGGGGGTAGTTCTGCCCTACGTCAAGAGGGTGGCTGCTGGAAGATCCTATGTCTGTAAACAGGACTCTGCACCATGCCATACAAACAGACAGACAATTTCTGCGACCACATCACCCCTTACATCTGTCTACCTAACTCCCCAGACTGCACCCACCGTTGATTATTATGTGTGGGGTGCAGTTGATATGAGAGATTAACAAAATTCCTTGTAATAGCAAAGATGAATTGAAGGCAAGGATTATGGCATACATAAACAAGGGGACTGCCCATAAGAGTTGCAGGGGATTCTGAAGTTGTCTGGAGGCCTTGGTTAAAGTCAATGGCGTTTTTCTTGAAGACATTTACTCTTTAGTATTTCAAGATATTTTTGTGTAATTTAGATATTTTTTGTAAATATATTTGTTAAAATAAGATGTCAGTGTTATTTTACTTTTTAATATCATTTAGGCAATTTATCCACCTCACCATATATGTATATGTATGTATGTATATATATATATATATATATATATATATATATATATATATATATATATATAAATACCTCCATCAGATCGCTAAAAAAGAGCATAGCATGATGAAAAAGACGCCAAACTTGACGAAAACAAAATTTTATCGTCTAAATGTTTATATTATTATTAAGAGGAAAGAACAAAGTATTTTTTTAACTATTTTTTTTAAATTTCCTTCTTTTTAGAACATTTTAACTTTTGATTAAAAAAAAACTTGTTTGTCTTTGTATCAGCGGAACTAGTAAATAACATATACAATTTTAGCGCTTTTTTTTTTTTGTATGACAGACATTAATTTGGAAAATCTTGCAAAAATAAAAATAATTGTCGAATATTAATGAAACTTTCAGAAACTATTCACAAATGATGGAAATTATTATAAATATGTTTTCTTTTTTTAAAGTCATGGCAAAAATATTTTTTTTATACTTAAAACCCCCATAACTAATTTTATGAAAATTCTAGAAATTCAATACCATTCAGTTTAATGATTATATTAGTTAAGAGGAAAAAGCTTTAAGGAAAGTAAATCATGTTTATTTTTATTTTTTTTTAATTGGAACACCCCCCACCTAAAAATCAGCTCTGAATTGTAGCATACAAAACTCAATAAAAGAAAGATATTATTTAATTTCAAATGCTTTTAATTGTTTTTATGAATAGGGATAATATTGTCTGAAAGCAGAAAATTTTCGGTGAAAAATGAATTTTTAAAACAATTATCTATTATTTCTTAAATTATTTTATTATTTTTACATTAAAGTTGTTAAATATTCTAAAATTAGTGAAAACGACATTCAGTTTAGTCAATGGTGTTATTAAATAGATCTATCTTTTAACATTATAAGTTGTACAGCTTATAACAATCAGAAGAGCCGAACTGTATAAAAAAAAAGCTAATCCCAGATTAAAACAGCTCTAATTCAAATTAACGAAGACCAGCAAGTATACAATAAAATGTCGCGCGAAGCGTTGTTCTCCGTTGTTAGGACCTCTTTTTCTTTGCAAAACACGTATGGAGACGTTAATTTGATTTTTCAATTTCAACTGAGAAGGGCACCTACAAGTATTAGGTACCTATCTAATGAAATTTATATGATCTTATTTTTATATTTTCTCAGTTATGACGTTTTTCCATAAATGAAATATCAAAATTAATAATAAAATAAATGGAAATACAAATAACACAGTAAAATGTAATAAATGTACATAAAATTATAGTATTTTATGTACACTTCTGATAAAATTTCATAAGAAAGGTACCTATAAATTAATTAGATACTTTTATGAAATTTAATCTCAACGGCCTTATTTTAATTTTTTTTCTAATATATTCTCCATAAAGCATCGTAAACGTAAAGGTGAAAGCTAAGTATAAAAAGTAGAGTTTTTCCTTAAAAATAACGAGATAAATAAGTTGGTTCACTTAAATGTAAATAATTATGTCACTTCTGTCCTTCTGTATGATAATTTTTCCTCACGTAAGCTGTCAATACGTGTTGAAATCATCATTCATCACCAATCAAAGTGACACCAAATGTTATGACTTGCTTTGATTTATTTTTAAACTACAGCTTTTCGTCACAGAAACTAAGTAATGCTTGTTTCAAAATATTTTAAATAAACATTATAATTTATAATTTTCTTAAAATAAATTTTGAAAAAATTATAATTGATTTTTAAAAGAATTTAAAACTGAGATTTTCATTTTTTTATAAAATAGAAAAAATGGTTGGCATGATTGAATATATGTCAATTTTGCTAACTCAGAAAAGCAAGATTTTTAACGAAAATTTCAGACGTGCTAGGAACGATTCAAAAATGTAAAAAAAAAATGATTTTTCTTCTTAATAATAACAGAAACATTAAGACGATAAAAGTTTGGAGTCTTTTTCATCACGATATTTTCTTTTTTTAGAGATAACTATATATATATATATATATATATATATATATATATATATATATATAGAGAGAGAGAGAGAGGGGGGGATAGATAGATAGATAGATAGATAGATAGATAGATAGATAGATAGATAGATAACATATATATAACATATATATAACATATATATATGTGTGTGTGTGTAAAACATTATGCATCAGTAGAGAACGATGCTCTATGATTATTTATAAGTATTTTTTCTTAAAACTGAAGAATTTGTGGGTTCTGAAAAGGAAACTTAAAATTATCCCAATAAGAGTTTTTATTCTCTCAGCTTAATGATCCGTCCCTCAGGGAGGATTGGATTCATGCCTTTTCGAAAAGTGTTGGAAATAAGCATGAATAATACAACACAAAATGTAATGTTAACAAAATGTATTGAAAAAAAAAATATTAATATTTACAGTTAGTTTGGTATATTCTTGGGAAGACTGTTCCTGCATAATGGGTTGACTAAATCGCAGTCTTCCGTACCAACCCTATTTATATTTTGGTCGGTAGTCCCCTTATGTAAAATTAGGTGTATCATACCCAAAAAGAAAATATTAATAGCCGTAATTTATTGTTTTACTTCCCCAACAAATCGAACATTTTCTTGTTTACTTCCATCTATATATGTTTCATGATTTTGTACGCATCAATATATGAACATGAAGATTGAATTCTGGTATCTGAACTGCAGGATTTAAGAGGCAGATCAGATTATAGGATTGCATAAGTAGGTGGATATATGCGCTCTGATTAGGATCAAATATTTCTGACCTACATACTATACATCATATCATAAAATATTTTCATCAAATTCTAGTCAGATTAAAAGAAATTGAACTAAAGGATTAGTATTTACATAATACTTCCGAGCATTCTGAGATAGATAGATAGATAGATAGATAGATAGATAGATAGATAGATAGATAGATAGATAGATTAAACAGAGTAAGATAGATTGATTAAACAGATTGAGATAGATAGATAGATAGATAGATAGATAGATTTGAGATAGATAGATAGATAGATAGATAGATAGATAGATAGATAGATAAAGACACCGAAGTAGATAGATAGATAGATAGATAGATAGATAGATAGATATGAACAGACTGAGAGATAGATAGATAGATAGATAGATAGATAGATAGATAGATATGAACAGACTGAGATGGATAGATAGATAGAGAGAGAGAGAGAGAGAGAGAGAGAGATGAACAGACTAAGATAGATAGATATATAGAGAGAGATATAAACAGACTTAGATAGATAGATAGATAGATAGATAGATAGATAGATAGATAGGAAGGAATGTATTTTATACCTGAACGTGTATTTATATTTCTTAATATGGCAATCCTAGATTGACATTTCGCAGGATTTATTTTCACAAAAATGCAAAGTATGCAATTGTGAATTTGGCAATCCTGGTAGATGTTGTGTCGTCAAAGTTCTTTATACTCTATTGTAATTTTTGTTCACTAAACCTTCCCCCCAACACCAATCACCAAAAATACCTGATTAGATCCAAACATGCTTCAAAGTTTTCTTTGGTTGATATTTCATAAAATATTTTCGAATGTCGGGGAAAACGAAGTATGTATAACATGAAAGTAAGCGGAATTTCGGATTTAGCTGAATTCAATGGCGGTTTTTCTCTTTCCTTGTTCGAAACTATATCAGCCATTTACGCCAACCAAAAAGAGAGCTTTCATCTCGAAGAAACTGGAATGACTTTTGTTCTGTTAGGATAAAATAGAAAGAATGCATGTTTGGCAGAACGGATTGATAAGCGTTCCCACTTGACTGAAAATCAGACTTGCTTTTAGATGAACGCTTACTTCAACACACACCTGATTCTCTTGGTCAACCGTTAAAATGCCACTCATATTCAATTCCCCTACTTTTCGCAGAAAATGTCCATTATTTCTCTGAAAACCTACTACGAACAAAACAAGTGCCAATTTCTTATACTAAGTATTGAGAGAATTATTTTGTATTTGACAAGATATCACAAATGGAACAGGAAGGATTGAATGTCTGTAAATATTTTTATGTTTACAGACAGATATATAGAAAAGGACAGAATAAGAGAGAAAGATTTGATATAAATATATACCAAATATTTGACCAAAAATTGAAATTTAAGCGCAACAGAAATACACGTATATTCATTTCAGTTTTGTTGATCATTCTAAATGAACAAATCGCATTGCAATTGCAAATTAGACCTTTAACTGTCATGTGACATTTGTGTCATTTACATAATTTCCGAGTGAATTAAAGTAAACAAGGACTTTAAGTTGCATCAGAAAAATGCGCTTATGTGATAAAACAGTATACATCCCAAATTGCAATATTATATGGACTGACCAAAATTAACGAATAAAAAAAAACAAATGAAAACTACAGATAAAGTTCACTTTCTTCAGAAACAGTCATTCACTCCTGTAGTTCACTGCTACTAAAAAGCAGGGTTTTTTTTATCCTGATGATGGCCATGCTGACCGAAACTAGTCGAGGAACCCAAATTGAAATAATAAAACAAAACTGTTAATATACAATCCAGTGTGTCTAAAAATTTTTATTTTATATATATATATATATATATATATATATATATATATATATATAAACATATATTGTTAAATGTAACTAATGTCTATTATGTTTGATCATGATCACTTCTAAGCTTCGTATCGTTGCTTTAATTTTAATTTAGGTTAATTTAATTATTTAAGCTTAGATCGAGGAACAGCATGATAAAAAATATCCACATAACTTAAAGCAAATATACGAAACTTAGAACGGCTCATGATCAAACATAATAGACATTCGTTGTCTGTTATATTTAACAATATATGCTTGACTAATGATCTGCTGCGCCTATACAACACATATATATATATGTGTATGTGTGCGTGTTTGCGTGTGTGCGTCTGTGTGTGTGCGTGTGCGTCTGTGTGTGTGCGTGAAAAATTAGATCTTCAGTCGATTTCCGTCAACTGATGTCCTAACGCTTTATTTTTTTTAAATAAAAAATTTATGAAGGCCATATTATTTTAAATAAATAAATGAATGGCTAATTTTTCATGCTGACAAAGGTTACAGATATTGCTATGCTTGTTGTAAATTTTTAAATTTTCCTGCTTGCAATCGAATCTTTTTTTATTTTTTATCTTTATTTTCTACACATTGTTGGCTAGTTTAGAAGACGTTCTAAGGCTTTCTAGCTTAAAAGATGACTTATGATTGTACTACCTCTTCTTAAAGTTACCCTCAGTACACCCTGTGTATATTTTTTTTATATCTATTACTTCTGCTTTGTAAATTACTGCTTCAGTTTTGTAAACTTCATCCAATGGACATCTATTTTTATTTCTACATTTACATATTTCACTGTTAACGATATCTTGTTGCATGTTAGTTTTGACATTTCTGGCGTTTTTTCTTTTTCTTGTGGTTTCTAAATTACTAGCACAGCTGTAGCCTAAGTTAACTATGGTTTTGTTAAATATTTTATGTAATTCAGAATTTGGGGGAAGTATTTAGTAAGTTATTTGAAAAATATTTTCCTTATTTTACACTTAGAGAACTAGAAAGGATTATTATAAAAATAGACATAAAATGTCTATATGATTCAATGAAAGATGCTTGATGAAGATATACTGCCTGAATATACATAAATGCATATATATATATATGTGTGTGTGTGTGTGCGTGCGTGTGTTTGTGTGTGTGTGTGTGTGTGTATTGGTGTAATAGGAAAGGAGAGTTAGATTAATGATCCAAAGTTCTTTAATATGATTTTATTATTAAAAAAACAATGCTTGATACAAAAGTAGAGCTTAAATTATAATTATTTTCAAAAAAATATGATTCCATCGCGACACAGAACTTACTATGTTTCGAAATTTGACTCAAGTCCTAAAGTTTAATTACAATATTTTTCGAAACTTGAGAATAAAACTGCACTCTAAATTTTAAAGTTTAATATTGAAATTAAACATTTTATAAACGTTTCATCATTTTTAAACGTTGAAACAAGATATACAGTTTTTAGTGGGTATGTACATGTTCTAATGTAACAGTGCATAATAAATAAATATTTACGGCTATACTTTTGAATTGAACTGTTTTAAATTGATGTTTTGAACGCTGAAATCTTACTCTTCGTTCGTTTGAATTTATTTTATAGATATATATATATATATATATATATATAGAGAGAGAGAGAGAGAGAGAGAGAGTGAGGGAGAGGGAGAGAGAGAGAACCACTTTGTGTTATTATGTAAAATATAATGCGTATGCAAAAAATACGTTTGTGTATATATGTGTATATTGTGTATATATGTGCGTGTGTGAGCATGTGTGTGCGTCTGTGTGTGCGTCAAATTTTGACGTATGCGAAACCAACAGTTTAGTTTAGAGCTGAACAACTTGATTACACGTACAGATGATTGGGTTAAAGTGGTGAAGGCTTGTGTTGAGCCATCCACGCTTTTCGGAAAGACCAATAACAGAAAAATGAGAGCACAATGTGCAATGAAGTCTTCAAACAGCTCTCTTCAGGTTTGAATTTGGCTTTTTTCTCCTTCTAGATTGGCTACCACCCCAAATATGATGGGAGATAACTCAGTCTGATTTTCTATTTCTTACTTTTCCAAGGACATTTGTGCGAAATGTACGAAAAAGAATCGATTAATATTGAAGTCTGGTGCAAGCCTGCCTGCCTGCCTGCCTTCCTTCCTTCCTTCCTTCCTTCCTTCCTTTCAGAGTAAAATACGGAAACTCCCAAAAAAAAGGTCGGAGAAAAGTTTAGAAAAATCTGCCAACCAAGAATGTCAAAGACACAAAAAGAAAAAGACAGAATAGGTTATTCTTCTTTTGTTTAGAGCATGTGACACAAAAGCTACATTGCTAGAAGAAGCAGCAACATTGGTAAAGTGATTCCTTGACGCATATTCTGTAGAACGAAAAAGGACCATGTATATCTGCAGCTGACAAATAGCTTCCCGAAGATAAATATAAACCTCTGAGATATTTCTGTCTTTCTATCACGATGCATTTTTCATTACAGACAAATCTCGCAAGATTCCATACAAATATAAGACCTGGAACAATATCTTTCTTCAAATGCGCGTTCGGTTTCCTACTTTTTAAGAAAACTACAATTATTTGGCTGACGCATAAGTGAAAATATTGAAAAAAATTATATTGCAAAGCTTAATGCATATTAGACGTTGTACAGGCATTGAACATTAAACATTTTGTTTAAATGAATATAAAATTTCTTTATATATATATATATATATATATATATATATATATATATATATATTAAAGGTAATTATTCCGTTAGTATATAATCCTAGTGGATCCTAGTAATATAAAATATTAAAACTGATCCACAAAAAGAGCTCAATGTATTTATTATACAGAGCAAATAAATAGTAGTAAACCATAAAATCCAGAATTACAACATATGGGGGTAATTTTGGATTTTATAATTACTACTACATATATATATATATATGTGTGTGTGTGTGTGTGTGTTATTTTATATGCGCAGTACTTAGCGGAAAGCGCTCAATATTAGTGATAGAGCTAACATATTCAGTTGTATGGAAACCCAGGGTCACAAACTCATATCCATACAACTGAATATATATATATATGTGTGTGTGTGTGTGTGTGTGTGTGTGTGTGTGTGTGTGTGTGTGTGTGTGTGTGTGTGTGTGTGTGACAAGGTGGAAAACTTTTCTTGTGACGCGTGTCGTCCTTTATTACTTCATCGGGGACTAAATTTATTATGTTAGTGCAACTACGCATGCGCATGAATAAGGGATGCTGGGAATTAGCTCGTGTTCACTCGCTGTGATTCACCAAACATTATTTTCAGGAATTAATATAAAACTGATTGTAGGACATTGCAAATGTGGATATCGAAGTGATTGATGTTTGGCATCAGAATTGGTACTAAGTTTGTTTTATTTTCAGCTCATGAAGAATTAGTTTGAGAACTAAATCCATTTCGCCCAATTTAGCCTTCCAAGCTCACACATGTCAGATGTTAAATAAAATAAAGATAAATTTATTGTTTTATCGTCATTAATTGAACAAATCAAATTTATTTAATTTATTCATCTTAGATATTGCACCAGCTTTTATGTGGGTGTACAAAACTACATCTACAGATAATTGGCCATGTGTAGTTTTGAAAATGCTGATCGAATTTTGGAATACAAAATCAAATAGCACAAGGATTCATATTTAGGACGCTTCCCTTGAATTCAGTTCTGTTCTTTTACAAATAAGCAAAAGAATTGCGAAAGAATATCTGACTTTATAGTACAATACTATTGGTGAAATATATATATATATATATATATATATATATATATATATATATATATATATATATATATATATATATATATATTAATTAAAAAACAGACCACTTTAAGGTACCATTACAATAATTTATTTCACCAAAATCCTTTTTGAAGGACTCCGGATCATCAGGTAACACTTCCAACAACGAAATGAAAGGAAAAATGGGATTAGAAATTGATGGGTAGTGTAATTTTTGTAATTTAGCAGGGAGGGTGAGAGTTGTAGTTAAAGAGACAAGGTAGAGTATAGGGAGGGGTTAATTGCATATCTCTCTTAAGCATGTTTTATATTGGGGTAGGAGGAGTGACCTAATCGTGACCTATTTAGATGGTTAACTTAATGGAAATGATATATAGGAATGGGAGGGTAGTGGGGGGAAAAGAAAAGGAAAAATGGAAAAGAGATAGACAACAGTAATACAGATATATCTAAATGAGTGTTACGGCAAAGAGAGAGGGGGAGAGGAAAGTGAACTGAAAGAGGCTGTAGTTTTAACAAAATTATGTAAAAGATAGATTTCAATGCTTGATAGAAATTTAGATGTCTAAAAAATGATGAATGTTATCAATTTAAACATTTAGTTTTTTAAGTAAACAGTTTAGGGACTTAATATAAGTTAACTACTATTTTTTATTAGCACATTTATCGAGAACATATTAAAGAAATATTTAAACTTATAATAGTTTATTTACCCGACCAATTGTACTTTCATAATATTGTAAAAAATTTTTTTAGTAACAATAACATCTATATTAGTTTTACTTTAAATCTAATTTATGAATGCAATTTTTCTTTATTATTATATGGGTAAACTTAATTAAGGTTTAGGTTTCATTATTTAATAATATTTGAGGGTAATAAAAGATTTTGTTTTCTTCTTATATATATATATATATATATATATATATATATATATATATATATATATAATATAAAAGAAAAATGTCTCAAAATTTTTAAAAAATCACTTATATTGTTGAAAATCTTTATTATTAAAAGGAAAAACTAAAAAAAAATTTGATTATTAAATTAAATTTTTGGTTCTTTTTAGCACCTGTCTATATCTCTGAGATGAGGTATTATGATTATTTGTATCATTTACATTATTCGGACTGTTATCTTCATCATCATTGCCATATTAACAACGTTTCGGCCGTTGAGACACCTGGAAAAGGCATGGTACGTGGAACTAGAATAATCTACCCCTAAATAAAGGGTTCCGTTCGAAATGTCAATCACCTGAAGAATGCCGGTGCGTACAACGGCCGAAACGTCGTGAATATGGCAATAAGGATAACTGTCCGAATAATGTAAATAATACAAGTAATCTTTTTAGCACCTTCAAAATTCTTTGGGTCTAGTCACTGAATCTAACCAATGATTTGTCTAACCAAAGATTTATGAAAGAATATCCGATTTTCCTTTGATAGCATTATTTTTCTTTATTTTTTTTTTTTTTTTTTTTTTCAGGTGAGATGGAACGCCTTCAAAAATTCTGGTTGGCCGGCGCTTGTAAGAAACAGGACCAAACGGGAGAATCAAGTCACTCCCTGGGCATCCTGAACTTTACGTCGGCCTTCATTCTTTTGGCAGGTGGAATGGTCTTAGGCAGTATCCTCCTGGTCGTTGAACATTTTTATTTCAGATTCGGGCGGAAGACTCTGCAAAAATGGGACAAATGTGGATGTTGCGGACTTGTAAGTTTGGTAAGTATTTCATTTTTTTTGTTCTTTGGTTTTTGTTTTTCGTTTTGTTTTGTTTTTTGTTTTGTTTTGTTTTGTTTTTTCGCATTTCATATATTATTCTCAATCTTTGATATCAGAACGATTGGTCGATCGGTTGACTTTCTTCTTGATTATTATGTTCAATTTTATTAATTAGTCTTCTCTTTTTCTTGATTCTTTTTCTTGATTCAGTTCATATATATATATATATATATATATATATATATATAGATAGATAGATAGATAGATAGATAGATAACTAGACTCGTTTCGAAAAACCCTCGAATTTTTTATTTGTTAATCAAATCAATTTCGAGGGAAAAAAAGGTTTTAAAAAAAGAAAGAGCTACAAACATGAACTTCTGCCGACAAAAAATCGCACAGATGCAGGTCTGAAGCCCAAAGAAAAAACTCCGATACGAGTAACAACTAACTAACAAAAGAGCTCAATACAAGCCAAGCTTTCCCTGACGATCCGTTTAGGTGAAACCTAGGTAGGTTTGTCTGGCTCACTAGGTGTATCTATATATATATATATATATATATATATATATAGAGAGAGAGAGAGAGAGAGAGAAGTGGCATATTTAAACTAATTTAAGCACAATTGACGGGAAATTCGAATGAGATTTGAGTTCGTATATTGAGCGAAGAAACATTTTTAGGTGATGGTAGTAATAATGTCCATACAATTCCAATAATCGAATTTCTTGTCTTTTGTGATGTCAACGAACACTCGTTGCCATTTTTTGTGATTTCAACGAATACTCGTTGTCACTTCGTAATACCTGTTGTAGTAGAGACTTTGTAATCGCAGATACAACTTATAGTAACGCCGTTGAACAATACTGGTGTCAGACGCCTTCGAATATCACTCGCACTAATAGTACTTGCTTGATAATATTTGCTTTAATAGTAATCCGTATAGTGAATAGAATAGATAATAGCGTTCCATATAATGATAGAGAAGAAATCCAGATCAATTAGACACACGCTACCCCCAGCCATATATGAGTTTCCTCTATGCTCACGTGGTCTTTAATAATGGGATCGCCTGTGTTTGCTAACTGGCGATCTATGTTCAAACTGAAGTGTCGGCAGCGACACTTTATTCCTATATAACATCGTGCTTATCTTCTACTTATCACATCCGTTGTTCTTAATAACCCCACTTTAAAATCACTCATACAAATATGTATGTGACTATCATTTATATCTATTTTATTTGAAAAACAATCCATAAACACCCATTTAGATGGGAAATGAGCAATTTGTTATTCGTCTTTTAAAAAAATTAGAACCAACAACTGTCATATATATATATATATATATATATATATATATATATATATATATATATATATATATATATATTTTATTCTTTCTATTTTGTTCAATTTATTTTCGGTCATTTTATTACTTTGAAATCCCATATTTCAGGTGTTTGGGTCAAGGTACTAATTTTCGCCCTCCACTTCAAGTTTGTTACATGCGTGCATGCCGAAAATACTCTGTCTCTTTCTAGATATATATATCGTCTGGCCTAGGGCGCCTCGAGGCAGTGTAATGGTTAGCAAGCTTGTATCGCTAGTACAATTACGACTGAGTTGTTAGTTGTGAGTTCGATCCTCACTGGGTTCCCCATACTTTCGGCCTTGTGCCACATCTAAGCTACGCTTGGAAAATCAATATATACCGTCTGGTCCGCACTCCTTCCACGTCTAACAGTGGCAGAGGATCATCTCTTGTTCCCTGTTCAGGATATGGTTTACATGTTCTTTCTTTCTTCTTTCAGGGCATTAATGATATAACTGTCTTATCTTTAGGGTCATCGGACTAATCAGCGGCTGCAACTTTTCATTATGAGAGTACCAGGTTTGCAGTAAGCTGGTCGTTAGGAGCCCGAACTCTTTGGTAACGCTTAGGGTGGGGCTTCTTTGTTCAAAAGTTACTTAATATCGAGGTATTTGTAGTGCGCAGCAGTAGGTGTCCCTGTATGTATTTCCGGTGGGAAACCCTGAGGCCACATTATGTTCTGTTTTCAGCCAGATCCGACTGGTCCGTATTGCCGTAAACGACGAAGCGTGATAATTATGTTGGCCTTTTCTTTTTCTCCGCAATACAAATTTCTTTATAACAAACCCGACGAAACGAAAAACGAGAAAACCAGTAAACAAGAATCCACCTACATATTGACCTGCAGATAGGGTTTGTTATTCTTTATGATGTAATGAATATGCATGCACCTGGGTTCCAACTCACAGTAATATGATTGGCTGTTGTCAGCCATAAATAGAGACTGATATGGAGGCTCAGGACTACGTCTCTTGACGACGCCTATTGCCTACGCCTTTAGTCTTCGCCTATTGCCTACGTCTATTGCCTACCTCTATGACGAGGACCAGTCCATTACGGTTACCTGCTAGATTGTCCTACCCGGTGACAGTAGTCCCAAAACCACTTTTCTACTTCGAAGAAATATATCCCTTTTCGGGACATATCACTTTACATGAGGAAAATTGGATTCGCTGTTCTTGACATGGAAATGTTGTGTTCGATAACAAGACAAGATCCTAAAGTACCAAGATTTCAATAAAACATTAGATTCCTTTGTATATTTTCCAAAATTTTTAAGATTACTGGGTAGGTTTGAAAAAGTCGAACGCGTCATATTCGTCAAGTAATTTTTACGGATTTTTACGTATAAAAAATAGATTTCTCAAATATCAGGCCATCAATAGAGCTATCAACACCTTATACAACCAACCAACTCCGTATTAAAAAAAATGCTTTTCTACGATATTTTAAAATAATGTAAGGAATATTTGTTTCAAAATAGATTAATTAAGCTTTAAATATTTCTTAAATAAAGTTTCAGAGAATACTTTTATTTTTTGAAAGATTTTTTTAATTAAGAGAATTACACAACTGTAAATAGGACTAAAACCAGGGATTTTTAACTAAAAAAACACATTCCAATCAATTTAAGTTAGAAATACAGAAATTTATTTTGTCTATTGGAAATATTAAATTTAATCTGTTAGCTTAAAATTAAATCTAAACTGTGTGTGTGTTTACAAGTAGTAATCTCAAATAATTATTTCCTATTTCACTTAACATAGACTTACTTGTTCCACGATAGATTCTATTTGAATAATGATTCGATAATGTCTCCATTCCATAAATCACAGGTTCTTATGCACTGTTAATTCTCTTGACAATTCCCAGTCATAAAACCCGTTCACTCCTCACGTCACTGGTGAGACATTTTGATAAAACGGCCTCTTATTTTGTTTAAAATGGATTTTATTCACTGACTTTTTCTCTTCTTCGTTTACTAGTAACGAAATCAATTTTCATTTTCGCAATTGAAACAGTCGCGACATGATTGCCTTCCCCACCCCAAATTCTTTATCTTCACATTTCATTGCTTTTCAAATTCATTCGTCACAATAGAACGTTGATATCATTTAGCTGTGACTTTTACAAAATCATTCACACCCACGTAAATGGGTTGCACCATTCATCTACCTTCTCTTCGGAATACTGAAGAATGTTTAAGGATATGAATATAGACCAATCTGAATTTCTTTAATTTAAACAGACTGCTCAGCAACATAACTACATAGACATAATGTATGCATATTTAGTAAACTTGTTCTAGCAATAGATATCCAATATGGATCACTGAACTATCAACAGTCTGCGAGATTTTTATCGCAATAAAGGGGGATTTTCTTATATTTTCAATGTGCTTACCGTAGTCTAATACAAGGCCACAATATAGTATCAATATTGTGATTTTAATGATAATGTTATTATTATCAGACGATGTGAAAAGAATTTACATAAAATAAATAGACAAAACTTGTCTATATTATTTAATGAAACATGCATCAATGAAAAAATGCTGCCTAAATACACACAATTTAAATTACATGATCCAGCAGCCCAACAAACTATCAACACTTGGAATTATAAATTATGTAAGCCGGAAGCTTAGATAGGATTAAAAAATATGTATCAATATTGTGGATTTTCTTTCCTCGTTTAATGATAATGTTAATAAGCTTATCAGACGATATGAAAAGAATTTACATAAAATAAATAGACAAAACTTATCTATATTATTTAATGAAATATGCATCATGATATATATATATATATATATATATATATATATATATAGGTGGCCACTCGTATTTGAGGATACCCGTTTACTAGGGCAGCAAGCTAATACCTATTGCAGACGCCTGCTCAGGCGTATTTGTGCTTATTCAACACCACAGAGCCCACCTGTGGTTCATATTGCAACTGTAACTCGTTGTTGATAGAATAGAAATAATGGTCAGTCTTTTTATTAGTTCAATCCGCTGTAAAATTAATTAAAACAACAATGATTACCTTCATTCGGTTACAGACTCAACTTTTACCTACTATATATATATATATATATATATATATATATATATATATATATATATATAAGTGAATATTGAAATCATCAGGATGATTTCTTGCGTCTAACATACATGAAACAGTCTGTCGCCTCTGAGTACTGACTTCAATGTTCCCTTTTATATTTACATACGCTCTATCCCTGATATTGAGTACTTTATTCCATAAATATAGCACACCTTAAAACTATATTTCTTCATAGATAAATAGATAGATAGTTACATTGATTTGAGTTTGTGACCCTGGGTTTCACGTCCTTTGCGACCGTCTGTCTGACAATCGGAAGAGGCATGAAACCCAGGGTCACAAACTTACATCAACGCAACTAAATATGTTAGTTCTATCGCTGATATTGAGCGCTTTCCAATAAGTACCGCTCATATATAATAAATGAATAATATATATAAAAATTGCATATATATATATATATATATATATATACAACATTATACATACATATATATGTATATATATATATATATTAAATTGTGTAGTATATATATTATATCATAAAGAGATAATTATACAAAGAATTAATTAGCTATGTTAATGTAACTAATGGCGAAATCTCTTCGCTTACAAAATTAATAAGGCATTAACTTACTAATAATTCAGTGAATAATGCAAACCATATATTTAAATTGTTGTCTGATTTGATGCTGCAAAGCTGACATTACTAAATTCACACAAAAATTCTCATTTGAAATATTTAACTAATAACTCTAGTGTTGCGACACCGCACGTTCCAAAATTCTATAACTGCCAATAAATATCATATTTAAAAAAAAACAACTTTTGGTCTACACTACATTTATTTCGTCTAGTAGTTTACCTGCAAATGGAAGTATTATGCCCTGAGGATGAAAATAGGTAATTATCGAAAGTACTCGGCCCAGAAACATGATAATGAAGATGAGAATAATACAGATAATAATAATAACAATAATAATGATGATAACAAAAACAATGGAGGTGGTTATGAAGTGATAGTCCCCGAGCCATAGGAGTGACGTTAGGGTAGGTAACGGGCAGTGAAGACCGAAAAATGTTTTTTAATAAGTTTTGTTAGCGAAGAGATTTCGACATTAATACATTAACATTGCTAATTAAATTAATTCTTACCTCTTTATTATATATATATATAAAACAGAAGACGACGATTGACATTGCATTTAAATTTTTGAAGATTGTAGATAGCAGGGAAGCAAGAAATCGAAAGGGAATTCCACAGGCGAGAAATTCCAGAAAATAAAATATTAAAATAAAACAGAATGTTGCATTTAGGTCGGTCAACAGTAAAACAATGAAGCCTAGTTACCAATCTAGTACCACATTTAAATCCATGCAGTCAAGTCACTAAGGAAAAGGCCTCATCAGAACAGTCGGCATGAAAATAATGGTAGAAAAGATAGAGGCAAACTATATATATATATATATATATATCGAAAATGATCAATAAAGAAACGGAAATCGTTATATATATATATATATATATATATATATATATATATATATATATATATATATATAGTATATGAACAAAGATAATGGATCTTTTGAAAGAGATAAGTTGTGAAAAAAAAACTATGAAGGTAATATCAAAAGAAGGAAGAAATGTGTCGGCCCCCAGAGACTGACGACTTCTTTTTTATTATGTTCATTTGTGCTCACCATTTTGGTAAGTTCCAAGCAGTAAAGAAGCGAGGGAAATTCTGTTGACTCTTTTCCCGCTTAAAATAAGTTTTATTGAAGACTACCGACAAAGAATCTTACTTATTATAAAACCTAGGTTGTGAGTTGTGTGTGTGTGTGTGTGTGTGTGTGTGTGTGTGTGTGTGTGTGTGTGTGTGTGTGTGTGTCTATACGTTTATATATTGGATCGGATTTCCTACATTTTTTTAATCCATTTCAACAAAACTTCACAGGACTACGTAAAATTACCTTGCGGTGGTACTGACAGCGCCCAAAATTGGAAAAACACAATTGTTTTTGCACGAAATCAATTTGAAAACACGATTAAGTGGCATTATTGAAAGGTGGACAACTCATATCGAGTTATACTTATTATAAATCCCAGATTGTGTGTGTGTGTGTGTGTGTGTGTGTGTGTGTGTGTGTGTGTGTGTGTGTGTGTGTGTGTGTTCGTATATATATGGGATTGGATTTCCTACATTTTTCAACCGATTTCAACAAAACTTCACTTTTTTTTGGCAGGTAGCATTTCTTATTGTCTTGCTCACTTTTTTCTTTATTCTTACATTCAGAATTCTTTAAAAATTCTATTTACAGGACAATTGTTTATAATAAAATTCTATTTAATCGGTAGACTCATAACGATTGAAAACAATGTTTTTGTTTGAGTTTGGGTTTAACCAATTCGTAAAAAAAAAAATAATTAAGACATGCGTGTCCGTCAACCTTAAACAATAATCTTTGTCAATTTTATTTTTCAGTCTTTATGATGGTCGATACTTGATCTATCTCTTACTGTTACATCCCCGGGCAACGCTGGGCTCTACTGCTAGTTATTGATAAATTTTAATAACATTCTCTTGTTTTTACACATGAAAGAAACTTCTAAATAAAAACTTTGATCTACGGCAATAAAAAATATACTTATCTGTTTAATATGCGTATATCCTTAAGCGATTTTTCATTGGAAATCAATAGATAATCATCAATTGATAATATAAAACATTTTCCAATAAAGAAATCTTTCGTTCATAATTTAAGCATAAATGGCTTATTGGCAACTACATAATCCAAGAAGTTACTAAATTACTCCAAGAGATTAAGTCAATTGCTGGAATATTTACCTGTGAATAAATCAGGTATACGGTCACATCACGTTGAAACACCAGTTCTCGTAGATCACCGAAGTTAAGCAACGTCGAAACTGGTCAATACCGTGATGGTTGATCGCTTGGGAATACCAGATGCTGTCAACTTGGATGGGCGGGTGGTGTAACGGATGATGGCATTAAATAACACATAGAGGTTGATATGCCACTAAACAAGAACAACCAACCAATAATGTGAATAAAACTGGAAGAACAAGACAAAGACAATGTTATTTCCAAGTACACAGTTCTTAATTAGAAATGAGACAAAAATTGGTAGCAATTTTGAGCAAAGTATGTACAATTGCATTATGCATTTTGTTAAAAATTTTAAATTTAGGAGCCTTACACTTGTTTTATTTTCCTTTTTCTCTCTATTATTTTGTTTTTTTTTTTTGGGGGGTTGTTTTGGGGGGGTGTTTTTTTGACTTATCAACCCTTTGCAGGTTATATAAAGTCAGGAAATATTTTTAGATGGTACGAATTTTTTAGAGATAATTATGATTTTTACCGATATAAGTTCTAATAAGCCCATAGCTTGGGGGAAGAGATGTATTCATGCCTTTCCCAAAGGTATACGCGTGTAAATGAATATAACAAGCGCGACTTGAATTTGAACTCGGCTCTCTGATTTTTCCGATTCCCAGCCGTTATCCATTACACCATCCGCACATCAAAGCTTACAGCACCTGGTATTGCCAAGCGGTCACCCATCTACGTACTGTGGAGGCTCGACGTTGCTTAACTTCGGTGTATGTAATTAATGCGAAAATAATTATAAAATTGTTCTTAAAAATAATTTTTTTTCATTTTTTACGCGTATGGCTTGTACGTTCGTCCAGTCTTTTCTCCCTGGTTAAGGGTTAAATAGAAGAATACTGCCGAAACGGACATTATTTTCCATTACTAAATGAAAATATCGAGTAGTTTAACAGAATATAAAATTGTTTATTAGAATTAAATGATAATAAAAAATAAATTATGATTTAAATATTTTTTTTTTATTTTTACAAGAATTTAAAATATTTTTTATTATATTTTGCTGAATTTGTCTCAAAACGCTGTTTGCATAAGACTAAACATTCATTATTTTATTTTGTGCTCGTTCACCAGTACACTGTGGATATAGACACAAAACTCAGTCGTATCTGTATTAATAATACCGTGTGTCGCAACCTGAATACACATGCAATCAGAGGGGGTGTGCTTCTCTTGCCAGAATTCCCTATATATTTTCACAGTAACTGCCATTTTTCCCAGAGAATATATTTTCTTTGTAACCAGAATTCAATATTTACTAGTTTTAGTTTAATTATGTAAAGAATTAAAATGTCTCAATGTTAAAATGGCGAGGGCCCGTTTGCCTGCATTGAAAATTTGCATTTAATATCTGTTTGCCGTGCAAGTCCTCATGCAGCTATTGAAGAAATTAATTTTTTTCTTTTACACATGAACATCTTATTAGGTCAATTTCAATTATTTTCCTTTTAAAAATACATAGGAAGATGTTCCCGTTAACACAGTATAATATATAGTTAGTTAAATATGGCGGACAACAATAAGAATTGATTTTTCATTTACTTAGATTCTCTCCAACTCTTCTCCTCTCGCCTCCTCTCTCCTCATGTTTCTCTCTCTCTCTCTCTCTCTCTCTCTCTCTCTGTCTCTCTCTCTCTCTCTCTCTCTCTCTCTCCATATGTTTTCCCGCCTTTCCAATCGAACCATATTCGGATCCGTCAGTAGAATCAAAGCGTGTTGTTCACGCCTTTCCTGTCACTTGTAGAAACCAATTATCGCGAATAATTGAGGTCAAGCCGTTTATGGTTCACTTTCGTCGCCTTAACTCGACAAAGACTCAACACTTCTGATCTACTGTGAAAGTGATCGACCAATCAGCAAAGATCTATGGTTGTTCAAATACATTCCTGTCTACTAGTCGCTCTAAACCGAAGTAGTTTTATCGATAAATTCTAGTCTATTCCAGAATTCGCCTTAGAAAAAATGATACCGGTTTATGTCCAGTTGGTCTTTACATCTTTCTCTCTTAAATTTCAAATAGACAAATACGAAACAAAAATACATATCAGATTAATTGATTTTCTCTTGAATTTGTTATTCGATAGCAACGAAAAACAATTCACGACTGCGTTTAGATTCTTTCTCTATCTGTGCTTATGAACGATCGATTTTCATTTGTTTTGAATACAATTTGCTGCAGTTACTTCGATTATAAGCCACATTAATCACGTTCTGCAATTCGACAAGTGACCAAAAATTACTCATGACCTTGTAAAGCAGTTGTGGCTGAATGTGGCTATTATGTAACAACATGTTAAATGTTATTAATCAGATGAATGTGATGATCGGATATGAGAATCATTTGATATTCAGGAATTTACGAAACACATTAATACTAGGTTGGTCAGAAAGTTCTGACTCACTTGGAAGCGAAATAGAATTTTATGGAGCAACACCAACATTTATTCTTCAAAATAAAGTCCATTATTCTCGATAATCTTCTGTCTGCGATCAGCCAGCATCCGAATCTGTCCCAGATACCAGCCCGCTGTCTTTGAATCTAAAAACTGTAAACAAGCTTCCTTCACTTCATCAAAAGTAATGAATTGCTGGTCGCGGAGGAAGTGTGCCAATGATTGGAATAGGCCATAGTCACTCGGGACGATATTGGGACTGAATGGTGGATGTGGAAGAATCTCAACACAGTGTATGGCCTCGAATTGTCTTGCTAAAACAAAGTAAGACCTTGATTGACCAAAGCAGGATACTCCTTCTTTAGTTTGTCGTACACGCGGTCTAGCCGCTGGTAATAGAGTTTAGAATTCATGGCGCGACCGTGTGGAACAAACTCGAAATACAGTGTTCTTTAGACATTCCACTAGACAGAAATCAAGATTTCCGCTTCTTAAGTGTGTCAGGACTTTCTAGCCAATCTAATATATATATATATATATATATATATATATATATATATATATATATATATATACACAACTCTGAATTCAAAACCTGCGGAGGGTCGTTTGGGGACCTTGTGGCACGTAGTGTACCAGGTCTCTGTATTCGGCCCTTCAAAAAGTGTGGATGGTCCTGCACGAAACCTTCACCACTATAATCAGATCTCATGTGCTGTTGTCAGGGTGTCGGTTTGCTAGGAACTGATCTGCTTGACCTTCATACGTCGAATTCGACGGGAGAATCGAATATATATATATATATATATATATATATATATATATATATGACAGGATACCCAAGATCCTAATGTACAGCCAATTAAATCAGGACTACAGCAATGTAGGACTTCCATGTCTAAGACACAAAGACAAGCTGAAAAGCAACTTGTCAGCAGTCAATATACCACATAACACTCTTGAGCGCTTAGCTTTGGAGCGGGTAGAATGGAGATCAACGTGTTTTAGTGGACTCAGCAATTTTCAATCTGCTTGTCTGAATTATCTTCAAGAAGTGAGAGCAAGATCTAAAACGTCAGCCAGTCTAACAGTGATCTCATCTGACAATCCTCACACTTGCTCCATATGTGGCCTCCTTTGCAAATCACTAGCGGGTCTTAAATGCCACTTAAGATTATCGCACAAACTTTCTGAACTGAATCAATAAGCTGTCAGTTCCTCATACGTCGAAACCGACGGGAGAATCCATTATTATTATTATTATTATTATTATATATATATATATATATATATATATATATATATATATATATATATATAGATATATATAATCTTCAGGCCTAAAGACTGCATTCAAGCATGCAACAGACTGTCGCCACTTGTGTACAATTTTACATTTACATACGCTCTATTTCTGATTTTGAGCACTTCTACCCATAAATACAGTACACAGTAGAAGTGTTGAATCTCTGGTTGCAGAGGAAGTGTGCCATTAAGCTGAATAGGCCATAGTCACTTGGAGCAGCATCGGAATTGAACGGTGGATGTGGAAGAATCTCAACACCGTCCTTTCTGTTTGAACTTCTCCTTAGTCAATCTGGCAGTGTATGGCCTCGAATTGTCTTGCTGAAAAAAAAAACGACCTCGACTGCCCAAAGCAGGATAGTCCTTCTTTGGTTTGTTGTACACGTGGTCTAGTTGCTGACAATACAGTTTAGCGTTGATGGCGCGACCGTGTGGAACAAGCTAAAAATGCAATATTCATTGGATATTCCACCAGACAGAGATGAAGTGTGCATCGTCTGAAATAACAAATATAAGAATCATCATCATTGCCATCATTATCATCTGGTTCTGGTTCGAATTCTTACATACCAATTATCTGAGTTTCTGTTAATTATTTTCCTGTTTACTCAGTGACGTTATCAGTCCATTTTTCCTTTTGCCTGCCTGTTCTTCTGTCGCCTTGTGGAAAGTTTGTTGGCTATTATGATGTGTTTCGATACCATTTCAACTTTCTTTTACTGGCGATGGATATGAAGTCTTCAAATCAGCTTGTTTCTTGTTTAAGGATGTCTCTCACTGCGCGCCATTTTTGATGCAGTCGATGTAGATTCGGTCGGTGGCATCTCATTTCTACTTGAATTCCTTGTTGCGTTTCTGCTGTTAATGTCCAAAATCGCAAGCGTACAGAAAGAATGTGAAGACAAAAAAACTGAACATTCTGATCCTTGATTTCAGGCAGGTGTTCTTGTTCTTCCAAATGGTTCTAGATTTTGCAACAAATGACATTATTTCTGCTTCCCTTGAAATGATTTATGTTCTGCAGACTTCTTCTTTGATACTCAAACCAAGATATTTGAATTGTCTAACTACTTAAGTTAATGATCACCGTTTGAAAACCCTTTCTCATTGTTAGTCATGAGTCACTGTGCCATGTGTCCTCAAGGAAGGCATACTGGATAAAGGCGTTAGTTAGATCCAGTGACAGAACCCAAAGAGTGTGAGTTCAATACTCGGTTAAGGCGGTGGAGATATGATACTCACGTTCTTACACTGTGAATGTAAAGTCGATTACGTATCTGTCTATATTTCTGAGATGAGGTATTTTGTACACTATTTACATTATTCGTACTATTGTCCTCATCTTTGGTGCCATATTTATTACAACGTTTCGGCCTTTCAGTATCTGTCTATATTTCTGTGATGAGGTATTATGTACACTATTTACATTATTCAGACTATTGTCCTCATCTTTTGTTGCCATATTTATTACAACGTTTCGACCTTTCAGTATCTGTCTATATTTCTGAGATGAGGTACTATTTACATTATTCGGACTAAACTTTGTTGCCATTTATACAACGTTTCGGCCTTTCAGTATCTGTCGATATTTCTGTGATGATATTTATACACTATTTACATTATTCAGACTATTGTCCTCCTCTTTGTCGCCATATTTATTACAAAGTTTCGTCCGTTGTACCCAGGTGGTTGGAAGGACACATGTTTCAGTGGATAGAGGCGTTGGTTAGATCCAGTTACAGTGCCCAAAGAATGTGAGTTCAATACCTGGTTAAGGCGGTGGAGAACTTTGAGAGTGAAAATAATGAGAGATAACTGATAACTGACATCCATTAGACATGGCACGTGGAACTAGAACAGTCTACCCCAGTGAGCGAAATAAAGGTTTCAGTTCGACATTCCAACCACCTGAAGAAGGCCGGAGAGTACAACGGCCGAAACTTCGTCATAAATATGGCAACAAAGATGAGGATGATAGTTCGAATGATATAAATAGTAATCATGAGTTGTTTTCTGGGGGGTTTTTTGCCATTAATCGCTATGCCATATCCGGAAGGTGTGCCATTGATTTTCTTTCTCAGTCTGACGAGTTCGTCTTCTTTACCAACCAGACCATCTATATCGTCTACTAAGCAATGCAACTAGATGACCAACAAAACTCCAATCCAATTTCCCGTGCTGAGAATGTCTGGATATAAAGTAATTAACATTTTATAGATTCAGAACAACACTGGTGAATCCTTATGCTACGGAAATAAAGATTATTCATGTTTCTTTGGGAAGACAGGTAAGTAAGAGCGGTGGTATTTAATGCTCATCAGAAAGAAACATACCTAATATGGCGAAGGTCGAAGTGATTCAGCTGTCAAAACATTTCTGTCCGTAGCACTTAAGGCCCGTCTACTCAGCAACTCCAGCCACACCCTATCTCCACTTTAAACATTGCTTTCTTCACCCAAACGTTTCTTTTTTCCCTTTCCATAGTAACTTTCCTTCCAACCTTGGGGTCAACCGTTTTCTTTTTCGGACTACCCTTTATCCTGATTGTCTGTTCCTTCGAGTCAATACTTACCACATTCCACGAAATAACGACTCTGCAACCAACTCTTCTCCATTGTCTTCCTGCTATCCTCTCTGACTTCTTTTACCCAAGCAGTTTTGGGCCAAAAACTATCAATGTTCGATTCGATGAAGAGACGAACGGGTCGGTTATAGGCGTTTGTGCCTTAGTTTCAAGAAATGCTATACATGGAAGCACACAAACAAAAAATTCGGAAATTGAGCCATTCACACTTATAAAGTCCATCTCTCTGTCTCTATCTATCTATCTATCTATCTATATATATATATATATATATATATATATATATATATATATATATAAATATAATATAGTTTTAAAAGTATGCTATATTTATAGGATAAAGTGCTCAATATCAGAAATAGATTGTATGTAAATATAAAAGTGAACATTGAAGTCAACCCTCAAAGGTGACAGTCTGTTTCATGCTAAATGCAATCATCAGGCCACGTCCTGGTCTGCGTTAAGCATGAAACAGTCTGTCGCTTCTGATTTTTGACTTCAATGTTCACTTCTATATATTATCTGGAGCGTAAAAATGATTTAAGTTTCTTTCATCTCTCTCTCTCTCTCTCTCTCTCTCTCTCTCTCTCCACTTCACTTTCTTTCAACCTCTCTCTTTCCACCTCTCTCTCTCTCTCTCTTTCAACCTCTCTCTCTCTCTCTTTCAACCTCTCTCTTTCCTCTTCTCTATTTCAACCTCTCTTTCCACCTCTCTCTCCCTTCCCACCTCTCTCTTCCTTCCCACTTCTCTCTTTCCTTCCCCACCTCTCTTTCCCTCTCTCTTTTACACCTCTCTCTCTTCCCACTTTTCTCGTTCGACCTCTCTCTTTCAACCTCTCTCTTTCCACCTCTCTCTCCCTTCCCACCTCTCTCTTTCTTCCCACCTCTCCCTTTCATCCTCTCTCTTTTCACCTCTCTCTCTCCCCACCTCTCTCTTTCAACCTCTCTCTTTCCCCCTCTCTCTCTTCCCACCTCTCTCTTTCAACCTGTCTTTTTCCATCTCTCTCTCTTCCCACCTCTCCCTTTCAACCTGTCTTTTTCCATCTCTCTCTCTTCCCACCTCTCCCTTTCAACCTCTCTCTTTCCACCTCTCTCTCTTCCCACCTCTCTCTTTCAACCTTTTTTCCATCTCTCTCTTTTCCCACCTCTCTCTTTTCAACCTCTCTCTTTCCACCTCTCTCTCTCTCTTCCCACCTCTCTCTTTCCACCTCTCTGTGATTACATGTGTGCCTTTTTATATTTCAGCTTTCTTTAAACAAACAATATTTTAAATATTTAAAAATATTTTTGCAATATTTAAAAAGTATTTTCAAGTGAATATGATTTTAAAATATTTTTTGGCATATTAAAAAATTAATTAATTAATTAATCTGATTTTAAAATTATTTTAAGTACCTCATTTAGTACCTTATTTACCTCCACTAAAAAATCAGTATACCGTGATAAAAAAAAATATGCTCCAAACATAATGAAAAGTTTTATCGTTAAAATTTTTATGTTATTATTAAGAGGAAAGGTCAAAGTATTTTTTTATTATTTAATTAATTTTTTACCTCTTTTTAGAACATTTAAAATTTTGATTAAAAAAATTGTTTTCCTTGTGTAAGCGGTTGTACTAACTTTAGAATAGCAAAGTTGCACTTTTTTGCGGTTACAGACCACATTTATTTGGAAATTCTTGCAAAAATCAAATAATTGTCGGATTTTAATTAAATTTTCAGAACTTATTCACAAACGAATGAAATTATTTATGAAATTTTTTACTAGAAAATCTTGAGAAAGTCATAGAAATAATTTTTAGTGACTGTATTCATTAAAGGCAGAATTTTTATAAGAATTTTTTTTTTTTTTTTTTTTTTTTTGCAAAATCGGACCCGATCTTACCGAAAATCTGTTCTGAATCAAAAAATAAAAAACGCCATAAAACTAAAACCTTATTTAATTAGAGAAGCTTTAAATTGCTTTTATGGATAAGGACAATATTGTCTGAAGAAAAATTTTCGTTGAAAAATGAATTTTTACAAGATTTTTTTTCATCTTTTACAATTTAAAATTGAATAATTTATAAAACTTTTGGATCTTGTAAATTGCAATTTAAATCTAATAATTCTTAGGAAATATCGTTATTGAGTAAAATTATATTTACTAAACATATATTTTAAATCTTGCTACAATCTAAAGACCCGACTATTTTTAAAAGAATTTCGATTTGTTTTTATATATGTATATAGATACAAAATTATTGAAATATGGATGTACAAACCGATAAATTTATTCTTAAAAGGTCACATGTTTTATGGGTTGTCCCCCTTACGGGAAAAAACAAAACCCTAATGAAATCTGTCGTCTGCTACGCCATACTTAACTATGAACAAGTTCGGTGGTCAATCTGCCGTCAATAAATCGATTAACACGTCAACAAAACAAGACTCTGTGGTTAGGAAATGCTTGTATATAACATTTATGCTATAAGTAAGTAATATTTGTTTCAAATCAAACTAACTTTACTTTAAATTCGCTAATTTTCCTCAAATAACATTTCAGAAATATATATTTGATTTTTGCAAGATTTTTAAAACGGAAAATTTTGTTTAATAATATCCAGAAAATGGCTGACGTTATCGATTTTAAGTGGAAAGAAAATGCAAATCTATTCCAATCAATGTAATTTCTGTCTGAAAAACACCAAAGTATTTTGCTTAGCGGGTATAATAAATTTAATTCTTTAGCTTTCATAGATGAATTGAAAGCTTCAGCAAATCTTTTTTCATTTTTATAAATACATTTCAAACCTTGCGTAAACGCAATTCGTAGAGGTGCCTAATTTAATAATTTAATGAATAAGATTTAAAAATACGAGTTGTTTATACAGTAAGTATTTTTATTTCAACATTCTTCAAACAAAAATTATTTTTAATGTTGAAAATGCAATGTTTTATAACCTGAACCGTTAGTTTCCCAACAGATCATGGGTAGTCTAGGTATATATATGTTTATTACTTAAATGTTATTTTTAGTACATACTCGTATACACACACACACACACACACACACACACACATATATATATATATATATATATATATATATATATATATATATATATATATATCACTAATAGGTATAACAAATAAGCCGTTATAAAAAAGTGTAAAAATAAAAATAATTGCTCAATGTATGATAAAACGACTGCTTGCTATTTAATAGCTACATTTCGCATCGTTTTACACGGCGGACTGATGATATAAAGATGGAAATTTACTAGTCAACAAGTCTATCTACAATTTATCTTAATACAATCTTTACAAGGTACTACATGCTAGGCAAACTCGATCTATTTGGCAAGGACGTTAAAATAATCCTGAAATTATACTGGGAAGAAACCACCTGAATTGAGAAGCTATACAAGCATAGAAAGGGACGTAAAACAAGAATGTGACTTCTGATTAGATTCATTCAACCTCAACACCTTGGCTATCCCAAGGGAAATGCAACCAGGATTTATTGTTGGTGGGTGTAATCTCAAGAATATAAGATACACAGATGACACTGTTTTGATGGAAGACACGGAAAGAAGACTTCAGGACACCCTAGACAGCGTAAAAAGAAAAGCAAGAAAAAAGGGACGAAACATCAACTAAACAAGACAGAAATTTAAAAAAAAGCAAGAGTCAAAATGCGAACTGCAAATTGTAGATGTCAAAATAAAGCAAGTACAAACATTTAAATATCTGGATACACTTTTAACGAGGGAGGGGGGTAGAAAATGTAGCACCGAAATCCGAAGTATGCATCAGACTAACAAAAGATGCATTCCAAAATCTAAGCAAGGTGTTGAGAAAGAGAAACATTTTGTTAGAAACAAAAGAAAGAGTGCTGGGTTGTTACGTGAAGCCCCTCCTCGTGTGGCAAAAAATGCTGGACAATGTCCCAACAAATGAGAAGAAGACTGGAGGCAACGGAAATGTGGTCTACAGAAGGATACTGAGAATTCTAATTAACGGAGCGAGTAAGCAACAATGGATTCTTAAAGAGAATGGCAACAAAAAGATCACTTAAGCTCAGAATCATGAAAAGACAGCTGAAATTCCTTGAACACATAATGAGGAAAGGGGCATAGAAAACTTAACACTCACAGGGAAAGAGAAATAGGGAAAAGCAGCGAAACACTTGCCTGACGAGCTGGAATGAATGGATGACGGAACGGAGGGGCTGTGGCCTTGACAAAGAGAAAAACTGCTCAGATAGAATGGTATGGAGAGCCATGATCGCCCATCCCCTGAAAGGACATGATACATAGAAGATGTATATAAATATATATATATATATATATATATATATATATATATATATATATAGAGAGAGAGAGAGAGAGAGAGAGAGGAAGATATATATGTACATATGTGCGCTTATGTGTGTTCGGGCTCTGATATAATATATATGAGACACTCTACAGGTGATAGACATGTACCCATTAACCATCATTGTATGCATGTATATTCCATTGGTACAAAATCTGAAGTTCTAGCCCGGGTGACATCGGAATCTAGCAAGCCTTCTCCACTTGAGAAGTCTGGCGTTACACAATCTGCTCTTAATTTCAACATTTTGCCCATCTTCCTTGTTAAGTTAAACATCGTTAATATAAACTCTCACAACAACAACGTGTAACACAGTTGCAAATTATAGATATGCAGCCTTGCACACACCCAGTCTCATAATGAGGCGCAATACACTTGTGTGTGTGTGTGTGTGTGTGTGTGTGTGTGTGTGTGTGTGAACAATGAAAAAATAGTCAGCGCACTTCTAATAATATCACGCTCATAGTTTAATAGAAATATGTCGGACAACAAGGAGTGTTTACAGCGCAAAGACGTAGAATGGAAATCTCGATTTAGTGAATTAGTCTTGTCGAGAAAGATTAAATAAACGAAGATAAACACTTATTCTTAGCAACTGACCAAACCTGTAAAAATAATTCGAATCGTTATTTTGTTTCACTTTCTCCATATCTACGATTCCACGTCTCTCTCTCTCTTCTCTCTCTCTCTCTCTCTCTCTCTCTCTCTCTATATATATATATATATATATAATTATTTATATTATATGACGATATAAATATAAACCCATCATAAACTATATAATATATATATATATATATATATATATATATTTATATATATAATGTATTCACAGCATTCCTCTTTTATACAAGTTTCATTAAATATGGGTCACGGTACTACAGTTAAGTTTTTCATTGATTTTCTTTTGTTCTTGTAATCTTATTTTCTATACATAAATAATTCATGTCATTGTAATTATTTACATTGTCCGCAATTTGTCCTCATCTTAGTTGCCATATTCACGACGTTTCGGCCGATTAAATCTGACTGTCTTCAGGATCTGTCTATATTTCTGAGATGAGGTTAACGCTTTTACATTGTTCGGACATTTCCTGATCTTTTGTTCCATATTCAACTTTTCGACCGTTGTACGCTTTTCTTCAGGTGATTGGAATTTCGAAATAATTCCTTTATTGTCATTGGGGTTGATTGTTTTAGTTCCTCGTGCATGCCTCTTCCGGATGTACAAATTATCTCCCTTTAACTAAACTCACCAAGTTTTTCACCATTGCGTTTCGTATTGAACTCAAAATATACGTGGTCTGAAGTTGAGAAGGCC
Source organism: Acanthosepion pharaonis (assembly GCA_903632075.3). NCBI lineage: Eukaryota > Metazoa > Mollusca > Cephalopoda > Sepiida > Sepiidae > Acanthosepion > Acanthosepion pharaonis. The sequence continues at coordinate 194,415 of CAHIKZ030000263.1, read as the reverse complement.
GGATCACCAACGGCCTAAACCTCGGGAATATAGCTGAAAATGAGGATGAGTCCGAACAATTTAAATAGTGTAAATAATTTACAATATCTTATAGACAGATTAAAGTTCGGACGGAGCGTACAACGAAACCTCTTTAGTTAAAAATTCAGTCCGAACAATGTAAATTATAAATAATTACCATTCAATAAATGTTTGGGCTGCTGTGTGAGGCCTTCTTGTCATGATGCAAGATGACACCTTCTGGATGACCCTCGTTTGTTTTTTTCATTAATCAAAGTCTTTAATGTCATCCACTGTCACCTTCTGTCAGACTGAATTGGGTTTGACTGATTCGATCACCTCAGGAGACCTCTTCTGTAGGCCTCCCAGGCCTGTCTTCATCCTCAACACTATCCGTCCTTCTTTAAACAATTTAGCCCCCTTGTAGACATTTTTTTGGCTGAAACCATTTGACATTCTCCTATGAATTTCAACTGGTTTTATTCAACTCAAAAACTTGATAACTGACCGCTGTTCAATCCTGGAGCGTGCTTCTTGGTCGGGCCTTTGTTAGCGTCAAACTCCCAAAGTTGTTTTTTTAATCTGCAAAATAAATTAAATCCATGTGAAAAAGAAGTAAAACAAAAAATAAAAGAAAAAAATGAGGATCTGTATTCCTTTATAACAAAAATTTAAATTTATTGAATGACCCTTATACAATACCCCATCTGAGAAATATAAACAGATCCTGAAGAAGGGCGGAGCGTACAACGGCCGAAACCTCGTGAATATAGCAACAGAAATGAGGACAGCAGTCCGAACAATGTAAATAGTGTAAATAATTACAATACCTCATCTGAGAACTATAGACAGATCCGGAAGAAGGGCGGAGCGTACAACGGCCGAAGCCTCGTGAATATAGCAACAAAAATGAGGACAACAGTCCGAACTATATAAATAGTGTAAATAATTACAATACCTCATCTGTGAAATTTAAACAGATATTGAAGGATCGGTACGGAGCTGATATACCGAAAATATGGAAACTTAGAAAAGTCCCACCAGAAGCTGGCACGAATGTCGAACCATCTAACATTCCTTCACCGATGTAGGGTCTTAGGATTCATCCCTTCAGACTTGGCAATTCCCGTCAGTTTAAGGAGAGTCTGTCTGGTCGCAGAAAAAAGCGGACAGGCTCTTGTCTGAGAATGAATCTAGTACAAACGTTGGATTAAACAATAAACTGCACTCTGATATCTCCCAATCGCCCGTGGCCTTCTTCAACAGAATTACCGATGAAAAAGACAGAAAGAGCATCCAGCATGACCTGAATAAATCCTTCAGACACGAATTCGATGCAGTCAAGGCCCGCCAAGTACAAAAATTAAACAGATTAAAAGATCAGAAGGTGACGTACAAGGTCCATCAGTCAACACCAGCTGAGTGCCTCTGAGGAGTCAATACTGAACAAGGGTCTCAACTTCGCCACAACCATCAGGCGGATACCATATCTTGGACATCATTGCCCGAATCGACGAAAAAGCCTTGAACATTCCTGTCTCGAGGAGATAAGCTAAGATGGAAAGCGTGATAGATAGTGGAGAAAACCAAGCCACCCAAATCAAACATCACAAAACTGGAGAGGCTGGTAATCAGAACCCTACAGAGGAATGAAAGCATCATCATACTACCAGCTGACAAAGGCAATTCGACTATAGTGATGCACAAATCAGAATATATAGGAAAAACTTTATGTGCTTTGTCCTTTTCGGGCATAGGCGATCATGGCTCTCCACTTCCACCTATCCCCTGTGGCGCTCAATGTTTCCCCCTCTGCCACCTCCCCTTCTGTCATCCACTCAAGCCCTCCAGGTATGTCCTGCATTGCTTTCCCTTGTCTCTCTTTCCTTCTATTCAACCTGTGAGTATCAAATTCTCCAGGCCCTCCTTTCTCATTACGTGTCCCAGAAATTTCAGCTGCCTCTTCCTGATGTTTAGTATAAGCCTCCTCTTTGTTTGCATCTTCTCCAAGACCTCATCGTTGCTCACACGCTCGATCCATGATATCCTCAGCATCCTTCTGTAGAACCACATCTACATCGCCTCGAAACTCTTCTTCATGTTTGACGAGACCGTCCAACATTCACTGCCGTAAAGGAGGACAGATGTCACGTAACAGCTCAGTACTCTTTTCTTTGTTACCAAAGAGATTCTCCTGTCTCGTAATCCTCTGTCCAGATTTTGGAATGCGTCCTTGGCCACCCCAATACGTCTTTGGGCCTCATTGTTGTACTTACCATCCTCTGTCAAAATGCTTCCCAGATATTTAAACTTCCGCATCTGCTTGAGTTTAGTGTCTCCGACCCGCAAATCTCATGTTGGGCTCATCTTTTTATTGATGACTATGCATTCTGTCTTCTTGTAGTTTATGCTTAGTCCCTTCTTCTCGCTATCCTTCGCTACCTTCTGTAGGAGGTTTTGTAATTTCTTTTCCGTGTCTGCTATCAGCAATGTGTCATCTGAGTATCTTAAGATTGTGGTCGGCAATAGTGAACTGGAAGACCTCTTTAGAAATGGTAGCTACACAAAAGAAAAATCCAACAATGAAAACAGAAAAAAAACTGTCGCAGATCCTAATCAAGAACAAGGACCACTCCCCACCCAATACATACAGAGAGTTGTCGCAGTGTTACACCAAGCTACATCACATATACGGTCTCCCCGAAATTGCTACACAATCTTACCCCAACCGTCAAGGAGTACAATCCTCATTGATATACTTTTACCGATTTCGGTCTATAATACACACACACACACACACACACACACACACACACACACACACACACACATATATATATATATATATATATATATATATATATATTCTTCAAAAATTTCCTTCTTTTTCTTTGGACGAAAACTGCTTCAAGTCACGCTCGTTTGCCATTTTAACAAACTACCTTTTGTTGTTGTAATGAGCACCATTCATTTGTCATTTAGAATTATTTATAGATTTTACTCTTGACCTTTGCATTACCTATCGATGCTTGTAATAATCTATCAGTGACTATGAGATTTCCACCTGTCAAATGAAAATCTTCAAGAGTCTTTTTAGTCTATTCATCCAATTTTGATGAACTAGTGAATTTAGAGCAACACTACATCTGACCTCGAATAGATTATCGATATCAGACATTTTTAGTATGAGAGAGACAGAGAGAAAGAGAAAGTTAGAAGAGAAAGAAAGAAGATATGAAAAAGAGAAAGGGTGAAGAATATACTATGTCATGAGTTGGGCGTTAATGGCGGACTTGCAAGCGGACTTTCTGGTTAATGTTCGAACCCTGGTAAAATCTAGGTTTTTTTTAAATGTTAACTTTTAAGATTGACAAACATTCACCGCTTGTAAGTTGTTTTTTTTTTTTTTCGAATTTTGTATTTTTTCGAACTCGCTTCTTGTTACCCATGCCGGAATTTTAGTAGGGTCATTGACCCTTTCCTGCAGTTCTTTGGCTATTTTTGTGTGTGTCTTTTTCAGTGGACAATTAACACACTCTTCGGTGATTCCCGCCCATGTTTGTTCTGGTTTATTTTTCATCCATTCTTGCGTAATCCAATCTACTTCTTAGTTATGTTCTTTTGGGCAAGCCCATATTTTTCACAAAATCTCTTCCATTGTGGCGGGGCGGGAGTCACTTCAATTTTTTTGTTTGCCTATTTCTCTGTAAAATTTCTTTGCATCGGTTTGTTCTGTCTGTAGAATCTTGATCTTTTTTCATAGCGTCTGATTCTCTGAGACTTCAGTTGTATTATTTGCTTTATTTTTTCTTTAGCTGATAGAATTTCATTTTCATTGCTAATTTTGTATTTTCTTTTGATTTTTCTACCTATTCTAGTTTCTTCCTCGTGCCAATTCATTGACTTCTGATAATTCACTTCTAAGCTTTTCAATTTCTTTCTCTATTTTTCTTTTCCAATGTGGATCTTCATTTCCGTGAGACTTCTTGATGTTTGTTTTTTTAATTCCTTCCATTACTGATGCATATATTTATTCGTTGAGATTATTATGTGGGTCTACTTCCTCCACAGTTAATTTGAATGTGTGGCACCTTGCATTATTAGAAATATTCATAGAAATATGATTTAATTTTTTTTTCGGTTACTAAACAGGTTGTTGATTTTTTTTTTTAAACGGAAAATAATTGAGTTGAAAATAATTCACTAAGATTGTGTTTAGTCCTAAGGGGAGAAGAGGAAAGAAGAAAAAAAAAAGAAGGGAAGATAGAAAGAAGGGAAAGAGAGGTCAAGAAATTTCATTAACAAAAACACGTATCGTTCTTTAGGTTTTCTTGGCCGATTTTCGAGAGACAATGAAAAAAATATTATTTAGAAGGGAAAGTCATTTTGATAAGAATGTCGGTCGAAGCGTGACCGACTTTTGCATGTCATTATCAATTTGGAGTAAAGGGAAATTTTAGAACAATGGGAACGAAATCTTAATCTGGAGAAAGGGAAATTTTAGAAAAATAGAAACGAAATTTTTTAATCGGAGAAAAAGTGTTTTTTTTGGGGGGAGTGACCGGTGGAACTATATACAGATTCTGACCTATTAATGTTGGGGACATTTTCAATGTAGATAATTAAGATTTTCTGACTGTCGGGTCTGACAAAAACAAGAGGTGAAAAAAAACGATTGTCTCAGTTCACAGATAGCGCCAATATTCTTCCCTGAAGTCACATCTAATTAGCGGCGGGCTGTTTTGACAGAGCCCAGGTGAGAAAAGCCAAGATTGTCATTTTTTTTCTTGCAAAAAAGGCAAAATTAGATTTTGTTTTTTTTTAAAACAAGAACGATGTAAACCACGCCCAACCACAATCTCATTAAAAAGCGGTCACGTGATATGCGGAAAGAAGATGCTCGATCAAGAACCATTGGTCGGAAACGGTCACGTGATCTGCGGAAATTAAAGAAGTGCTCGATCAGGAATCATTGGTCGAGAACGGTCACCTGACATACGAGGGACAAAGATGGTTTCCGCCTCCCCAAAAGGCACTGTGAGGGAAGTAGGGGTGAAAACAATAGCGATAATGAGAAGACATAATGCGACTTTTGGAATTATCGAATCCCTGACGCCGACAGACCCACCCCAGTTTGTTGCGGCGTCAATGGGACCCCAGTCGACAGAAATCATTGGAGTTGCAGCTGGACCGCGGGCAGGGAAAGAGCCTGAACGCGGGCATTCTTCACTCGCCCTAAAAATTCAGCCCCGGACGGCATCGAGAAGATTTTGACGACAGAGAATATAAATCCTTCAAAGTCGAAGACAAGAAATTTCTGCCCAAGCAGACGAAGAAGATTACCCCGCAGAGAAGTTGCGTCGAAGACAAGAGAAGTTGCAGCCAAGTCGAAGACAAGAGAAGTTGCAGCCAAGTCGAAAACAAGAGAAGTTCTATCTTATCGACGAAGAAGAAGAAATACAACTCAAGTCGAAGAGAAGAATCAACTGCGAATGATCGATGAAATAACGAACTTCAAATTCTAAAAGTTCAATTCAAAATCCCGGTTGTGTGATAGAAGTTTGTTATAGTCCACAGAGCGGGTCGGGAATTGAGAACAATTTTTCTTTATGTAACGGACATTAGATATAAAAAGGTTGTCACCCTTTTTTTCATCAGTAATTTTTTTGTCTCGTGAGTTTTTTTTCTTTTTTACTTGTGTTTTGCCACCCCGTCGGACTCAACTTGTATCGGCCCCAATACCTGCTGGTCCCGTCTGTCTAATCTAAACACAACGTGGGTAGACAGACCGGAGATCAGTACATTACTTCAAACCAGGTATTATCTTAAAAATGGTCATCCAACCAAGGGGTTGGGGCACGCTTGGAACCAGGAGGAGCGACCAGGAGGAGCGACGTCAAACCATAAAAACGACCCTGGGCCAGGTCAATTAAATTTTTCTGCTTTGTTGTCTTTAATTTTGAGAGTTGTTCTTGTTTTTTCCATTTTTTTATGTCTGACTCATGTCTCCCTCGTGATTTCTTTCTTGGCTTCTTGTACATTATTCTTATTTTCCTTAATATAATTCAGTTCAATGTTCTTTGGACTCGTTTTCTTACAGGCTTTTGAACGACTAAGATCACGCCTTTCCAACTTTTCTAAACTTTCAGCATTATCTTCACAGGAATTAGTGTACACCTCAGTTTCTTCATTATGATCTGAGATTATTTAATCCTTATATCAGTGGTTCCAACCTTTTTTAGCTCATGGCCCACTTTGAATCCAGAATTTTTCTGTGGCTCGTGAAACTATTATATTCTAAAAAATTACTTCCATTTCCCATAGAATATATTCAATTATAAAATTTCTGTGGCCCACCTGAAATTTCCCATAGCCCATTTTGGCCATGTTGCTATACGTTGGAGAACACTGGTGTAATGGATAACGGTTCCAAGTTCCAATTCCCGTTGGGGTTGTTATAGTCACTTGTGCGCAAATATCTTTGGGGAAAGACATGAATCCATCTCTTCCCCTCCCAGCTATGGGTTAATTAGTAAAACTTACATTACTAAACCACTATTATCTTAAAAAATTCTAACAATAACCTGCAAAGGGTTGATAAACCATAAAAACGAATCAATTAATTTTTCTCTTCGATGTTAGTATTTTTATGCCCATTTCTGTTTCTCTTTCATGTTCTGTTGATTCACCAATTCTGGTTGCAGTACTTTTTATTTCTTTAATTTCCGCATCTTTCAATCGGTTATTTCTCATGATGTAACTTCTTACATTGCTTAGTTTATTTTCATCAATGTACTTTTTAACTGGCTGTCCAAATGAATATGTTTGTTTTTTTTCCTAAGGTTTGTGCAACGCTTCCTACAACGCTGTCACAATGTGTTTGTACTCCTCACGAGACTATTTTACCTTTTCTTTCTTTAAATGAATGGTTGTTGACCCAGTTGAAAAATTTGCACGGCCGTCATGGGGATTATCCTGCTTGTTGGGACCTGAATGTACATTATTTGTGTAGGAGTGTGTTCCTATGGCAGATTTTTCCACCTCGGGTAGGTTCCCTCCTGAGGGACGAGCTCCCTGTTTATTCACTGGGAGAGTCATACTAGACTTTTTGGTTGGACTTTTAAAAATCTCATATTGTTCCCACACGTGACACACGGGTCAAAAAATCAACCCAAAGTTGCCCGGCATATTGGCTAACCGTCTTTTACAGACAGTGTACCGAGGTCTGTAGGGGGATCATTCGCGACCTTATAACGCAACATCCATTCACTCCTCGGCATGATTAACACCATTAGTTGCGGGTTGTTGTACGTATTTTTCCTTCTCCTAGATGAGTTTCCAAGAGACAAAGACGCATTAGAATCCAAAAAGAACGACGTTGGAAAAAGATATTGGGAAAAGAATCTATTATTCAACGAAACAAATCATTATTATACTAGAGTATTATGTTTAAATAATAGATTATATATTTAGAATTATGAAAAAAAAAAGACATGGTTATTTTTATTGTTGTTGTTACTGCTCCTGCTAATCAAATTAGTTGTTAATTAATTTAAAAAAATATTATTATTGTTTCTACCATCACTAGTCCTTTTAACGAAATTGTCAAAAATATTTAATAAAAAAAGAAAAAGATAACATTCGGTTAATAAAGATTAGTATTTATACGAACGATGACGTATCAATGCTGAGAAATTTAAAATGATGATAATAATAATAATAATAATAATAATAATAATAATAATAATAATGTTTATTTTTTGTCCTCGGAATTTCAATTCCTGCTTTTAGTGCCGTAACATTGGTTTCCAGTTGGACGAAGCTCATCAACATAGATTCTTTCATTCTAAAATTAAATCTTAGCCTTATATGTTTTTGTTGTGGAATTTGCCCTAAAGAATTTTACTTTCTCTCTTTTCCAATAAATTTTCGGGCTTGTGCATATAGCATTTGGATAGATGGTTGTTTGTACAATTCCCACCGTTCCTATCCTATCATGTCTACTTTTGTACTCCGACTAAAATAAATTGATGTCCTTAATGATGACCAATGTTCATAGTTATCGCCTAAAGATTTGCTATTTTGTTGATATAACCGCCATTTTGGGTGTTGATATATCTCGCTATGATAATCCGTGTTATAATAAATTCGGTTCTACTTTTCAAGTATCCTCCGCCCAACCATGGCAAGGTTATTTCATCTACAGTTCTTTTAACCACCGGAATTTTACATAGAGTTGTTTTTCTGATTTGTAGGATTTTTTTTTAGCTTTTTGCTTTTTTTTTTTTTTTTTTACCTATTATTATTGAATAAAAAGTATTGATCATAAACATACGATGCCGATCATTTCTTCTTCCTCTTTCTCTTCTTTCTCTTTCTTTTGTTCTTGTTCTTCTTCCTCTTCTTCTTCTTCTTATTATTATTATTATTATTATTATTATTATTATCATCATCATCATCATTTGTAATAGTAGTAGTAGTAATGGCAGTAGTATTTTTTGCAGTATTAGTAGTAATAGTAATAGTAACAGTTTATCAGTTACAGCTGTACGCGGGCGCATACTTGTAGTCCATATATTTCTTTCTAATATTTCAAATATTGACACACTCTGAACTGCAATGTTAGAAATGCACATTTCTATAATAAAATTTACATCCATTCATAGAGAAAGGAATGTTTCAGACAAATCGAATAAGAAAGACTTCTTCCTCTTTCAAGTTAGAAAAGCAATCTTTTGTCTAGCTTCTGCTTAATTTGGATTTGCTAACACGGGCTCGTCTCTGTATGATTCAGAATAAATATCGTCACTGGCTCGTCTCCTCCGAAAAGAAACGGAAGCTATAGCTACAGTAAAAAATGGCCAAAGAATAATCTTGTTCATAATTAAATGAGGGGATATACACTGATCAGTAACTGTCTCCTTAAAAAAATGAGATTCAGTACAAGACTGCAAAAGAATACGTTTAAGCTTGCATATTTACTGTTTGAAAATGGCTGAAGCAACAAGTTTTTCATATGCTAGAAAGAGAAGAGACGTTTCTATTTTTATATAAGCTATTCATTTCAAATATTCAACCATCCTATCAGTTCATGGAAATTTTCAAAAAGCAAATCTATTTGTTATTTATTGAAAGTTATGAAATATCATTGCTTTCATGAAGGAATTGTTTTGTGTTACTACTTTGCAGTTTGAATTTTTTTTTTTTACATCAGGAAAGTTTGAATCGTTTTTTGTTTTTTTTTTTATCAGGAAAATTGGTAGAAAATAAATTAATATTAATTCCAAGGAAGTGAACAACGATAACACAATGTCTTTTCAGTTCTTTTTTGTTTTTAGTCTCTTCCATCGTTAATGTTCGCGCAGGAAAAGATCTGGAATCTGCGATTAAAAATAAACAAAACTGCACTGCGCTGAGCGTCATTATTGAATTATTACAAATTCGTCAATGGATGGAAAAATGTGAGAATGATTAGTGAAACTGCGTCGATTGAAAAACGAACGTCAGCTTTTGTAATTGGACAGTGTGTTCAGCGAATGACAGAATACAAGAAAACAATTGCAACAAGATAGTCTAGCGTCTGTACAAAAATAGGCGCTGTCTTTAAAATAAACCGTCGCTTTGCTGATCGCAAAATGACCAAATTTTAAATCTAAATTATTTGTCCATTTAAAATACTAAATTTATTAGAGAATATAGTCAATTTAAATTCAGAATGAGTATTAAAATACAGAATGAGTATTAAAATACAGAAAGAGGATTATAAATACATAAAGGGTATTATAAATACAAAAGCATTAAAACTACAAAAGAAGTATTAATATAGAGGAGTATTAAAATATAGAATGAGTATTTAAATGCAGGAGTATTATAAATGCAGAAGGGGTATTATAAATACAGAATGCCCACATGAAAGTAAAAGACGCTGTTGATTCTTCTTCTACGTGCCATATCCCTTCAAGACTTTTGGGATCATGGGTCTCCACCATTTCCTCTCCTTTGTAGCTTTTAATAACTTTTCCTTTTTCCTATCTCTGCCAAGAAAGATGCGCGTTGATTTCCTCTGTCTCTCCCTCTCTGACCTTAAATCTGTTCTGTGAGTATCAAATTTTCCAAGCTTTTCGTCATTATGTGTTCCAGAAATCTTGAGTGTCTTTTTTGTTACCATTGTCTCTAGAATTTCGTCGTTCAGACCATGGTATTCTCAGCAAACATCTGTGGAACCGCATTTCTGTTACTTCAAGTTTCATTGAGGAGCTTGTCCTGTCAGTCGACCCAGTACTTTCTGAGCGACTGTTCGGTTGTACTCTCTTCCGACGGACGGGAGGAACCCGAAGGAGGCTCCGCCGAAGGGCAGAGTCTCCTTCGGGGAGGTAGACCGGCCCTGAACCCGTATAAACGGGTTCAATGGGCTATTTTTTGTCCGAGCCCACGGGCTCGAAAAGCCCACGTTAAAAAGGCCTTGTGCCACATGACCCCCTCGTGGGTGACTGAATATCGTCCAAGTATTTAGTGCGCCATATAGGGGGACTGATACTGCATAAAAGTTCAATACTCAATATTCAAAACGTTTCGTAAGTTATACGTAATTGGAATTTGGAACCGAACTCTTTATTTCGTTCACCTGGTAGATTGTTCCAGTTCCTCGTGCCATACCTCTTCCGGATGTAATCTCAGTTATCTTCCTTTATCTCAACGATCCAAGTTTTTTGGTCTACCACTACTGTAGACTGGTATTGAACTCACAATTCTTTGGGTCTAGTCATTGGAACTAACCAACGTCTTTATCCACTAGGCCACGTGTCCTTGAGGACAACTCTGTATGAATTTCTGGGACTTACAAAACTAATGTCTCAGCAACCGTTTTTACTAATGCTCATATTACAATTTTTCCGTAATAATTATTTTTTTTATTTTTTATTAGAGCTTATATTTCAATTTCGTGTTGTTATTCAACTGAATAAGGCCGGAGCGTACAACGGCCGAAACGTTGTGAATATGACACTGAAGATTAGGATAACAGTCCGAATAATATAAATAATGTAAATAATCATAATATCACAGAGATATAGACATATATTTTTCCGTTTCTTAATACTTTTCTCAACTTAAAGCATCTTTATAATATCATTAAATAGATCCTTGAAATTTGGTTGTATTGGGTTTTGTTTTTTTGTTTGTTTTGTTGTTGTTTTTCGTTTTTTTCTTTATCATTTTACCCCCAACATGACAATAGACCCCACTAGAATGCAAGCTCTTACGGAGAGTGTGAGAAACAGAAGATGAACAATGATCAAGTAGATACAAAATGACGACTGACATTACATTTAAATTTTTGAAGATCATAGAATGCAGGAAGCCGGAAGAGTGTTCCACAAGCGGGAAGTGCAGGAGAAGAAGCTATTAGCATAGAACTTACGGTTACAAGTATCAACTTCAACAGTGAAACCTAGCTGCCAATCTAGGACTGCGCTTAAATTCGTGAAAGTTGGTACCAAAGAGGAAAACTCATCAGAACAATTACTGTGAAGATATTGATAGAAAAGGCACAAAAAATTTACGTTACGGCGATAGGAAACTGACTGAAGCCGAAATGCCAGGTTAGGACCGATAACATTGCAGATTCTTCTGTGGTTTATGTCGATAATCTCTAGAGATATATCTGAAGCACCAGACCAGATGTGACAGCAATATTCGATGGACAGGCGTATGTTAAACATAAAAGTGAAAGACAGATTCTGGCGAGACAAATTGTCTAGGCCGACATACTGAACTGACTTTACGAGCCGCCGACGAAGCAACTGATATAATCGTTGTTTGGAAATGTGTACTGAATCTAACATCTTTTTTCCGTATTCCTGTTGTACGTTGTTTCTGAGATTGATGTGCTAAAAGAGTCTTCAGAATGATTTCCCCCGTGTCGTTGTATATGCTGACAAATTTGATTCGTTATGTCTTCTTTTTTTTAGACTTCCACATAATATTCGTAAACTAAGCCAAATAGGGTACTCATGAGTAGCGGCTTGCAATATGAATTCGCTAACCAATTTTCTGCAGAAAAAGTTTTCAAACATCACCAGCTTCCATCAGAAATAATTCCATTTGTAATCTGCGATTGATTTTGGAGTGGAAATATTTGTTTAGCATGTCACAAAACTGTTTTCATCTAAGATTGTCATTCAGGAAGTTGCTTTTGTTATCAAATGATTTATTACAACGTTTAAAGCCACACTGGTCTCGATGGTTCTACAAGTTCCTGGAATATTTAGTAACATTCCTGAAAGGTTACAATAATAATAATAATAATAATTATTATTATTATTATTATTATTATTATTATTATTATCCCTGTTGTAGCTGGAGCCCTCGGATTGGTTGGAAAAGATTCCAGTAGACTAATTGAAGGGATTCCTGGAAGCCCATGCCTTAAAGAAATACAAAATATTGTTCTCATGAGTACAGCCCCCACTTTACAAAGGGCTTTATTTATGTAAAATATGTTACTTTTCTTAATTAGTCAATGGAAAATGTCATGACGCCATTTCTAACCTTAGGAGTCTGGGCGGGACCCGGAAAGAAATGAGTATACACCAGAAATCAAAGAAAATAAATAATAATAATAATAATAATAATAATAATAATCCTGAAAATGTTTCAGTGACGACATTGGAATGGTATTCGGTTTGGATAAGTGTGCTAAAGCCACAATTTTACGAGGATCACTACTGCAAATCTCCTCTATTAGCTTAGACCCTGGGGTAACAATCAAAGATTTAGAGCAAGAAGAAGTTTATAAGTGTAAATGAGGAAAAAATTCACCAGAGAAAAGGAAAGAAATTGTGCGAAAAGAGTTCTATAGACGAGTGCGACTGATATTAAGAACTGAACTGAATTCCCAGAACAGAATCATGGCCATTAATAGCCTTGCCATCCCAGGGGTTCAATATGGCTTCAACATCTTGAACTGGAATCTAAATGATATCAAATGAATGGATTCTAAGGCAATAAAGCATCTTTCTAAGCCTATCATGTCTCATCCAAAAGATGAAGTAGACCGTCTATACATACCTCGTAAAGAAGGCGGAAGAAGTCTTATTCAGCTAGAATTTTCATACAAGACAACAACTATTGGCTTACTATCACACAGGGAAACAATAAAAGACTGAACGAGACAATTAGTCAAACAAAACGAAAACAGAAAGAAAAAAATCATGAAAGAATTTTGTAAATACAGACGAGATTTAGATTGAGTAGATTCTGTAGAAAACCAAAACAGGACTGAAGAACCAAATGTTGCAACAAAAAATATGAAAAAGTAAGCCAAGGATAAAGCTCTTGAACAGCTGAAACAACGCTGGCAATGCAAAACTCTGCATAGCCAATATCCAGAACGAGGCTAATAAAGCCGATGGTGACACTCTCGTTAGCACCCATCGATGGTTACGAGCATCTGGATTAAAGACTGAAAAGGAAGGCTTTATTCTTGCAGCGAAAGAAGAGTCATTTCCCTAGGAACTTTTAGGCAAATGTCATACATAATAGTGTGGATCCAAAATGCTGGTTTTGTGATAAATATCAAGAAACCATGGCCCATCGAATCTCAGGATGTTATGCACATGCGCCAAATGAATATTAAATCGTCAAGATAGTGTGGGGCAATGTTTATATTGGACAATGTGAAAACACTTTGGAAAAGATGTTAACAAACACTGGTATGAAAATCACCCAGCAATGGCTACAGAAATAGAAGATATCACAATTCTATCACAATTTACAGGCAGGAAGATTGAAGCAAATAGGCCAGACATAATTGTCAAAAACTGAAATAAAAAAATTACCTACTAATTAATATTACTTTCCTAGCAGACTGTAACATAGAAACCAAGGAATTTGAAAAACTATCAAAGTATAAAGACATGGAAATCGAAATAAAACAATGTGGAAATTGAAAACAAGAATACTACCAGTCATACTGGTGCACTTGGAATGATAAAAAAGGAACACAACACCACTTTTAAAAAATCCCTGGAAATACCAGCTTAAGAGAAACGCAAAAAGTGTCTTGATAAGTACAGCCCACACTAAGAAATTTGTAACGCTAGTGATGTTATAAGAGTTAGAATAAGAAATCATGAAATGTAGCCATAACAACAAACCACTACCTGACTTAGGTCTTCCCGTAGACTTGGTAGGGTAGTGTGACCATAGCAGACATCGAAATAATAATATTAATAATAATAATATGAAAAGAAATGGACTGTTTTTTCAGAGACGTTCCCAGAAAAATCATGGCATATGAGGCTGTCTTCTGAAGAGTTCTTTGAAAGCTGAAACAGAAGCGCGCCGATTTGTGCAGCTCAAGAACAAGTAGTCATAACAAACTATGTTAAGTGTAAAAGGAGACTATGTAACTGACAATGATAAGTGCATGATTTGCGGTGATAAAATAGAAATATTGTGGCATGTTGTCATTGACACGGAAGGATTAAAAAAGAGACATTATAATGTTACAAGGATGATACAATGGCAATCATGAGATAAGTAAATATTGAAGACGTCAAAAAACATGATATGAAAATAACTTCAGAAGCACAAAATATTGTGTGATGTCTCGATCCAGTGTAGATATTGTGCACAAAGCAAAATTTTGCAGGTGGTAAAGTAGAAAGAACATGCATCATCATAGATATTGGCTGCCTCGTAGAGAATAGAGTAGTTGACATAGAAGAAAAAGAGGAATGCTGATAGTTTAAAATGGGAAATGTACAAATTAAGATCAATGAAGAGAGTGGAAGTTGTCCCCATTTTTATTGGTGCACTGGGTACCATAAGTACTGAACTTCCAAAATGATTGGGGAAGTTTGTGGTCAATGTGAAGATTGAACATCTACAGAAGACTCCTTGAGACTGCCTTTATATTTTGAAGAGTTCTCAAATCATAATGATAATGTTCCACACTTGTTTGTGAACAACTGATACGTTAGTTCCATCTCCATCCAAAATTGGTGTGTGTTTGTAGATCATATATATATATATATATATATATATATATATATATATATATATATATATATATATATCACATATAGTGCTGGTGTTAGTAAAACAGTGTTAGATGCAATACACCAGTGATATTAAGTATATATTAATAAACATACAGTTCCACGCAAAAGTTTACAACGCATCTCAAAAAATGTTTCTTTAGGTATTTTTAACACAGATTAATTTAACTTTGACTGCTAGTAATACATACGTTTAAGACTTTAGTCAGTCAGATTTTAAAAAAATAATCAATAAAAATATCCCACGAAGAAAAACCAATATTTAATAACGCAAAAGTTTACATTACATTTATTAAATCATCTATTAATATTTCGTAGCGTAACCGTTATTGCTAATTACAGCATGTAGGTGTTTAGTCCCCTACGAATTTCTTGCATGTTTCTTGGATAATATTTTTCCATTCTTCACAAGATTTCTTTAGTTCATGCAGATTTTGTGGGTTCCGTCTTTGAATTCTCAGTTTCAACTCTCTCCATAAATTTTCAATCAGACTGAGAGCCGGAGATTGACTCGGCCATTTTAGAACGTCTATTCTATTTGAACTTGACCATGATTTTGTAAGCTTTCAGTATGTTTAAAATCGTTGTCTTGTTGAAAGACCCAACCTGGTTTCAAGCCCAGTGAATGTGCACTCTGAAGTAAATTTATCTCCAAAATATCCCGATAATATGCTTCATTCATCCTCCTTCTATTATTTCAATGTTCCCTACAACTTCGACACTAAAGCAGGCGCAGATCATGATTGATCTGCCTCCAAATTTTAATTTTGGGATAGTATTTTTCGGCGAATATTCAGTACCCTTATTTCTGCAGACCTTTACAACAGAATTTCTGCCAAAAAGTTCAATTTTCGTTTCGTTTGACCAAAGTACATTTTCCCAAAATGCTGCAGGTTTAATACAATGCTCATTTGCAAAATCCAGTCTAGCAAGAAATTTTTTTTTCGCTTAAGAAGTGATTTTTTTTTTCCTTGGAGTCCTCGAAACGATATCCTATCGACGAAGCGAATGACTAATTGTATCCGGACCCACTTTTACTCCACTTATTTCTAGGCATCCTTGGAGTTTCTTAAGCGTAACTCGGGGCTCATTATCAACTTTTCCCGACAATAATCTTACCGTACGTTCCGTTACATTTCTAGAACGATAAGAGCTTTGGTGAGGGGGGGGGGCGAATGGAATGACACGTCTTCCAGTGACGAACTATCGTACGAACTGAACTCAATGGTATATTAAACTGACTAGATATCTTTCTATAACCATGTTCATTTGTATGATGGTCAACAATAAGTTTACGGAGGTCTTAATCAATTATTTTACTTTTCTCCATTTTACTTATAACCCATCTAAACACATACACAAACTTAACAGACTCCATCCTAAACATACTAGTAGAAAATACAAACATAATAACCTCATCCACATGTAAAAAAGATTAAAAATAATGGAAGCCTTAATAATAAAAATAAAAGCCAACACTTAATAATATTAACTACGAACACGGCCATAATATGCTGTGTTCGAAAAATAAAACATCCCTATAACTCTAGATACGTACACACAGCCCTTACACCCAATTAAAAATACACACAATCCATACACCCAGTTAAAAAGGAAAAGTAAAATCATCCTTGATAATGGCTAAATGTATAGCCGAAAGCGCTCAGAATTCTAGAACATTTGGACACTTTCTACACACTCTGTGTCCTAAAAAGAAAACACTTGTTCGAACACAAGAAAAATTAAATAAAAAGCTTAATTGTAGTAAGTAATATGGGTTAAATCAAGTAAAATGATTAAATGAGGAACACGTACGAAAGGTTTTATAAGGATGAAGCTAAGTTGTTAACATGTTAAAGTTGAATTGATAAATTAAAGTTGTCAGAGAATGGTGGAATGTTCAGTCTGCAATTGTCCCGATTATTATTGGGTCGTTGGGGATTTATACCAGTGAACTTCGTCCTATATCGATAAAATCAGAAAAAAAAAACATTCCGAAGTCTACAAATGCTTGGCACTGCACATAATTCTGCGAAAGGTACACTTTCTATGAATTTCTTTTGAATAGATAACGATCCCCGGTAAAAGGCAAACCATCCCAGGTTGAAAAAGAAAACCATGTAAAAGACGATAATAAAGTACATGTTATAATTTGGCTGTTTCAAAAGAATTATTTGAAAATGAAACACCGGGATTGCATGAGTAATCGTAAAAATCTTTATTCCTCTTCTTCGAAGTTGCGGGTAGCGAAACGGTTAACGACTCGAAGAATAGAATTGGCAAGACAAATTCAAAGCATGAATCCACATGGAGGCATTTAGTTCTGTAGGGCAGCCCAGATTGGGCGTCAAGCTTGCATCCCAGCTCCGTAATCCCTCACTTGCTACTGAAACCAAAGCAGCTTCACTAGGTGTGATTATGACTCTCCCTAACCTCCAGGAAGAATATTCAGAAATAAACAAGTTATCTTCTTACAATAGTTTAATTTCCATTATTATTATTATTATGGTGATTATTATTATCAAGTTAGACAGAAGCATGCCATTATATATATATATATATATATATATATATATATATATATATATATATATATATATATATATATATATAATGTATTGTGTATTTAGAAAGCAATCTTTCTTTCATGCAAGTTTCATTAAATATGACAGACAATCTTATACTTTTTCTTTTCAGTTGATAAATTATATAATAAACTGTCCAAATTTTGTTTTCCTCGAGCGCTTTCGGCAATACATTTAGCCATTTTCAAGGTTGAAATAGATTAACTGTTAACTAGAAATAGATTGTTGTATGTATGTATTTATATAATGTTTCATTTTCAAAACACGGTCAAGATATTGTGTCCATGTTCATAGTTGATATTATTGAGTGTTGCTTATTTTTTTGTTTTTATTACTAAGGCTTGCATTATTTTTAACCTTTTTTACATGTAGACGATACTATTATATTTGTGTTATCAACAAGTATGTTATGAATAGGGTCCAGTAGGTCTCCATGAATATTTAAATGAGACCTAATTGAGCTATGATCAGAAAGATGTATTGCAAGTCTTCTTGTTAAACATGTTGTAGTGTGGCCTATAAAATTATTTAAGAATTTTGATCGATCAGGAATACAATTCTTTAATGGACATTTAAACAAAAAGAAAATTGAAAATCTGAAAACTATATTTCAACAAAATTCCGTTCTAAATTTTACATATGTACTTAATGAAAAAAATAAACTCCCTTCCTTAGATGTTCTCGTTGATTTTAGTAATAATACATTTACAACTTCAGTTTATAAAAAAAAACAACTAGTAAAGACTCTTATCATCTTAATTTCTCTAATGAATGCCCTCTTAGATACAAAATAGGTGTTATTAAAATTTTCCTCAGAGAGCGTAAGAGAATTTATCATCTCGCACGTAAATGTATAGCCGAAAGCGCTCGGGAAAAAAAAAACAACATTTGGACAGTTTTTATTTAATTTATCTACTAAAAAGAAAAAAAAATATAAGATCACAGAAAAAATTATATAAAGAACTTAATCAAAACACCTTGTCTGTGATATTTAATGAAACTTGCATATATATATATGTGTGTGTGTGTGTGTGTGTCACCGAAAATGTCAAAATCGCTACATAAGTGCATCTATGCTTCCCATTAAATTACTTGCGAGTGAACGATTTATTTAAATTTAAAAGCAAAATATAAATAATATTTTTTTATAATTTTTTGCTTCTTCGTTTAAATTTAACGTAAGTCAAATTTGATTGGTTGATCAGGGTAACGCCCACAAATCTAACAATCTCTCTCCTTTTTGTTTCTTTTTTCGTACAAAGAGATTATATTTTGCTTTTAAATCTAAATAAATCGCTCACTCGCCAGTAATTTACAATCGCCTGATGAGGTTCATTGATACGCATCGAAACACGATTGCAATTGTGTAGCGATTTTCACATGTTTTCAATGTAATATCTTAAAATAAATAATATTGCTCTACTCTGTATTGAGCCCCCTTTTAAATTAAATGCTACGAACGTTCGGATTGTACTCTATTCGTTATCATCTTATCTGGATACATACATATATATATATACTCACGCTGTCTGTTAAAAGAATAAAGGCACATGAATCACAGCCAAATGTGTGTGATATAATGACAGGTTTTAATAAAATACCTGATATCCTTGCAAGTGGAGTCCAATTGGAGAATTACTTTCATGTCGTGTAATCTAATCCACTCAGATGCGAATCCCTGTCAAAGCTACATTGCAGTCTGCAGGGACTGCCATATCAATAAGGAGGCACTTTTTTGTTTGTGGTCTCTAATAACAATATCTGGGCG